>SJYT01072832.1:54823-124640 GCA_006410635.1 Cephalophus harveyi | reverse complement strand
CTGAAGATCAGCCCTGGCATTTCTTTGGAAGGAATGATGCCGAAGCTGAAACTCCAGTACTTTGGCCACCTCATGCGAAGAGTTGACTCATTGGAAAAGACTCTGATGCTGGGAGGGATTGGGGGCAGGAGGAGAAGGAGACGACCAAGGATGAGATGGCTGAATGGCATCACTGACTCGATGGACATGAATCTGAGTGAACTCCAGGAGTTGGTGATGGACAGGGAGGCCTGGCATGCTGCAATTCATGGTGTCGCAAAGAATCGGACACGACTGAGTGACTGAACTGAACTGATGCATACAGTTGCAATCTATCAGAAGTTGTCTATAGGGCATACTCAAAACTAAGATGAAAAATTCAAGGCATTTCTTCTGTTTAGGCTGTTTTAATATAACTTTTGTGATAGAAATCAGCCACTAATGCTTTACTGAACAATCTTATTGTACCAATCAGTGAAGATTAATTAGACCAGTCCATCTTTCAATCTCATCTACATATATATATATATATATACACACACACACACACACACACACATATATATATATGTATACACAAAACAGTCCTGATTTATTAGTGTAGAATTTTCCCTTATCCCAACTCTATAAACCACTTTAGAAGAAAATCTTATCTTAAAGTTTTACTACTTAAGGTAGCCTTAATATTTTGCAATAGGATTTAGTCATGAAAAATATACTCTTCTCAATGCCATATCAACTTAACATGCTCAGAAAAAGAATCAATTATTAATGTTATTAATTAGAAACTCACAGATAATGCATATTAAAGAAATAATTCTGCTTCTTTAAATGGCTGGAGGTTTGAAAAATATTTACTTTTTTCACTTATTTTAGCATCAGTTCAGTTTAGTTCAGTCACTCAGTCGTGTCCGACTCTGTGACCCCATGAACTGCAGCATGCAAGGCCTCCCTGTCCATCATCAACTCCTGGAGTTCACCCAAACCCATGTCCATCAAGTCGGTGATGCCATCCAACCATCTCATCCTCTTTTGTTCTCTTCTCCTCCTGCCCTCAATCTTTCCCAGAATCAGGGTCTTTTCAAATGAGTCAGCTGTTCACATCAGGTGGCTAAAATATTGGAGTTTCAGCTTCAGCATCAGTCCTTCCAGTGAACACCCAGGACTGATCTCCTTTACGAGGGATTGGTTGGATCTCTTTGTTGTCCAAGGGACTCTCAAGAGTCTTCTCCAACACCACAGTTCAAAAGCATCAATTCTTTGTTCCTCGGCTTTCTTTATAGTCCAACTCACATCCATACATGACCAATGGAAAAATCATAGCCTTGACTAGATGGACCTTTGTTGGCATAGTAATGTCTCTAACAGTTTTTACCAATATCCTCCTCTTTAGTGCTTAATAGACTCAGTCCATTTCATCTGGGAAAAACAATCTCTGAAACCTTCTTATTTTTACCTTTTAAAGTGGTATGATTAATACTCATATTCTTGTACAAATGTAGTATAACTTGTATAGATAGTTATAAGAAAATATTGGCAAACTATAGATAATTAGTTAAAAGATATCTTATTTAGCTCTACAAAACAAACATGTAAAATATGAATATAAAATTATAGCAGCCTTTAAGAAATATTTTCTTTTAAATTATTTAAGCATTTTGAATAATTGTATGAACATTGTCACAAAAAGATGTCATAAAAGCTCACATTTTTCTGAGAAAAACAACTTGTTTGCAATCCATCTCAGGAGCAGTGATTTTCTTCTGCTTATTTCCCATCTTTGGTGGATTTGAAGAAATAGCTTGGCTTGGCCTTTTTGCCACCCTGCTGACACTCATGGGCCTCTCTTCAGTGGTGTCTCACTGCCATGCACTTCTCTCCTTTAAAGTCCACTGTCATTATATTGTCCTATGGCTTGGCCTGTTTTATATATATGTATGTATATATATATATATAAAACACATATATGTGTGTATATATACTACATTCCATCCCAAAACAGCATAATACACATTCTTTTCAAGGGCATCTGGAACATTCTCCAGGATAGATTACATGCTAGGCCACAAAGCATGTCTCAGTAAATTTAAGAAGACTGAAATCATAGCAAGCATCCTTTCTGACCACAACAGCATAAGACCAGATATCAACAACAAGAAAAAGTAGAAAAAGCAAACACATGGAATCAAAACAATGTGCTACATAACAACCATTTGTCACTGAAGAATCAAAAAGAAATTTAAAAAATGCCTTGAGATAAATAAAAATGGAAACACAATGTTCAAAAATCTATAGAGCTATCAAAAGCAACTCTAACAGGAAAACTATAGTGAAACAAGCCTACCTCAGGAAACAAGAAAAGTCTTAGATAAATATTTAAATTTATACTTAAAATAAACAAGAAAATAACAAATAAAACAAAACCTAAAGTTAGTAGAAGAAAGAAAGTTAACTTGATCAGAGTGGAAATAAAGAGACTAAATAAACAGAAGAAAGAACCATTGAAATTAAGAACTGATTCTTTGAAAATATGAACAAAAATAATAAAGCTTTAGACAGAGTCATCAAGAAAAGGGAGGACCCAAATAAATAAAACCAGAAATGAAAAAGAACTTATAACTGACGCTACAGAAATACAAAGGATAAAGGTACTACTACAAATAATTAATGCCTAAAAGTTGAACAACCTAGGAAACATGGATGAATTCCTAGAAACACACAATTTCTCAAGACTGAATACAGAAGAAATGAAGAATATAAATAGAATGATTACCTGTAATTACATTAAATAAATAATCAAGGGTTTGCTAACAAACAAAATCCAGGGACAGAAGGCATCACAAGTGAATTCTACCCAAACACTTAGAGAAGAGTTTAGAATTCTTCTTCTTAAATTGTTTAGAAAATTAGAGAAGAATTGCCTCCAAACTAATTCTACAAAGGCATCATCACCCTGATACTGAAACAGATAAAGACACCACAAAAAAAAAAAAAAAAAAAAACAAGCAAAAACAGACTAATATGATTGATGAATATTGATGTAAAAATCAACAAAATATTAGCAAACCAAATTTAACAACACTTGAAAAGGCTCATACTCTATGATCAGGTGGAATTTATTCCAGAGATCCAAGGATGATTCAATATCCACAAATCAATTAATTCAAAACACTGGAATAACCAAAGGAAGATAAAAGTCACATAATAAAAGCAAAAGCTTTTGACAGAATTCCACATCCATTTATGATAAAATATCAAAAAAGTGGGTAATGAGGGAACATATCTCAACACAATAAAGGCCACATATGACAAACCCACAGCTAAAATCATGTTCAATGTTGAAAAGCTGAAAGTATTTTCTGTAAGATCAGGAAGAAAATAAGGATGTCTATGCTCATCATTTGTTTTCAACTGAATGTTTGTTCTAGCCACAGTAATCAGACACAAAAAATATAAGAAATCCTAATTGGAAAGGAATACATAAAACATCACTGTTTGCAGATAACTTGATACTGTATATAGAAAATCTTAAAGACACCACCAAAAAACTATTAGAAACAACAAACATTTCAGTAAAATTGCAAGATACAAGATTGATATATAGAAATTGGTTGTATTTCTTTACACTAACAATGATTAGAGAAATTTAGAAAACAATCCCATTTATAATAGTATCAGAATAAAATACCCGAGTAAATTTAACCAAAGAGGTGAGAGACCTGTGCTTAGAAAACTATAAAACATTGTCAAAACAAATGAAAATTGACACAAATGGAAGCATATACTGTGTTATGGATTGGAAGAATTAGTGTTTTAAAATGACCATAGGCAATCTACAGATTCAATACAATTCCTATTAAAATACCAGTGTAGTAGAACAAACACTTCAAAAATTTTTATGGGAACACAAAAGACCCCAAATAGCCAAAGAAATCTTGAGAAAGAACAAAGCTAGAGGTATCATGCTCCCTGATTTAAAACAATACTCCAAAGCTATAGTAAATTAAAGCAGTGTGGTGCTGGCATAAAACTAACACATAAATCAAAAGGACATATTGAAGAGACTAGAAATGAACCCACACATGTATAAGTAATTAATTTATGACAAAGAATGCAATAATACACATTGGGGAAAGATAGATTTTTACATAAATGATGTTGGAAAAACTGAAAAGCTACATGCAAAAGAATCAAACTAGACTACTTTCTCACACTATATACAGAAACAAACTAAAAATGGATTAACAACTTAAATGTAAGGCCTAAATCCATAAAACTCCCAGAAGAAAATATTGGCAGTATGTGATTTGATAATTGTGTTAGCAATACTTTTTTGGATATGTGTCTTCTGGTAAGGAAAAAAAAAATACATAAATGAGACTTCACTAAGCTAAAAAGTATTTGTACAGTAAAGGAAACTATCAACAAAACAACAAGGCCACTGACTGAATGGAAGAAGACATCAACAACTGAAATAGCTGATAAGGAATTAATATCCAAATATATAAAGAACTAATACAACTCAATATTAAAAAGTCAAACAACCCTATTAAAAATGGGTTGGGGACCTAAATAGACATTTTTTATAAAGAAGACATACAGCTTGCCAACAGCCTCATGAAAAGTTGCTCAACATCACTCATCATCAGGGAAATGCAAATTAAAGTCACAATAAACTACAACCTCACAAAAAAGACATTAGATCGTTATCAACAAAAAGACAAGAAATAACAGATGTTGGCAGAGATATGGAGAAAAGGGTGACCTTGTATACTGTTAGTCAAAATGTAAATTGGTAGGACCGCAATGGAAAACAGTATAGAGGTTACTAAAAACAGTAAAAATATATAATCCAGCAATTCAATTTTTGGTTATCTTTCTGAAGAAAACAAAAACACTAAATTGAGAAGATATATTCACCCTTATCTTCAGGGCTTTCCAGGTGGTTCAGTGGTAAAGAATTCACCTGCTAAGCAGGAGTTTGATCCTTGGGTTGGGAAGATCTCCTGGAGAAGGAAACAGCAACACACTCTAGTATTTTTGCCTGGGAAATTCCACTGACAGAGAAGTATGGCAGGCTATAGTCCATGGGGTCTCAAAAGAGTTGGACAGGACTTAACAATAACAATTCACCCTTATATTCATTGCAGTATTACTTCAGTTAGTTCAGTTCAGCCACTGCAAAGTTGTGTCCAACTCTTTGTGACCCCATGGACTGCAGTATGCCAGGCTTCCCTGTGCATCACCAACTCCCAGAGCTTGCTCAAACTCATGTCCATTGAGTTGTGATGCCATCCAATCATCTCACCCTCTGTCATCCCCTTCTCCTGCCTTCAATCTTTCCCAGCATCAGGGCCTTTTCAAATGAGTCAACTCTTTGTATCAGGTGGCCAAAGTATTGGAGTTTCAGCTTCAGTATCAGTCCTTCCAATGACTATGATTGACTGGTTTGATCTCTTTGCAGTCCAAGGGGCTCTCAAGAGTCTTCTTCAACACCACAGTTCAAAAGCATCAGTTCTTTGCCACTCAGCTTTCTTTATGGTCCAACTCTCACAACAATACATGACTACTGGAAAAACAATAGTTTTGACTAGATGGACCTTTGTTGGCAAAGTAATGTCTCTGCTTTTTAATATGCTGTCTAGGTTGGTCGTAGCTGTTCTTCCAGGGATCAAGCATCTTTTAATTTCATGGCTGCAGTCATCATCTGTAGTAATTTTGGAGCACAAGAAAAAAATATCTGTCACTGTTTCCATTGTTTCTCCATCTATTTTCCATGAAGTGATGGGACAAGATGCCATGATGAAAACACTCATGTATTTTGAATGTTGAGTTGTAAGCCAACTTTTTCACTCTCCTCTTTCACTTTCATCAAGAGGCTCTCTAATTCCTTTCACTTTCTGCCATAAGGGTGGTGTCATCTGCATATCTGAGCTTATTTTTATTTCTCCCGGCAATCTTGATTCTAGCTTGTACTTCATCCAGCCTGGCATTTTGTATGATGTACTCTGCATATAAGCTAAATAAGCAGGGTAACAATATACAGCCTTGACATACTCCTGCCCAATTTTGAACCAGTCTGTTTTTCCAGTATTACTTACAATAGCCAAAATATGAAAGCAACCTATGTCCACTGATAAAAAGGTCTTATGTGTGTGTATCTATATGTATTTAATATTTTTATTAGATTCTTTATGAGACCCCTCAGAAAGTTAAGAATAATTGTTAATGAAGAGCAAAACAATATAAGGTTATTGAAAAATGTGATTGAAATGCCAGTCCTCTTCTCCTCATCATTTAAGTCCCAGTTCACCGGCCTTTACCTTTGAGAAACTGCTTTTGATTCTTCCAGATGGAGATATCTTTCTTGTATTTATGCTGTGTTTGCAGAATTTCTAGAACATGCCATGAAGATGCTGCTGCTGTATGTCTACAGATGGGTTTTGAGGAGTGTTCAACAGCATCTAAAGAGAGTATAATGTGAGCTTGATCTGTACATTCTTCCTTTTTTGGAGGTTTCAGTGTTCATCATGAATTCTAGGGCCTGGCACCAGGCTTCACACTTTGCAGGAACTACTTAAGTGATCAGTAAGTGAATGTGTGAAGAATGAATAAATGAATTAATGTTTCACCTTGCAGGGTAAATGCTTTGAAAAATATTTTTTCAACTACATGGTTTCCTAAAAGTCTTTTAGTTAAAAGCATACAATTGAAAAATAAATGTGTAACTTTAAAAGAGAATCTCCCTATCTGTTCTTAATAAGATACTGTGAGATACTGAATCATCAAAAATGACTACATGATATAACTTACTCAAGAAGAAAAATGTACTAATACATTCTAAGAAGATTTTTGGCATCAAAGGTTACAATGAAAAGTCATGGTACTTTAAGAGCCCAATATTTAGCACCAGGGAGCAAAGTTAACCTCATTTTCTCCTCTTTCTGCACCATTGCACTTTCAATGTCATTAAATGTTTTAAATACAAATTTCCACACATTGGTCTTTCATGGGATCATTGTTTTCCATCTTGAAATGCCTGCTGCACTTTTGCACAGGATGGTGAAGGAAGATTTTTCTGAAGGTATGAGCTTATGATGAACTAAATGAGCCTACAGGGAAGGAAGCCTAAGGCGGTCAGGAGGGATGGTTGGCAGGAGCCAGGGTGGGAGAGCCAGTCCCCCTAGAAGGAAGGCATTATTCTGGCTCTTGGCTGCTCAGTGCTTCCCACCAAGTCCCTGACATTCAATGGGAATTGTGGTGAGGAAGGACCTGGTGGGAATCTTGGCTGCAGCCATGGGGATTGAAAATTCATGGGTCCAGAGGTAGAAACAGTAAACTTTTACAGGCATACGGCCTCATTCTGGCACAAAAGAGATTCCTAATCCCTGTTCTTCGTAATGTAGTCCTAACATTCTTTCAGACCTGAGTGACAAACATAAGTACCCCAAGCATCTTTCTTTACTCATCTACAAAATAAACAATTTCTAAATTAGAATATAAAATTGCCATTTGTTAGGCATATTGATGTCAACAAAGGCCAAGCTTTCATGCAAGATTAGGATATTCTTTCCAAATGATTTAGGCATTAATACAATAACAACAACAACAGATTTTGGTAGCCTAAATAATTAATTAAAATTTGTGGTTTGCATTGATTGAATTCATGGGATAAGTGCACATTTCTCTTCTTTCTGCTCTCGTGGACCTACAGCACAGTCTTTGAACAAATGTTAAATGATGGGAAATTTTTGTTTATTGTGTAATTCAATAGCCCAGCTTTATAGCTGCTTATTAGGTGATTGCAAGATGCAGTGACAAGGAAAATTACAAGTTTCTTGTACTGACTGGCACAAACAATGGAATTAATTACAGTTGACTCTCAATTATACAGAAGTATGAAGTTGCTGTGCAAATATCAAGCTGAAGATTTTTTTCTTAAGGGGAAAAAATGAGCAAGAGGAAAAGAAAATTATTTTGACAGAAGATTACATTTATTGTGACAAGCTTTATCACTCCAATATCAAGTTCGTTTCTTGGGGCTGGGTGAGGAGAAGAAAAGAGAGTACAGAGGTAAGAACCAATAAGAAAAGCAGTGTGTTGGCAGCGGCAATATTTCCGATCATTTATCATTGACACTCCCAAATGAGTGTTTAAGAATTAAATTATCTTGTCATTTCCCTAAGGACTGAAGTTATGAGTAATGGAAAAAGAAACCAAACTCACACCCTCTTCTCTGTAAAATCAACCTGCTATCTAAGCAAGTGAAATCCATATCTTGGCTGGTTCTAATTAAATACAGGATTGTTTCATTACTTCTTAAACTCCCTGTCACGTATATTGGTTCTCCCTGAAAACAACAGAAGAGGTTGCTGCTTGTAGTCTCTGGTTTTGAATACTGATCTGTGTAAACAATATGCATGCCATTTCTAAATACATGGGTATCCCGATAAACAATGGATTTATTTTGGTACCAAGTGACATTTTTTTTTTTTTGAATTGTAGATATATAAAAATCTCAATTCCTCCGTTCCAAGACAAGCACCAGAATTTCTTCAGTACTAAGTGAGGCACTATGGTGATAGTTTTATATACATCATCTCACTGAATCTCAAGAACACTGAAATGGTATTGCTATGTTTATTGACATTTCCATTTCTAGCTGTACCTCCTCATGTACCTGATGCCCAGATATAGCAAATGTCCTAGCCCTTGGAATACAGATGCCATTTTCCTGGTCCATATATTTGCTACTCCCTCTATTGATACTAGACCTGGGAATCTCTACTCATCTTCTAAGATGCAACTCAAACAGCAATTTTTCTGCTTGGTGGTCTTATGCAGAACTGATTACTGATTCCCTTTGCTCTCATACCAACTTACAAAAGGCCTCTGATTCCATTATATTGTATTTTTACTAACATGTCTATATCTTTAAGTGGATTTAACATTTTTAAGGACATGAATTATTATTTATTCATCTTTGTAACTCCATGGCCTTAGCAGAGATTTTAAGCTATAAAAGAAACTCTATAAATGTTCACTAACTTGTTAAATGGTTACAGTTAATTTCATAGATTTACTAATGTTTCTGCATTAACATCTAGGTTTATCCTGAGAAGTGACACATTTTTTGTATCTGTATTATTCCTGATTATTTGTTGTTTAGTCGTCAAGTTGTTTTGACTCTTTGCAACACTATGGACTATGGCCTGACAGTCTCTTCTGTCCATGGGATTTTCCTGGCAAGAATCTTGAAATGGGTTGCCATTTCCTGCTCCAGGGGATCTTCCTGACCCAGGGATTGAACCTGCCTCTGCTGTGCCTCCTGCATTGGCAGGAAGATACTTTACCACTGAGCCACCTGGGAAGCATTCCTCATTATAAGTATGCTTAAATACTTTGTATGTTTCTGGGAGAAAAATGTTTTCATTTTTTCCCCTTAAAGGGGAATTCTTTAACAAACTAATTAAAAAGGCACATGCTTCTGTTAGGTGGACACTTACTTTTCACATTGTCCCATTTCCACAAAGACTTGATGAATTTCCAGATTTAAAGAAATTCACAATATCAATATGAGAAGCTGTGTGGCATACAGGGAAAATAGAAGTTAGAACTCAGAGACACGGCTTTGAGTCATAAAATTTCCCTTGAGTAAATGAGTGACTTTGAGGAACTCAATTTTGTTTAGCATCTTTATTTACTTACAGAATCCTTATAAGGTGTAAGAAGATGTACTTACTGAGTCATTGATTTTCCAGTTACTGGGTACACAGAAGTGAATCAAACTGCCCAGTCCCTGTCATCATGGAGCTGACATTCTGGAGGGGGATTGAGACAATAGTCAAGTAATTTAAAATAGGAAGTAGTAGTAGTAGTACTGGGAACAAAACTGAATGGTACACAGCAGTGTGTTCTTTTAGTGAAGCCTGCCAAGGAAGTCCTCTTTAATAAGGGGACATTTGAAAAGAAACTGTAGGGGAATGAGAGTGTGGGCCAAACTGGTATGTATGGGCATGAGAGCTCAGGCCAGTGAGGTCAGCTGTTATCATTCTTTGAATATTTGCTTTGAATATCCCCACACTGGGAAGACATATTAGTAATGACAATGGTCTCAATGGAAGAAAGTATGCACAAAAAAAGGAAACTATTTTCAGACATTTTCCCACTTCAAAGCACCCTTCCAATAGACCTGCTGGTCTCACTGGATTGCTGTCACCGAAATTCAAGACACTTGCCTTTCCCCAGTAATGTTAGATTGTCCAGCTGATAACACATTTATATGTTCCCTTCTGTAATTTTGGAGTAGGAAATGGCAATCCACTCCAGTATCTTTGCTTGGAAAATTCCACGGACAGAGGAACTTGGCCAGCTACAGTCTCTGGGTTGCAAAGAGTCAGACACAATTGAGCACACACACACATTATTTGTACTTAAAAAAAATTAATTTAGAGTTCAAATTTGCTTTCATAGTTTCTTGAAGTCTGTGCCTTTTTCCTATAAATATTGGCTAAATTGATGAATGCTTTGTACATATACTGAGAGAAGCAAAGAGAAAAGTAAATGCATAGACAGTTAATACTAAAAATTAGCGTTGAGAACTCCCTAGCAGTGCAATGCTTAGGACTCCAAACCTTTACTGTCTAGGACATGGGTTTAATCCCTGGGAAGGTAAAATCCCACAAGCCTTCTAATGCAGTCAGATAAATAAAATTATCTTTGATCTTATAAGATGGTGGAGTAGAAGGATATGCTTTCATCTTCTACAAGAACTCTAAAATTGCTACTCGCTGCTGAACAGCCATCAACAGGAGAATGTTGGATCCCCCTCACAAGAAGATACTCCACTTCCAAGGGCAAAGGATGGTTTCAACAAGATAGTAGGAGGGGGCAAATCGTGTTTAGAATCAAACTTCACACCCATCAGACCCTCAGAGGGCTCAAACAAAACCTTGTGTGCACCAGGACCTAGGGATCCCACAGAGACTGAGCCAGACCTGCCATTGAGTGCTTCAGTGTCTCCTGTGGAGGCACGGTTATCAGTGGCCATCCACAGGGACAGGGGTTCTGGCTGCAGCAGACCTGGGAGGCACCATGTGGGGCCTTGGAGGAGATCGCCATTAGCCACATCATAGAACCACTGGGCAGATGACCCATAAAAATGAAGAACAATTATACCAAAGAAGTTCTTGTACTGTTATGAAAGTTCTAGGACCCACAGCAGATTTACAAAACTGGGGATCTGGCAAACTGACTGATCTGGCAAATTCCCCAGGGAATTTGACTTTGGAGGTTAGTGGGATTTGATTACAGAACTTTCACAGAAGTGGGGAAACAGACTCTTGGAGGGCACAGACAAAGCCTTGTGTACACCAGGAGTCAGGAGAAAGGAGCAGTGTCCCCATAGGAGACTGAGCCAGACTTGCCTGTGACTGTCCACGAGTCTCCAGCTGAAGTGTGGGTTGACAGTGGCTTGCCATGGGGACAGGGGCACTGAATACAATAGTGCTGGCATAAGTTCTTTTGAAGGAGGTCACCATTACTGCCATTATCCCTACCATAGTTTGGCCTCAAGCCAAACAACAGGGAGAGAACAGAGCCACACCCATCAACAGGAAATTGGACTAAAGATTTACTGAGCAAGACTCTTCCCATCAGAACAAGACCCAGATTCCCCCACAGCCAGTCCCTCCCATTAAGAAGCTTCCACAGGCCTCTTATGTTTATCCATTAGGGGGCAGAC
The DNA here is from genome assembly GCA_006410635.1 of Cephalophus harveyi. NCBI lineage: Eukaryota > Metazoa > Chordata > Mammalia > Artiodactyla > Bovidae > Cephalophus > Cephalophus harveyi. Next base: position 112,918 of record SJYT01072832.1, on the reverse strand, counting down.
GGAATGAAAACCATAATCACAGAAAACTAGCCAAACTGATCACATGGATCACAGCCTTGTCTAAATCAATGAAACTATGAGCCATGCCCTGTAGGGCCACCCAAGACAAACAGATCATGGTGGAGGGTTCTGACAAAACATGGTTCACTGGAGAAGTGAAGTGAAGTGAAGTGAAATGAAGTTGCTCAGTCGTGTCTGACTCTTTGTGACCCCATGGACTGTAGCCTACCAGGCTCCTCTGTCCATGGGATTTTTCAGGCAATAGTACTGGAGTGGATTGACATTTTTTTCTCCAGGTGATCATCCCAACCCAGGGATCGAACCAGGGTCTCCTGCACTGTAGACAAATGTTTTACTGTCTGAGCCACCAAGGAATGGCAAACCACTTCAGTATTCTTGCCTTGAGAACCCCATGAACAGTATGAAAAGGCAAAAAATAAATAAATAAATAGGACACTGAAAGATGAACACCCCAGGTTAGTCGGTGCTCAATATGCTACTGGAGAAGAGTGGAGAAATACTCCAGAAAGAATGAAGAGATGGAGCCAAAACAAAAACAACACCTAGTTGTGGATGTGACTGGTGATGGAAGCAAAGTCTGATGCTGTAAAGAACAATATTGCATAGGAACCTGAAATGTTAGGTCCATGAATCAAGGCAAATTGGAAGTCAAACAGGAGAAGGCAAGAATGAATGCTGACATTTTTGGAATTAGTGAACTACAATGGGCTGGAATGGACAAATTTAATTCAGATGGCTAGACCAGTGCACTAAGCGCAGGCGGCTGTGACTGGTGCACTAAATGCAGGCAGCTGCGACCTGTGCACTAAGCACGGCCGAGAGGAGCAACTCCACGTCCAAGGAGCAGTGGCTGCATGGGCGCAGGAGGGCCTAGAGGAGCTATCTCACATTGAAGGTCAGGAAAGGCGGCAGTGAGGAGATACCCCTCATCCAAGGTAAGGAGCAGCAGCTGCGCTTTGCTGGAGCGGCCGTGAAGAGATACCCCATGCCCAAGGTAAGAGAAACCCGAGTAAGATGGTAGGTGTTGCAAGAGGGCATCAGAGGGCAGACACACTGAAACCATACTCATAGAAAACTAGTCAATCTAATCACACTAGGACCACAGCCTTGTCTACCTCAATGAAACTAAGCCATGCCCACAGGGCAACCCAAGACGGGCAGGTCATGGTGGAGAGGTCTGACGGAATGTGGTCCAATGGAGAAGGGAATGGCAAACCACTTCAGTATTCTTGCCTTGAGAACCCCATGAACAGTATGAAAAGGCAAAATCCAGTAACGCTGAAGTTGAACGGTTCTATGAAGACCTACAAGACCTTTTAGAATTAACACCCAAAAAAGATGTCCTTTTCATTATAGGAGACTGGAATGCAAAAGTAGGAAGTCAAGAAACACCTGGAGTAACAGGCACATTTGGCCTTGGAATGCAGAATGAAGCAGGGCAAAGACTAATACAGTTTTGCCAAGAAAATGCACTGCTCATAGCAAACGCCATCTTCCAATAGCACAAGAGAAGATTCTACACATGGACATCACCAGATGATCAACACCGAAATCAGACTGATTATATTCTTTGCAGCCAAAGATGGAGAAGCATCAAAAACAAGACCAGGAGCTGACTGTGGCTCAGATCATGAACTCCTTATAATCAAATTCAGACTTAAATGGAAGAAAGTGGGGGAAACCGCTAGACCATTCTGGTATGACCTAAATCAAATCCCTTATGATTATACAGTGGAAGTGAGAAATAGATTTAAGGGCCTAGATCTGATCAATAGAGTGCCTGATGAACTATGGAATGAGGTTTGTGACATTGTACAGGAGACAGGGATCAAGACCATCCCCATGGAAAAGAAATGCAAAAAAGCAAAATGGCTGTCAGGGGAGGCCTTACAAATAGCTGTGAAAAGAAGAGAGGCAAAAAGCAAAGGAGAAAAGGAAAGATATAAGCACCTGAATGCAGAGTCCCAAAGAATAGCAAGAAGAGATAAGAAAGCCTTCTTCAGTGATCAATGCAAAGAAATAGAGGAAAAGAACAGAATGGGAAAGATTAGAGATCTCTTCAAGAAAATTAGAGATACCAAGGGAACATTTCATGCAAAGATGGGCTCGATAAAGGACAGAAATGGAATGGACCTAACAGAAGCAGAAGATGTTAAGAAGAGGTGCAGGAATACACAGAAGAACTGTACAAAAAAGATCTTCCTGACTCAGATAATCATGATGGTGTGATCACTCATTTAGAGCCAGACATCCTGGAATGTGATCTCAAGTGGGCCTTAGAAAGCATCACTAAGAACAAAGCTAATGGAGGTGATAGGATGCCAGTTGAGCTATTTCATATCCTAAGATGATGCTATGAAAGTGCTGCACTCAATATGCAAGCAAATTTGGAAAACTCAGCAGTGGCCACAGGACTGGAAAAGGTCCATTTTCATTCCAATCCCAAAGAAAGGCAATGCCAAAGAATGCTCAAACTACCGCACAATTGCACTCATCTCACATGCTAGTAAAGTAATACTCAAAATTCTCCAAGCCAGGCTTCAGCAATAGGAGAACCGTGAACTTCCTGATGTTCAAGCTGGTACTCTTGAGAGTCCCTTGGACTGCAAGGAGATCCAACCAGTCCATTCTGAAGGAGATCAGCCCTGGGATTTCTTTGGAAGGAATGATGCTAAAGCTGAAACTCCAGTACTTTGGCCACCTCAGGCAAAGAGTTGACTCATTGGAAAAGACTCTGATGCTGGGAGGGATTGGGGGCTGGAGGAGAAGGGGATGACCAAGGATGAGATGGCTGGATGGCATCACTGACTTGATGGACGTGAGTCTGAGTGAACTCTGGGAGTTGGTGATGAACAGGGAGGCCTGGCGTGCTGTGATTCATGGGGTCACAAAGAGTCGGACACGACTGAGTGACTGAACTGAACTGAACTGATTATATCTACTCTTGTGGGGAAGATTCCCTAAGAAGAAATGCATTAGCTCTCATAGTCAACAAGAGTCCAAAATACAATGCTTGGGTACAATCTCAAAAATGACACAATGATCTCTGTTTGTTTCCAAAGCAAACAGTTCAATATCACAGTAATCCAAGTCTATGCCCCTACCAGTAATGCCAAAGAAGCTGAAGTTGAATGGCTCTATGAAGACCTACAAAATTTTCTAGAGCTATGTGAGAGTTGGACTGTGAAGGCTGAGCACCGAAGAATTGATGCTTTTGAACTGTGGTGTTGGAGAAATCCAACTAGTCCATTCTAAAGGAGATCAGCCCTGGGATTTCTTTGGAAGGAATGATGCTAAAGCTGAAACTCCAGTACTTTGGCCACCTCATGCGAAGAGTTGACTCATTGGAAAAGACTCTGATGCTGGGAGGGATTGCGGGCAGGAGGAGAAGGGGACGACCGAGGATGAGATGGCTGGATGGCATCACAGACTCGATGGACGTGAGTCTGAGTGAACTCCGGGAGATGGTGATGAACAGGGAGGCCTGGCATGCTGCGATTCATGGGGTTGCAAAGAGTTGGACACGACTGAGCGACTGAACTGAACTGAACTGAACACCAAAAGAGTTGTCCTTTTTGTCATAGGGGATTGGAATGCAGAAGTAGGAAGTCAAGAGATACCTGGAGTAATAGGCAAATATGGCCTTGGAGTACAGAATGTAGCAGGGCAAAAGATAACATAGTTTTGCCAAGAAAACATATGGTTCATAGCAAACACCCTATTCCAACAAAATAAGAGACACCTCTACACATGGACATTACCAGATGGTCAATACTGAAAATAGATTGATTATATTATTTGTAGCCAAAGATGGAGAAGCTCTATACAGTCAGCAAAAACAAGATGGGGAGCTGAATGTGGCTCAGATCATGAACTCCTTATTGCAAAATTAGGACTTAAACTGAAGAAAGTAGTGATAACCACTAGAACATTCAGGTATGATGTAAATCAAATCCCTTATGGTTATGCAGTGGAACTGACAAATAGATTCAAGGGATTAGATCTGATAGACAAATTGCCTGAGTAACTATGAACTGAGGTTTGTGACATTGTACAGGAGTCAGTGATCAAAATCATTCCCAAGAAAAAGAAATGCAAAAAGCAAATGGTTGTCTGAGGAGGCATTACAAATAGCTGAGAAAAGAAGAGAAGCGAAAGGCAGAAGAGAAAAGGAAGGATATATCTATCTGAATGCAGAGTTCCAAAGACTAGAAAGAAGAGAATGAAAGCCTTCCTCCATGATATGTGGAAAGAAATAGAGGCAAACAATAGAAAGAGACTATAGGTCTCTTTAAGAAAATTGGAAATACCAAGGAAACATTTTGTTCAATTAAGGACTGAAACAGTGCACACGTAAACTGAAGCAAAAGATACTAAGAAGAGGTGGCAAGAATACACAGAAGAACTATACAAGAAAGATTCTCATGACCCAGATAACCATGATGGTGTGATCCCTCACCTAGAGCCAGATATCCTGGAATATGAAGTCAAGTGGGCCTTAGAAAGCATCACTGCAAAGAAAGTTGGTGGAGGTAATGGAATTCCAACTGAGCTATTTCAATACCTATAATATGATGCTATGTAAATGCTGCACTCAATATGCCAGCATATTTGGAACACTTGGCAGTGGCCACAGGACTGGAAAACGTCAGTTTTGATTCCAATCTCAGTTCAGTTCAGTCGCTCAGTTGTGTCCGACTCTTTGCGACCCCATGAATCGCAGCACGCCAGGCCTCCCTGTTCATCACCATCTCCCTAAGTTCACTCAGACTCGCGTCCGAGTCTGTGATGCCATCCAGCCATCTCATCCTCGGTCGTCCCCTTCTCCTCCTGCCCCCAATCCCTCCCAGCATCAGAGTCTTTTCCAATGAGTCAGCTCTTCGCATGAGGTGGCCAAAGTACTGGAGTTTCAGCTTTAGCATCATTCCTTCCAAAGAAATCCCAGGGCTGATCTCCTTCAGAATGGACTGGTTGGATCTCCTTGCAGTCCAAGGGACTCTCAAGAGTCTTCTCCAACACCACAGTTCAAAAGCATCAATTCTTCGGTGCTCAGCCTTCTTCACAGTCCAACTCTCACATCCATACATGACCACAGGAAAAACCATAGCCTTGACTAGACGGACGTTAGTCGGCAAAGTAATGTCTCTGCTTTTGAATATGCTATCTAGGTTGGTCATAACTTTTCTTCCAAGGAGTAAGTGTCTTTTAATTTCATGGCTGCAGTCACCATCTGCAGTGCTTTTGGAGCCCAAAGAAAGGCAGTGCCAAACAATGTTCAAACTACTGCACCACGGCATTCATCTTACATGCTACCAACGTAATGTTCAAAATTCTCCAGGTTATGTTTCAACAGTACATGACCCAAGAACTTCCAGATGTTCAAGCTGGATTTAGAAAAGGCAGAGGAACCAGAGATCAAATTGCCATCATCTGTTGGACCATAGAAAAAGCAAGAAAGTTCCAGAAAAACATCTACTTCTGCTTTATTGATTATGCCAAAGCCTTTCACTATGTGGATCACAAAAACTGTGGAAAATTCTTCAAAAAATGGGAAGACAAGACTATTTTTACCTACCTTCTGAGAAATTTGTATGCAGGTCAAGAAGCAACAGTTATAACTGGACATGGACCAACAGACTGCTTCCAAATTAGGAAAAGAGTATGTCAAGGCTGTATATTGCTGCCCTGCTCATTTAACTTATATGCAGAGTACATCATGAGAAATCCCAGACTGGATGAAGCACAAGCTGGAATCAAGATCTCTGGGAGAAATATTAATAAGCTCAGATATGCAGATGACACCACCCTAACATCAGAAAGTGAAGAGTAACTAAAGAGCTGCTTGAAGAAAGTGAAAGAGGAGAGTGGAAAAGGCTAGCATAAAGTTCAATGTTCAAAAAATTAAGATTATGGCACTCAGTCTCATCACTTCAAGGCAAATAGATGGAGAAACAATGGAACAATGACAAAGTTTATTTTCTTGGGCTCCAAAATCACTGTAGATGGTGACTGCAGCCACGAAATTAAAAGAGGTTTGCTTATTGAAAGAAAAGCTATGACAGAGTTAGACAGCATATTAAAAAGCAGAGACATTATTTTGCTGACAAAGGTCTTTCTAGTCAAGGCTACGGTTTTCTCAGTGGTCATATGTTGATGTGAGAGTTGGACCATAAAGAAAGCTGAGGGCTGAAGAACTGATACTTTTGAACTGCAGTGTTGGAGAAAACTTTTGAGAGTCCCTCGGACTGCAAGGAGATCCAACCAGTCAATTCTAAAGTAAATCAGTCCTGAATATTCATTGGAAGGACTGATGCTGAAGCTGAAGCTCCAATACCCTGGCCACCTGATGTGAAGAACTGACTTGTTTGAAAAGACCCTGATGCTGGAAAAGATTGAAGGCATGAGGAGAAGGGGATGACAGAACATAAGATGGTTGGGTTGCATCATTCAGTCAATGGGCATGAGTTTGAGCAAGCTCTGAGAGTTGGTGATAGACAGGGAGGCCTGGCGTGCTGCAGTCCATGGTGTCACAAAGAGCTGGACACAACTGAGCACGACTGAACTGAACTTAACTGGATGCATAAATTTTAGATACATAGAAAAATGGCCCTTTAACATAGCGGATAATTGCAGTTTTGAAGCTGAATAATCTCAGAGTATGTTTAATATTTCATTGGCCTAAGTTACCAACTTTTACTTTTCTCTGTTGTAGCAGATGAATAAAAATGGAGACATTTCCATCATAGTAGTATTATACACATTGACACTTATTGATTTCTATTAGTTTCTGGTGGCTGGCATTTTACTTTTGCTCCATTAATAAATTGTGCTTAGATGCTGTGTGTGCATTTTTATCAAGGCCCCTCATTTGCTCTTGACTGATTCCAATAATTCTTTTGAGTTTTGCAATTTCCATTTCTCTTGTTCTTTGTTTTCTTTTTTGGGAAATGTACAACTAGTACCACCCAAGTCTGTTTCCCAAGGAACATTAAAGCACAGAAAAGCATATTCTATTTCAATTTGTGGAGGTTATTTAAGGGATCTCTTTGTTTTTCCTGTTTCTGAAATCCTAAAGAACAATGCTTTGCACATGCTGAAACCACAGGACTGCAAATCCGAAAGAGATTCATTTTGGCACCTGGGTAAAATTGGTGGGAACAAGTACATTGTTTTTCTGAGTGTTATTTTCAAGCCCAGCACTTTGCAGTGGTCCAGTTTCCCTAAATCCACAGATAAGAGAAATAAAATTAAAGTAAAATTTTAATAAAGTAGAAGTCATTACATTTGATACTTGCCCTAAGTCCAAGCTTAAGTCATCTAAATTTTTTTGGTGTTGTGTTATTTCCAATGATTGATTGGAGATAGTCCATGATCATTGTAATTAATTTTATGTCTAGAGTAGTGATCATTTATTTTTTAAAATAAGAAATAGATTAACATAGTTTAAAGTGTAAAAAACAAATATACACCTTTCTACAACCTCCTTCTATTTGCTACGGTTTCCCCACCTTAGGGGGAAAGGGCTCACTGTCACTGTTATATTTCTGGAGCTGGAAATACGTGTACGTTCGTTTTCGTTTATATATTAGAAGGGAGGTGGAAAAAGGTTTTTTGTCATAGTATCATATTTGTATTAAGAGGTATAACAGTAAAACTTCAACTAAAACTATTCATATATATTTTATTATTAGTTTATGTAAACATAAATATACTGTTATATATTTGTTAATAGTTACGTGACTTTCATCGTTTTTTACATATCCTTCCGGGGAACAAGGTAGGTAGGTCAAATGGGTCACCATTACGACACGACAAGACACGTCACGAATCAGAGAGTCAGTACAGACTGAACTTGCCATCGGGTGGTCCATGGAACCAGGTATACCTAAGAAGTCCGTTCTTATGACCTCACCCAACGACATGGGAGGAGGTCCCCTAGAAGAGTTGGATTCCTAGATCGGACCCAGAGGACGTAACGTCCGTCTAAGAAATGGTCGACTCGATGGTCCCTTCGGGGTAATTGTACAACATATCAAAAATTATGTTATGTCATAACTTCGGGTCTTTTACTGTAACCATATTAAATGTCCTGGACAAATCTAAAGTAGTCAAAATATACGTAAACACATTTTAATCACTTTATACCTTTAGTGATTAAACAAGAGGTAGACATTTTATAATAAAACTTTTACAATATATACACCTTTGTAATATATACACAAAATATACATTCGGTATATATCGAAAACTCTATCCCAAAAAGTGAGTCGTAATAGTGGAAGTCTAGTAGGTTCTATACGTACGTGGTTACCAATTAAGGAAGACTGACGAAACAAAATTTCTACAGGGTACCAAAAAAGAAAATTGGTAAGAAGATAACAAAAATTACAAACCGACAATGTTTACATTTACACGATACCTGTAGTACTTGTAAATATAATTACATTCAAAAGTAAAGAGACCCGATTATGGGTTCTCATATAGCTATCCAGTTCACTGTCCACATTATTTAGGTTTATGAGAAACTGCCAAACTATTTTCCAGAATGGATGTACAATTTCACATCCCTATCACAAGGTGTGAGTGTCAGCATTTGGTGTTATTATTTTTAGTTATTCTTCCATGGGAAATAGATGGAGAAACAGTGGAAACAGTGTCAGACTCTATTTTGGGGGGCTCCAAAATTACTGCAGATGGTGAATGCAGCCATGAAATTAAAAGATGCTTACTCCTTGGAAGAAAAGTTATGACCAACCTAGATAGCATATTCAAAAGCAGAGACATTACTTTGCTGACTGAGGTCCTTCTAGTCAAGGCTATGGTTTTTCCAATGGTCCTGTATGGATGTGAGAGTTGGACTGTGAAGAACTCTGAGCGCCGAAGAATTGATGCTTTTGAACTGTGGTGTTGGAGAAGACTCTTGAGAGTCCTTTGGACTGCAAGGAGATCCAACCAGTCCATTCTGAAGGAGATCAGCCCTGGGATTTCTTTGGAAGGAATGATGCTAAAGCTGAAACTCCAGTACTTTGGCCACCTCATGCGAAGAGTTGACTCATTGGAAAAGACTTTGATGCTGGGAGGGATTGGGGGCAGGAGGAGAAGGGGACGACCGAGGATGAGATGGCTGGATGGCATCATGGACTCGATGGACGTGAGTCTGAGTGAACTCCGGGTGTTGGTGATGGACAGGGAGGCCTGGCGTGCTGTGATTCATGGGGTCGCAAAGAGTCGGACACGACTGAGTGACTGAACTGAACTGAACTGAATAGATATGTAGTAATATCTTGTGTTTCTAATTTGAATTTCTTTACTGGCTAGTGATGTTAGTATATAATTTTTTGCCATGTGTATGTTATTTTTGATTTCTTCAAGAAAATTAGAGTTATCAAGGGAACATTTCATGCAAAGATGGGCACAATAAAGGATAGAAATGGTATGGACCTAACACAAGCAGAAGAATTAAGAAGAGGTGGCAAGAATTCACAGAAGAACTATACAAAAAAAGGTCTTTATGACCCAAATAACCACGATGTTGTGATCACTCACCTAGAGCCAGATATCCTGAAGTCTGAAGTCAAGTGGGCCTTAGGAAACATCAGTATGAACAAAGCTAGTGGAGGTGATGGAATTCAAGCTGAGCTATTTCAAATCCTAAAAGATGATGCTGTTAAAATACTGCACACAATATGCTAGAAAATTTGGAAAACTCAGCAGTGGCTACAGGAATGGAAAAGTTTTCATTCCAATCCCAAAGAAAGGCAATGCCAAAGAATGTTCAAACTACTGCACAATTTCATCCATTTCACATGCTAGCAAAGTAGTGCTCAAAATTCCTCAAGCAAGGTTTCAACAGTATGTGAATCAAGAGCTTCCAGTTGTTAAAATTGGGTTGAGAAAAGGCAGAGGAACCAGAGATCAAATCTCCAACATCTGTTGAATCATAGGAAAAAATAAGAGAATTCCAGAAAAACATATGCTGCTGCTGCTGCTGCTGCTGCTAAGTCGCTTCAGTCATGTCTGACTCTGTGCGACCCTGTAGACAACAGCCCACCAGGTTCCCCCGTCTCTGGGATTCTCCAGGCAAGAACACTGGAGTGGGTTGCCATTTCCTTCTCCAAAGCGTGAAAGTGAATTCGCTCAGTCGTGTTCGACCCTTAGCGAGCCCATGCACTGCAGCCTACCAGGCTCCTCCGTCCATGGGATTTTCCAGGCAAGAGTGCTGGAGGGGGGTGCCATTGCCATCTACTTCTGCTTTATTGACTACACCAAACAGTAGTGTGGATCCACTTTGACTGTGTGGATCACAACAAACTGTGGAACATTCTGAAAGAGATGTGAATACCAGTCCACCTTACCTGCCTCCTGACAAATCTGTAGGCAGGTCAAGAAGCAATAGTTAGAACTGGACATGTAACAACAGACTGGTTGCAAATTGGGGAAGGAGTACATCAAGGCTCTATGTAATCACTCTGCTCATTTAAATTATATGAAGAGTACATCATGTGAAATTCCAGACTGGATGAAGCACAAGCTGGAATCAATAACCTCAGACATACAGATGATATCACCCTTATGGCAGAAAACAGAGAGGAACTGAAGAGCCTCTTGGAGAAAGTGAAAGGGGACAGTGAAAAAGCTGGCTTAAAACTCAGCATCCAGAAAACTAAGATCATGACATCTGGTCCCATCACTTCATGGCAAATAGATGGGGAAACAATGAAAACAGTGACAGCATTTATTTTCTTGTGCTCTGAAATCATTGCAGTTGATGACTGTAGCCATGAAATTAAGACGCTCGCTCCTTGGAAGAAAAGCTATGATAAAACTAGACAGCATATTAAAAAAGTAGAGACGTTACTTTGCTGACAAATGTCTGTCTAGTCAAGGCTATGGTTTTTCCAGTAGTCATGTAGGGATATGAGAGTCGGACCATAAAGAAAGTTGAGCACCAAAGAATTGATGCTTTTAAACTCTGGGGTTGGAGAAGACTTGAGAGTCCCATGGACTACAAGGAGACTAAATCAGTCAATCCTAAAGGAAATCAATCCTGAATATTCATTGGAAGGGCATGCTGAAGCTGAAACTCCAATACTTTGGCCACCTGATGCAAAGAGCTGACTCACTGAGAAAGACCCTCATGCTGGGAAAGACTGAGGAAGGAGGAGAAGGGGACGACAGGGGATGAGATAGCTGGATGGCATTACTGACTCAATGGACATGAGTTTAAGCAAGCTCCAGGAGTTGGAGGAACAGATAGCTGAATCTTAATTTAGTGAAGAGAAAACAGGGTCAGCTGCACTAAGATATCATTTTTTACTTATCAGCTTCATTTCAGTTTAGTTCAGTCACTCAGTTGTGTCCAACTCTTTGCGACCCCATGAATTGCAGCACGCCAGGCCTCCCTGTCCATCACCAAATCCCGGAGTTCACTCAGACTCATGTCCATTGAGTCCGTGATTCCATCCAGCCATCTCATCCTCGGTCATCCCCTTCTCCTCCTGCCCCCAATCCCTCCCAGAATCAGAGTCTTTTCCAAATGACTCAACTCTTCGCACGAGGTGGCCAAAGTACTGGAGTTTCAGCTTTAGCATCATTCCTTCCAAAGAAATCCCAGGGCTGATCTCCTTCAGAATGGACTGGTTGGATCTCCTTGAAGTCCAAGGGACTCTCAAGAGTCTTCTCCAACACCACAGTTGAAAAGCATCAATTCTACGGCACTCAGCTTTCTTCACAGTCCAACTCTCACATCCATCCATGACCACTGGAAAAACCATAACCTTGACTAGACGGATCTTTGATGACAAAGTAATGTCTCTGCTTTTTAATATGCTATCTAGGTTGGTCATAACTTTCCTTCCAAAGAGTAAGCGTCTTTTAATTTNGACGGACCTTAGTCGGCAAAGTAATGTCTCTGCTTTTGAATATGCTATCTAGGTTGGTCATAACTTTTCTTCCAAGGAGTAAGCGTCTTTTAATTTCATGGCTGCATTCACCATCTGCAGTGATTTTGGAGCCCCCCAAAATAAAGTCTGACACTATTTCCACTATTTCCCCATCTATTTCCCATGAAATGATGGGACCAGATGCCATGATCTTCGTTTCCTGAATTTGAGCTTTAAATCAACTTTTTCACTCTCCTCTTTCACTTTCATCAAGAGGTTTTTTAGTTCCTCTTCACTTTCTACCATAAGGGTGATGTCATCTACATATCTGAGGTGATTGATATTTCTCCCGGCAATCTTGATTCCAGCTTGTGTTTCTTCCAGCCCAGCGTTTCTCATGATGTACTCTGCATAGAAGTTAAATAAGCAGGGTGACAATATACAGCCTTGATGTACTCCTTTTCCTATTTGGAGCCAGTCTGTTGTTCCATGTCCAGTTCTAACTGTTGCTTCTTGACCTGCATATAGGTTTCTCAAGAGGCAGGTCAGGTGGTATGGTATTCCCATCTCTTTCAGAATTTTCCACAGTTTGTTGTGATCCACGCAGTCAAAGGCTTTGGCATAGTCAATAAAGCAGAAATAGATGTTTTTCTGGACTCTCTTGCTTTTTCGATGATCCAGTGGATGTTAGCAATTTGATCTCTGGTTCCTCTGCCTTTTCTAAAACCAGCTTGAACATCAGGAAGTTCACGGTTCACTTACTGCTAAAGCCTGGGTTGGAGGATTTTGAGCATTACTTTACTAGCTTAACCAAATTCAAAAGTTCTATATTTCTGTATGGTGTAGGAAAAGAGATCCTACTACATTGCTGGTAGGTGTCTAGGCAAACGCAACATCTGTGAAGGACCCTTTGACAATATTTCTTCTTGCCGGAAGTGTGTATTTTTAGTCTTGGACAAGGATTTTGCTTTGTTTTAGTGATTATACATTTAGAATATTGTCCACATATTCTAATGCATACTTTGTACTCAAATCTATAAATCTGCTACTGTGCACCCTAATTTATCTCATGTGGTTTATTCTTCCTTTTCCCTCACCCTTTCCTTTTTGTCTATAACCCAGTGTTACTCACTGTAAGTATTTTTGAGTATCTACCTTTGTACCTCTGTCATAGCTTCTCCTTGACCTCCCTATATTTACTTTCCACCCTAGTCCACTCTGATCTCTGTTCTGGAAGATGTTGACATGTATGGACCAATAGATCCCTTGCTGCCTGGTCTCCAGTTTTGCTCTGCAGGAAACTCAAAAGAGAGAGAAGAGCGAAGTCAGGTCTCTTTTGAAATGTTGCCCCAGACTGCTGTGCTCTGTGATTTTTCAAGGTAGCTTTCTTTATAGAACTGTCTTCTTTAGGTTCTAAGAACATCTACTTGTCCTCATATTTTTGGGTCTTTCAATGTTACCAGCTCTGCTATTAATATCATCACAGTGCACACAACTTTGAACATATTCTCTTTGTAAGATCTTCTTCAAAGACTCTAATTTGAATGTGCAGCTTGTTTCATGCTGAGTACCTGAGTAATTCAACTATTACTTATGTGTATTTAGATCTACCATATCTTATCTGCAATTCTGATATATAAGAAATTCTAAAGTGCAATTTTTTTTTATTATAAATTTGTCACTAATTTGCTTCTTGGCAAAACATGAGGAAAACTTTTTACAGTCTTTTTTTTTCCTATGAGTTAGAATGAATAGTCATATGTTTCATTACAGACATATTTTTTCAAGCTGGTTTTAACTATCTTTTAACTATGAAGAATTTTGAATATACACAGATGTATGATAATGTGATAAACCGACCTGCATCTACTAACCAGTCCCAACAACTATCAGTTCATAACCAATCTGGTTCCATCTAGATCTTAGTTCATTTGTTTCCAGGGCCCAGTCAGGAGACATAAGCCATACAGTAAATAAAATAGGGAAATTTTAATGTAAAGAACTATTTACTATTATAAGACATTGGAATAGTCAGGAGTACACATTTTGTAGTAATTAAAGGGAAGGGAATGGCTAGAACACTTTTTAACACCTTACACTCTAAAAATATTTTTGTTGTAACAGAGATGACAAACATGGCCCTGCAAATCACTCTGACCAAACTATGCAGTTTTTATGCAACTTCTCAATTTTTGTTTTTTCTGAACAAATTTGTGTGAAGAAGGGCTTATGCCAACAGTTCTGCTAGCTCTGATTCCTATATGTGCTGTATGAAAACAATGTACTGTTTCAAGGTCAGCCTCTCACCTACAGGAAATGAACTTTTGTTGATGTTAGTGGTGGCTCAGCTGGTAGAGTCCGCCTACAATGCAGGAGACTTGGGTTTGATCCCTGGGTTGGGAAGATCCTCTGGAGAAGGGAATGACTACCCACTCCAGTGTTCTGGCCTGGAGAATTCCGTGGACTCTATAGTCCACGGGGTCGCAAAGAGTTGGACATGACTGGGTGACTTCCACTGTCACCTTTCACTTTCACAGTTTTATTGGTACTTCATCTTCATGTATTTCCATTCTTCTTTTCTCTTTCTGTTTAACATCAGAAGTTATAATTAACTTGGCATATGAATATTACAGGTGATTATATTGTTGTTCAGTCTCTAAGTTATGTCCAACTCTTTTGTGACCCCATGGACTATTAGCCTGCCAAGCGCCTTTGTCCATGGGATTTTCCAGGGCAAAATTTTTGGAGTGGATTGCCATTTCCTTCTCCAGAGGATCCTCCTGACCCAGCGATTGAACTTGTATCTCCTGCACTGGCAGGCGGATTCTTACCACTGAACCACCTGGGAAGCCCATAGGAGATTATATTTATCTCTTTATTTTGCAGAAAACAAAGTTCGGGTTTTTGTGCTTTTCCCTCCCTGCAGCTTTTCTAACAATTTTCAGCATAAATAGACAAGAGAATTGCTCATTTTATTTTTAATGTCCATACTCAACAAATGAAAAATTTGGCAATCTTATATTGCTACTTCCCTCTCTCTGGTTCGCTCTGTCTCTGTCTTTTAAAACTGAATAATAGAAATGTGAAGACTGGAGAACCAGTTGTGTTGTGAACAAATACAAATTTTGTAGAAACAGAAATCTGAATTACAATCTTGCTTTATTACTTACTGTTTGTGCAACTTACTGTATTGCTTAATCTATTATTACTGCGTCACAGATTCCTCAGATATAAAGTATGGACCACAACAACCATTTTATAGGATAGTTACAAAGAGCTCATAAGGAAAGATGTGCCCAGTATTTTCCCTCTCAGATGGTCAAAGTTTCTTAATATTCTCCTGCTGTCAAGAAGGGCTTCCCAGATGACACTAGAGGTAAAGAGCTTGCCTGCCAATAGATGTAAGAGAGGTGGGTTTGATCCTTGGGTCAGGAAGATTACCTGGAGGAGGAAATGGCAATTCACTCCAGTATTCTTGCCTGGAGAATCCCATGGACAAAGGACCCTGGCAGACTGCAGTCCACAGGGCCACACAGAGTAGGAACATTACTAAAGTGACTTAACATGCATGCTGTCAAGGACCCTGCTGAACTTATTAGCAAGTGCTTAAGTAGTATAAAAAAAAATCTGTTTTTAAAAGAACTTAATTCATCCATGTAATTGATTTTCATGTCTTAAAGAGTTGTGCCTCTTGGTATGGGGGAGATCAGTATGTAAATTAATGTAAATTGTTATAATTTTTGGAAAAGTAGACATTCTGATTTTTAAGGGAAACATAAACATGAATCTGAAACTATTATTCTTATGTCAAAAGTCACACCAAGAGGGGAGGACAAGATGGTGGAGGAGTAGGTGGATGTGGAATACATCTCTCTCCATGGATACATCAGGAATACAGCCTCAGACACAGAAGTGCATGTAGAACACCAGCTGAGGGCAGACAGGAGTACCTGACCAGTGGAAAATAATATATAGAACTATGGAAAACTCAGTGGGATGAAGGAACTAGGGGAAAAAACGGGAGTGTTAGTATGACTGGACCTGCCCTCAGCGGGTGGGGGATTGAAGCAGAGGTCCGATCTCCACATCATGGCAATTGTCTGAGTCAGAGGAGAAACATTTAAGGCTGAGTGAAACAGCTGATCTGTGGCAGCCTAAACGGAATGAGAATCAGACAGTCCTTGCCACAGCCATACATAACCCAGACAGGGACACAGGTCCCCTGGAAGGTACAGCAGCTGGGAGCTGAAGTTTAGGGACTGTGGAGCAATCCCAAGGTGAGAGCTGCTGTGGATTGTGGAGAGACAGAGCAAGGGGATGTGAGGGAGGAGACTGTGGTGGGAAATGACTGTGGAGGAAAGCCAGGTGGCCATGGAAGCAAGGTGATACTGCTGAGCCATGCGTAGGGGGTGAAGCCATAACCATAGCCTCTTCCCCCACCCTCACCCCCACTGCCCGCCACACACTGGCATTGGCAACTGAACAATCGCACTGAACTACAGAGTAGGACTCCTACCCAGGGTGCTCTTTTAAGTGCCTGACACAAGGATATACTGAGTAGGACCCCAGCCATGGGGGCCCCTCTATGTGCCTGATGCACCGAACAACAGAGAAGGATCCCAGGCAACGGAGCCCTCTAAGTGCCTGAATGGGCAGAGCTACAGAGAAAGACTGGGCAAAGAGGCCTGATGGCCAGCTACAAGAGGCTCAACAAAAGACTCAGATAGGGCCATAACTCCTGGGGTGGAAGTAGTCCATGTCCCTGCACACTTGACACTACCAGGGTCCCCCAAAGTCAAGCAGCTGCCCCACCTTCACGCTCACCTTTCATTGGGGCAGAGCTGCCACAGGCAAAAAAAGTCTTGCGCCTATGCACGCACTCAGGGTCGCATTGATAGTGTCCAACTCTTTGTGACCCCGTAGACTGTGGCCTGCCAGGCTTCTCTGTCAGGGAGAGGGGACTCTCCAGGCAAGAATACTGATCAATACTGGTTGCCATACCGTTTTA
The DNA here is from genome assembly GCA_006410635.1 of Cephalophus harveyi. Taxonomy (NCBI): domain Eukaryota; kingdom Metazoa; phylum Chordata; class Mammalia; order Artiodactyla; family Bovidae; genus Cephalophus; species Cephalophus harveyi. The sequence continues at coordinate 96,007 of SJYT01072832.1, read as the reverse complement.
GAGCACTGTATTTCCTGCTGCCCTAGCTGCCAACTCCCCTGAGTTCCTGTTGCTGCCAGAACCCCTGCAACCCAATCAGCTGCACCACCTCCACACCTGGCCCTCACAGGGGCAAACCCAAGTCCTCCAGGGCAGCCTCAGGAGCAAACCCCAGTGGACGATCCACATGCAGAAGTGGAAATAAAACCACAATTGAAACCCAGGGACAGTGTGGCTAAGTAATAACACCCAATACCCTCCCACCAGCTGTACGAGCTGCAGATTAAATCCACATGATCAACTAGGCAGACTCTGTATCTATGGAATATATAAAAGGTCATTGAGAGCTCCCACAAAAGAAAACATGCTAGTTCTGAAAACTGTGGACACTGGAGGCAAGACACAGAGAAGTAGGACCAGATTAGAATCTGAGCTGCCCCCACAGCAGGTCCAGAGGTCAGCACAGTGTTAGAGGGCATCCTAGGGAGGTGAGGTGGGGTGTGACTCGCAGTGAGGGAAAGGACTCTGATAGCAGTGACTCAAGAAAAACATTTATTATTCTTATATTTTGACTTATTCTATAGATTATTTTGGACTTTTTTCCTACCCCCCCCGCCCCCGCCACCTGCCCCTGTTGTAGTTGTTGATTTTAATGGCACTATGAAATGTAATTAAGCTTTTGAGTTTTTTTAAAATTTTTCTCAGTCACATTTTTGTTGTTATAAACCTCTGCCTCTACCTTGGGCTTTTGCAGTTCTGGGGAGTCCCCCCACCCCTCTCACCTTTTTTCTTTCTTAAATAATTTAACATTTAATTTTTAAAACCAATTATATTTTTTCCTTTGTTTGCCTTTCCTATTGTTCTTTTCCCCTTGCAGTTAATCTTTAATGTATATAAATCTTCATCTACCTCTATTTAACTTTTCATGTCTATTATTTATTTCTTTTCTTTCTTTCCTTTCCCTCAACATATTTGTTAGTTTTGTTTTCATTGCTTTATTTCCCACTTGGCACCTTGCTTTAGTTTTGTTGTCCAGTTTGTGCTTTAGTTAGTTTTGTTCTTAAGTGGCAAATATAATTTTTGATTTCCTATGTTGCTGGGTCAATCTATTGTACTTTATTTTTGTTGGACTGTTTTGACTTTGCTTATGGGTGTATACATATATGTGTATATTCCATTATTTTTAATTATTATTTGCCTGGTTTTGTAACTGCCATTTGTCTGGGGTTTATCATTGATTTTTCATTTTTGTATATTTGTTTTCATCTCAATGCCGTAACAAACCACTTGTGGAATCTTTGTTCCTGACCAGAGATCAAGTCCTGAGCATTTGGAGTGGGAGCATTGTCTCCAAGACCCTAGAGTACCAGAGAAATAACTCTACGGGGTATCAAACAGTGAGAACTCACACAAAGGAAATCACTTGAATACAAGATCCAGCATCACCCAACCACCAGTAACACCCTGAGCAGGATGGCTCATCTAAACAACAAACAAAACAAAAATACAAACCCAATCATCAGCAGACAGGATTACCACCTCACTCAAAATTCCATGTCAGAGGAAAAACAAACAAACAAACAAAACTTCAGCACAAATCCTACCCTATATGAAGTTTACACAAACCACTGGGCCAACTTTAGGAGGGCAGAAGCTAAAATGAGGAAAGAATTCAAACTTGAAGCCTGGGAAAAGGAGACCTCAAATACAATAACAAGAAAAAAAAAGTGAAAAGGCAGAGAAATGCTACATGAATGAAGGAACAAACTAGAAACACAGATGTCTAAATAAATGAAGAGGAAATAGGCAAATTATCTGAAAAATAATTCAGAATAATGATAGTAAAGATGATGAAAAACCTTGAAAACAAAATGGAGAAAATGCAAGGATTGATAAACATGCAGAGACAAACAACACAATTACTGAAATTAAAACTACTCTAGAAGAAATCAATAGCAGAATGTCTTGAGGCAGAAGAACGAATCAGTGAGCTGGAAGATAAGGTGATGGAAATAACTTCTAAAGAGCAGAATAAAGTAAAAAGAATGACAAGGACTGAGGATAATCTCAGAGACATCTGGGACAATATCAAACACACCAACATTCAAATTATAGGGGTCCCAGAAGAAGAGAAAAAGAAAGGACATGAGAAAATTTTTGAAGTGATTATAGTTGAAAGTTTCCCCAACATGGAAAAGGAAAGAGTCAATCAAGTCCAAGAGGTACAAAGAGTCCCATACAGGATCAACCCAAGGAGAAGCACAGCAAGACACATACTAATCAAACTAACAAAGACTAAACACAAGGAAAGAATATTAAAAGCAGTGTTATGCCCAAGTCACGAAATCTCCCAATGACCACCAGGGAGCCAGCATCCGATGCAAAAGCAAGAGAGTTTTTATTACCAAGCTCGAGCTGGGGCTCCCACCATTACCGACGCAGCGGCTAAGGAGAGAAGCCACAAACTCTGGGTTTCATTGTTTATATAAGGTATTCTCGTGTGAAAAATGTTACCTTCTGTGGAAGGGTTAGGTGTTGGGTTCTGATTGGTTCCCATTTCCCGGGCTTAATTTTAATTTTCTGGGCAGGTCATAAGTCCTGAACATAAAGTCAGGAGATCCTGATCTGGGATCTGATTGGCTCGCAGATGGTGGGGTGAGGTCAGGAGATTTCCAAAGACTCTTTCCTCAGAACTCTAAAATGGAGTCTTTTTTTAACAAAATGGGGTGGCTTAGGTTCTTCAGCAGCAAGGGAGAAGCAACAAGGAACATAAAAGGGAAACTCCATACACTTAACAGCTGATCTTTCAGCAGAAACTCTGCAGACCACAAGGGAATGACAGGACATACTTAAAGTACTGAAAGGGAAAAATCTACAACCAAGATTATTGTACCCAGAAAGGATCTCATTCAAAACCGATGGAGAAAGAAAAAGCTTTTCAGACAAGCAAAACTTAAGAGAATTCAGTACCACCAAACCAGCTTTACAACAAATGTTAAATGGACTTATATAGTCAAGAAATACAAAAGAAGGAAAAAGATCTACAAAATCAACCTGAAACAGTTAAGAAAATGTCAACAGAAACATATATATCAATAATTGCTTTAAATGTAAATGGATTAAAGGCTCCAACCAAAAGATGCAGACTGGCTGAATGGATACAAAAACAAGACCCATATATATGTTGTCTACAAGAAACCCACTTTAGACCTAAAGGCACATGTAGACTGAAAGTGAGAGGATGGAAAAATATATTCCATGCAAATGGGAAGCAAAAGAAAGCTGGAGTAGCAATTCTCATATCAGACAAAATAGACCTTAAAATAAAGAAGATTACAAGAGATAACAAAGGACACTACATAATGATCAAGGGATCAATCCAAGAGGAAGACATAACAATTGTAAATATCTATGCACCCAACACAGAAGTTCTTCAATACATACAACAAACACTAACAGGCATAAAAGGAGAAATTTACAGTAACACAATAATAGTAGGAGACTTTAACATCCCACTCACACCAATGAACAGATCATCAAAACAGAAAATAAGGAAAGACAAGTCTTAAATGATATATTAGATGAGACGGATCTCATTGATATCTTTAGGATGTCCCATCTAAATGCAGAAGAATACACCTTCTCACGTGCACATGGGACATTCTCCAGGATAGACCACATATTGGGGTACAAATCAAATCTCAGTAAATTTAAGAAAATTGAGATCATATTAAGCATCTTCTCTGACCACAACACTATGAGACTAGATATCAATTACAAGAAAAAAACTCTAAGAAACACAAACACATGGAGATTAAACAACACATTTCTAAATAATCAACAGGTTACTGAAGAAATCAAAAGGGAAATAAAAAAAATCTAGAAACAAATGACAATGAAAACACAACTCAAAACCTATGGGATGCAGCAAAAGCAGCTCTAAGAGGGAAGTTTATAACAATACAATCCTACCTCAAGAATCAAGAAAAACATCGAATAGACAATCTAACTTTACATCTAGAACAACTGGAAAAAGAACAAAAAGACCCCAAAATTAGTAGAAGGAAAGAAATCATAAAGATTCAAGCAGAAATAAATGAAAAAGAAAGAAACAATAGTAAAGATTAGTAAAACTAAAAGCTGGCTTTTTGAGTTGATAAACAAAATTGGCAAACCTTTAGTCAGACTCATCAAGAAAAAAAGAAAGAAAAATCAAATCAACAAAATTAGAAATGAAAAAGGAAAGGTTACAACAGACAATGCAGAAATACCAAGGAGTATAAGAGGCTATTTTGAACAACTATATGGCAATGTAATGGATAACCTGGAAGAACTGGACAGATTCTTAGAAAAGTTCAATCTTCCAAGACTCAACCAGAAAGAAGTAGAAATTATTAACAACCCAATTACAAGCACTGACATTGAAACTGTGATCAAAAGTCTCCCAAAAAACAAAGCCCAAGACCTGATAGCTTCATAGGAGAATTCTATCAAATACTTATAGAAGAGCTAATGCCTATCCTTCTAAAACTCTTTCAAAAAATTGCAGAGGAAGAAACACTTTCAAACTCATTCTACGAGGCCACCATCACTCTGATACCAAAACCAGACAAAGACAACTCAAAAAAAGAAAACTACAGGCCAATATCACTGATGAACATAGATGCAAAAAACCTCAACAAAATTATAGCAAACAGAATTCAGCAGCAAGTCAAAAAGCTCATACACCATGATCAAGTTTGGATTATTCCAGGAAGGCAAGGATTCTACAATATATGCACATCAATCAATGTGATACACCATATTAACAAATTGCAAAATTAAAACCATATGATAATAGATGCAGGAAAAGCCTTTGACAAATTCAGCTCCTGTTTATGATTAAAACTTTCAAAAAATGGTCATAGAAGGACCCTACTTCAGCATAGTAAAGGCCATATATGATAAGCCTACAGAAAACATTCTCAATGTTGAAAAACTGAAAGCATTTCCCCTAAGATCAGGAACAAGAAAAGGGTGCCCACTTTCCCCACTATTATTCAACATAGTTCTGGAAGTCCTAGCTAGAGCAATCAGAGAAGAAAAAGAAATAAAAGGAATCCAGATTGGAAAAGAAGAATTAAAGCTCTAACTGTTTGCAGATGACATGATACTGTACATACAAAACCCTAAAGATAGTATCAGAAAATTACTAGAGCTAATCAGTGAATTTAGCAAAGATGTAGGATACAAAATCAATACACAGAAATCACTTGCATTTCTATATACTAATAATGAAAAATCAGAGAGAGAAATTAAGGAATCAATCCCATCAGCATTGCAACAGAAAGAATAAAATGTCTAGGAATAATGTTACCTAAAGGGACAAAAGAACTGTACACAGAAGATTACAAGACACTAATGAAAGAAATCAAAGATGACACAAACAGATGGAGACCTATTTCATGTTCCTGGGTAAGGAAGAATCTATATTGTGAAAATGACTATACTACCAAACACAATCTACAGATTAAATGAGATCCCTATCAAATTACCAATGGCATTTTTCACAGAACTAAGGCAAAGAATTTCACAGTTCATATGGAAACACAAAAGACCCTGAATAGCCAAAGCCGTCTTGAGAAAGAAGAATGGAGCTGGAGGAATCAACCTTCCTGACTTCATATTATACTACAAAGCTACAGTCATCAAGACAGTATGGTACTGGCACAAAAACAGAAATATAGACCAAAGGAACAAGATAGAAATCCCAGGAAAAAAAAAATGCACCTATGGGTATCTTATTTTTGACAAAGGAGGCAAGAATATACAATAGGGCAAAGACAGCCTCTTCAATAAATGGTGCTGGGAAAAATGGACAGCTACATGTAAAAGAATGAAATTAGAACAGTTCCTAATACCATGCACAAAGATAAACTCAAAATGGATTAAAGACCTAAACATAAGACCAGAAACTATAAAACTCTTAGATGAAAACATAGGCAGAACACTCAATGGCATAAATCAAAGCAAGATCCTCTATGACCCACCTCCTAGAGTAACAGAAATCAAAACAAAAGTAAACAAATGGGACTTGATTAAACCTAAAACCTTTTGCACAGCAAAGGAAACTATAAGCAAGATGCAAAGACAACCCTCAAAATGAGGAAAATAATAGTAAATGAAACAAGTGACAAAGGATTAATTTCCAAAATATACAAGCAGCTCATACAACTCAATACCAGCAAAACAAAACAACTCAATCAAAAAGAGGGGGAAAGACCTAAACAGACATTTCTCCAAAGAAGACATACAGATGGCTAATAAACAGATGAAATGAGTCCAACATCTCTCATTATTAGAGAAATACAAATCAAACCCACAATGAGATATTACCTCACACCAGTCAGAATGGCCATCATGAAAATGTCTATAAACAATAAATGCTGGAGAAGGTGTGGAGAAAAGGGAACACTCTTGCTCTGTTGGTGGGGATGTAAATTGATGCATCTTCCACTATGGAAGATGGTATGGAGATTCTTAAAAAAACTAGGAATAAAGCCACCATCTGACCCAGCAATCCCACTCTTAGGCCTATACCTTGAAAAAACCAAAATTGAAAAAGCACATTGTATCCCATTTTTCATTGCAGCACTATTTACAATAGCTGGAACATGGAAGCAGCCTAGATGTCCATCGACAGATGAATGGATAAAGAAGTGGTGGTACATATACACAATGGAGTATTACTGAGCCATTAAAAGGAACACCTTTGAGTCAATTCTAATGAGGTGGCTGAACCTAGAACTTATGCAGTGTGAAGTGACTCAGAAAGAGAAAGATAAATATCGTATTCTAATGCACATATACAGAATCTAGAAAAATGGTTCTGAAGAATTTACTTACAGGGCAGCAATAGAGAAACAGACATAGAGAATAGACTTATGGACATGGGGAGAGGGGAGGAGAGGGTGAGATGTATGGAAAGAGTCACATGGATACTTACATTACCATATGTAAAATAGATAGCCAACAGGAATTTGCTGTATGTCTCAGGAAACTCAAACAGGGGCTCTGTATCAACCTAGAGAGGTGGGATGGGGAGGGAGATGGGAGGGAGGTTCAAAATGGAGGGGATATATGTATACCTATGGCTGATTCATCCTGAGGTTTGACAGAAAACAACAAAATTCTGTAAAGCAATTATCCTTCAATTAAAAAATAAATTTAAAAAAATCACCAAAGTAATAACTTGTAGCTTAAAAAATAAACTGTCTACCTGCCTTTCAAAAGCATGATTAGGATTGCACTGCCTTCAGCTAATAGTAAACATGAAATCAGGTAAAATTATCACTGTCATCTTCTCTTCTTTTATTTGTGAAAAATACAAGTGTCTTCACAGATTGCTGAGAAGATATTCTGCTGCTTCTAGATGTTTATAACTTTTGTATTGTATTTTGTGGTGCTCAATGGTTTCTGAGATCGTAAAGTATAAAATACATATTTTTTGACAGTTTATTTTATGAAACTATAGTTTTCATATTTCAAGGCAGGGTTTAAAGAAAATGAGAGACAAGAAGCGAGAAAGCTTAAAGGAAGGATGGTTGGGAATAAGGTCAGCAGTTTCCTGGAACCTTGCACAGAAAACATATCTGTCTCATTTCCCTCTTCATCACATCCATATACACACACATTTGATACTGTACACTAACATCGGTGCTTAAAAGGAAAATAGAGATGTATTTTCCCATCTGTGAAATATTAATTTCATTATATGTATAATATATTGCTTGTTTTCCTTGTGTTCTAAATACATACATTGCTTGCCCACTGGTAATACAGTGCAGGGTGAAGCAAATATTTTTATTTGTTTATAGGATGCAAATATCTCTTATACATAAGTGCTATTTATATTTTAATTATAAAAGGGCATTTGAAAGATAATGTTGCTTTTCTGAAGGGACTCTGGGTAGTTTCTCACAAATAACTGGATAAAGTAAAGCTAAAATACTTCATTAACTTCAGGGAATAATGTTCTTTCATATTAAATGTATATTTTCACTTTGGACTTCCCTGGTGGCTCAGACGGTAAAGCATCTGCCTACAGTGAGGGAGACCTGGGTTTGATCCCTGGGTCAGGAAGATCCTCTGGAGAAGGAAATGGCAACCCACTCCAGTACTCTTGCCTGGAAAATCCCATGAACGGAGGAGCGAAGTTAGGCTACAGTTCATGGGGATACAAAGAGTAGGACACGATTGAGTGACTTCAATTCACTCTTAACTTCATTTTCACTTTGGTACAACTTAAAAAATTCATGGACCATATTATTTCACTTCAAAATTAAACCACATCTCTGCTTAGAAACCATAAGTAAGTATCAAAACATGAAAATATGAGAACCTTAATTTCATGGAGATTAAGTGGATATATTTAAGCTATGAATCATTATCACAGTGATGTTTGATTTTTGTAAAGGTATATTTTCTAAAGAGTTTTATGAAAATACTGCTTTCCTTCTGTAATCACCTCATTTATCATATAGAAAGAAAACATGGAAATTAAAATGAAAATGTCTTGAATGTAAAGACCTATTAGATGATAAATAGAAATATAAATTAAATTAAATTTATATGATTATTTTTAAAAATTAGCATTTGAAGTCTAGTGATAAATTTTACATCATATTTCTTTAAAATATATTTTGCTTTTCTGAAACACTTGATTTTTGTTTGGGACAGCACTATTCAAATAGAAAATTTTATCCCAACTCATATTAAATTATTTTAAAATTCAATTGTTAAGTATGCATACTACAGATATTACTACCATAATCTAGACATTGATTTCCTGTTTTTACCTTGTTAACTAAAAAAAGAAAAAAAAAACACAGCACAAAAAATTCACAACCTCATCGTGAGTTAGGTTTTATTTGGGACAAAAAAGGACTATAGCCCAGGGGACAGCATCTCAGATAACTCTGAGAAACTGATCTGAAGAGGCAGCAGGGAAAGTCAGTATATATGTGATTTTGGAGAAGGGGGGATGCATGCAATTAATCACATATTTTTGCAGAATTTCACTGGTAATTATGAGGAACAGATGTCTCTGTTAATAAATTTAGTGCTTTTCTAGATATGAGAAGATGCAGCAATTTGGATGCATAAAATCTTCTCCTGAAAACATTTAATTATCTGAAAACTTGTTCTCCCAGTTTTTTTCCAGAGAACGGAGTATCTCATTCTTGATCTCCGTCCTGAACTCCTTTCAGAGTGTGCTGAAAATCAGCGACCACAGTGGCTAGTGACTTAATAAGACCCCAAGAGAATAGGTGACTTGTCCTGAGTTTTACAGCTGTTAGTGGTATGACTTCTCTAAGGGATAACCACAACAAAACTTCAGAATAATAGAACTAGCAAATTTTCCTCACTGACAATGTCTCTCATTCTTGCTAAGTTAAATGGGAAGGAAGCTGATGAGTCAGCATAATTTTAGTTCAACCGTTTGGTCTTCTCAAGGCAATTTTGGCCTATTTTCATATTTCTTTACATTGGACAAAAGCAGAGGAGGAGTTATGTTTATTTGTGAAATCCCATTTATTTCTTCAGAAGAAAGTTTTGTATTGCATATAGAGTTCTTTGTCCTTTTCTTCTGTAGTACATTTTGCAAATTTTCCAAGTTTTTCTTGCCATGGTGTATTCCACCTTAGGGACCTGCTGCCTCTTGCAAACATCTGAACATCACTTGACCATGGACAATGTTCTTTCATAGTCATCTTTTGATATTTGAAAGAGTGTGTGAAATGGATACTATTGAACTATAGAGAAACCCGACTTACCTGGTTAGAAAATTAATATAACTTGATTACAAATCATATGGACCTCAGATACTACACTCAATTCCAGCACACTATGCAGATTCTTTGAGGAAAATCCCTGTATATCTTTTGCCAAAAAAACTACCTGCAGTTGCTCAGTTGGAGATGAGAAAGTGAGGAATGGAACATAAGGGACAACAAAAGATAAATTCATTTGAGAAATTAAGAATGCATTGTTTAATTGACAAATTTACAAAAACACAAAAAATATGGAAAGCTGCTAAGGTAATCTGCTGTTGCTGCTAAGTCACTTCAGTAATCTCTGACTCTGTGAGACCCCATAGATGGCAGCCCACCAGGCTCCCCCATCCCTGGGATTCTCCAGGCAAGAACACTGGAGTGTGGGTTGCCATTTCTGATGTCACTGAAAATCTTTGAATAAAGAATGAAGAAAACCAGCATTAATTGAATACTTCTATGTATTGATCTCAGTGACAAGTGCTTGTAATACTAATGCATAGATGATCTATTGCTTTCTCTAGCTGAATTTTCTCTTTTGGAAATGGTCCTTATCCTCCTTTCAGATAATCTGTTCTATCTCCTTTCTCCCTCTGGAAAAAATTTATACATATATTGTAATTGTTGCTGCCATGTTATCAACTGACCCAAATTCTGGTCACTCTTGATTCATTCGGGAGGTGGGCACCAAAAACTGGGGCAATGAGTTTTTTTTAATTTTGAACATGAAAGTAAAAGAGTCAGGTGCTAAGGCAAGAGAATGAGATAGTTAGATGACATCACTGACTCAATGGACATGAGTATGGGTAAACTCCAGGAGCTGGTGAGGGACAGGAAGGCTTAGCATGCTAAGGTTCATGGGCTTGCAAAGAGTCAGACACGACTAAGTGACTGAACTGAACTAAGGCAAGAATACTCAAGGTGTATATAAAACTATGTTTTCTGCCATGTTCAGTTCAGTTCAGTCGCTCAGTCGTGTCTGACTCTTTGTGACCTCATGGACTGCAGCACGCCAGGCCTCCCTGTCCGTTATCAATTCCTGGAGTTTACTCAAACTCATGTCCATTGAGTAAGTGATGCCATCCAACCATCTCATCCTCTGTCGTTCCCTTCTCCTCCCACCTTCAATCTTTCCCAGCATCAGGTGGGAAGATTGAACTGACTCTTTTCAAATGAGTCAGTTCTTCACATCAGGGGGCCAAAGTATTGGAGCTTCACCTTCAACATCAGTCCTTCCGATGAATAATCAGGACTGATTTCCTTTAGGATGGACTAGTTGGATCTCCTTGCAGTCCTAGGAACTCTCAAGAGTCTTCCCAACATCACAGTTCAAAAACATCAATTCTTCTGTACTCAGTTTTCTTTATAGCCCAACTCTCACATCCATACATGACCACTGGAAAAACCATAACTTTGACTATAAGGAGGTTTGTTGGCAAGTAGTGTCTCAACTTTTTTAATGAAGTGTCTAGGTTGGTCATAGCTTTTCTTCCAAGGAGCAAGTGTCTTTTAATTTCGTGGCTGCAGTCACCATCTGCAGTGATTTTGAAGCCCCCCAAAATAAAATCTGTCACTGTTTCCATTGCTTTCCCATCTATTTGCCATGAAGGGATGGGATCAGATGCCACAATCTTAGTTTTCTGAATGTTGAGTTTTAAGCCAGTTTTTTTCACTGTCCTTTTTCACTTTCATCAAGGGGCTCTTCAGTTCTTCTCACTTTCTGCCATAGTGTAGTGTTCTCTGCACATTTAAGGTTATTGATATTTCTCCTGGCAATCTTGATTCCAGCTTGTGCTTCTTCCAGCCCAGCCTTTCTCGTGATGTACTCTGCATATAAGTTAAATAGGCAGGGTGACAATATACAGCCTTGATGTACTCTTTTCCTATTTGGAACCAATCTGTTGTTCCATGTCCAGTTCTAACTGTTGCTTCCTGACCTGCATACATGTTTCTCAGGAGGCAGGTAAGGTGGTCTGGTATTCCCATTTCTTGAAGAATTTTCCAGAGTTCGTTGTGATCTACACAAAGACTTTGGCATAGTCAATAAAGAAGAAGTAGATGTTTTTCTGGAACACCCTTGCTTTTTCTATGGTTCCACAGATGTTGGCAATTTGCTCTCTGGTTACTTTGCCTTTTCTAAATCCAACTTGGACGTCTGTAAGTTAACAGTTCGCATACTGTTGAAGCATGGCTTGAAGAATTTTGAGCATTATTTTGCCAGCATGTGCAATTGTGCAGTAAGTTTGAGCATTCTTTGGTATTGCCTTTCTTTGGGATTGGAATGAACACTGACCTTTTCCAGTCCTGTGGCCACTGCTGAGTTTTCCAAATTTGCTGGCATACTGAGGGCAGCACTTTCACAGCATCATCTTTTAGGATTTGAAATAGCTCAACTGGAATTCCATCACCTCCACTAACTTTGTTTGTAGTGATGTTTCCTAAGGCCCACTTGACTTCACATTCCAAGATGTCTTTCTGTCATGAGGACCAGGAAAATTATGTATGACTCATATGAAAAGAGAATATGTTAACCAAATAAAGATGGGAAGTAGAATAAATCAATATAGAAATGATATAAACACCTATGTCTCTATAGTACAATTCTCTTAGTAAGATCCTATTGCTATAACAGAATACCATAAACTAGGTGGTTTAAACAACATAAATTTATTTCTCTCTCTATATATATATTTTATATATATATCTTTATATCATATCTAGGGGATGGAGAGTCCAAAAGAGGGTATCATCAGACCAAGACATATAATTAAAATGGCAAAAGTTAAAGATAAGACAGAATCCTAAAGGCAGAAAAATCAAAGCAGAGCATCATATAAAAAAATAAATAAATAAAGGTTATTTTTCTGTAGAAACTTTGTTGGCCAGAAGAGAGTGACATATGATTAAAGTGGTGAAATAGAAAATCTTGAATCCTAGGGTATCTTTCCAAACAAAATTATCATTTAGAATTTAAAGAGCTAAAAAGCTTCTCAGACATGCAAAAGCTAAGAGTTCATCAATAGTAAACCTACCATAAAAGATATGTTAAAAATTCTTCTCTAAATGGGAAATAAAAAGCTATAGGAAAGGAAGAATTCCTCTAGGACTGAGGAACAAATGGTTAAATAAGCTACTACAAAGATTAAGAAACAAAAACTTGTAAAATAAATTATAGCTAAAATAAGGACTGAAAGGATAAACATAAAGTTGCAAATTATGACATCAAAACACAAAATGTGATGTAAGAGAGTTAGAAAAAACATGTAGATCTTTTAGAATGTGTTTGAAGTTAAATGACTACCAGTTTAAAACAAGTACAGTTATAGGTTAATATATATCAATTCCATGGTAACTACAAATCAAAAATGTTCAGTAGGTACATAAGACCTAGAAAAAAGGGACCACAAGCATACCACTAAAGAAAAATGATCAAGCCATAAGGGAAGAAACTAAAAGAAAAAGTTACAGAGAAGAACTAAAAAAAAAAACAAAAACAAAACAGAAAGCAAGTAATAAAATGGGAATAAGTACATAGCTATTAATAATCACTTTAAACATCAATGGAATAAATGCTCAAATCAAAAGACATAGGGTGGATAATTTGATTAAAAAAGCCCATCTATATTCTGCTTAGAAGACCCACTGCAGAGCTAAAGACACACAAAGACTGAAAGTGAGAGGATGGAAAATTATATTTTATGAAAATGGAAATGACAAGAAGGAACAGCCCCTTGTGCACACTCCTCGGTGTGGCAGTAGGAGTGAGCTCAAGTAGACAGGGGACATGCGCAGAAAATAGGACAAGGTCTGTGCACGAGACAGAAACTGGCCCACATTCTTGAGTTGTAGTACCACCTTCAGGAAAAGAAAATAGAAGTTTCCAGCAGCCATCCTGGTGCAGTAAAATGCACACAAATTTAAGGTTTATACCACAAGAGGGAGCAAGAAGCATGGAGCAGGTGTATCTGTATGAGGTTGCAGGAGAAAGTCAGGGACTATATATCAGGAGTAATGGAAAGTAGGATTAAAGGGGGTGACTGCTGCTTCTCATGTGACATCATCAAAGCATAACTCTAAGGAACACGAAAAATCAAGGAAAACAATGTTATCAAAAGATCATAATATTCCTCCCATAACCAAACCCAATGACATGGAGATCTGTCATTTAACCCAAAAGGAATTCAAAATAGCTGCTTTTTGCAAACTCAATTATGTAAAGGAAAACACAGAAACACAACTCAGCAAAATCGGGAAAACTCTACAAGAACAAAATGAGAAATTTAATAAAGAGACAGAAATAGAAAAAGACAAATAGAAATTCTGAAGCTAAAGAATTCAGTGAATGAAATAAAGAATACAACAGAGAGCATCAATAGTGAAATGTTGAAGCTCATGAAAGTAATGGATTATCTCATTATTTCAAACGAAAATAATCTTCAAGACATATCATAATGAAAGTATCAGAATTCAAAGACTGAAAAAATCCTAAAAGCAGAAAAGAATAACAGTTTATAAGCTACAAAGCCACCTCTATTAGCCTGTCGGCAGATTTCTCAGCAAAAACCTTACTAATTGAGAGAATAGGACAGTGTATTCAAATTGCTGAAATGAAAAAAGAAAAAAAAAAAAAAAAAAAAAGCCAGCCAAGGATACTCTATCTGGCAAGATTATTCTTCAGATAAAAAGGAGAAAACAAATCTTTTTTAAACAGATAAAAACTGAGGGAATTCTTTACCACTAAAGCTATCTTATGAGAAACTCTAAAAGAAGCTCTTCAAGCTGATATACAAAGACCCTAATTAATAAGATTAAAACATATGAAAGTATACAATACATTGTAAGGGTAAATATGCCATAGAAAACTGTAATCTGTAATATGATAATGTGTTAACCTCTTAACTAAAGTATGCAGACTAAAAGAAAAAAATATTAAAGTTAACTATAGCTGCTATAATTTGCTATAAATACAAAATATAAAATGAGGTAAATTGTGTCAATAACAACATGAAAGAGGTTATAATATGGCTGAGTTTTTATATATGATCATGGTTAAGTTTCTATAAAGCATAAAATAGACTGTTATATCTAATTTTTTTTTAATGTCTACCTCATGGTAGCCATAAGGCAAAAGCCTACAATATATTCACAAAAGAGAAGGGATACATGTATATGTGGGCTTCCCTGGTGGCTCAGTGGTAAAGAATCTGCCTGCAATGTAGGAGATGCTGGGGTTTAATCCCTCCATTGGGAAGATCCCCTGGAAGAGGGCATGGCAACCCACTCCAGTATTCTAGCCTGGAGAATTCCAGGGATGGAGAAGACTGGTGGGCTATAGTCCATAGAGTCACAAAGAGTTGGACATGACTGAAGCGACCGAGCATGCATGCACATGTGTATGTATGGCTGAATCTCTTCACTGTTCACCTGAAACCACCACAATATTGTTAATCAGCTATACCACAACACACACAAAAAAGTTTAAAGTTTGGAAAAAAAGAGAAAGGAATCAGAGCATACTATCACAGAGAATCACCACTCCACCACTGTATGCGGCAGTCGAGAAAAAAAGGAACAATGGAACTATAAAACAGCCAGAAAGCAATTTGATGTTTTTAAGTTCTGGCTAAGTTGCTAAGTCGCTTCAGTCTTGTCCGACTCTGTGCGACCCCATAGATGGCAGCACACCAGGCTCCCTCGTCCCTGGGATTCTCCAGGCAAGAATACTGTAGTGGGTTGGCATTGCCTTCTCCAATTAAGTTCTTACATATCAATAATTAATTGAAATTTAAAGGACTGAATTCTTCAATCAAAAAACACAAATGGATGGGTAGAATAAAAAATAAGACTCAAATACATACTACTTATAGGAGACTCACTCCAGTTTTAAGGACACACATAGGTTCAAAGTGAAGTAATAAAAAACATACTCCATGCAATTGGAAACCCAGAAAAGTGAAATAGCTATACTTATTTCAAACAAAAGTAGACTTTAACCTGAAAAAGGTAACAGGTGACAAGAAGGCCTTTATATGATGATGAAAGGATCAGTTCATTAAGATACAATTCAAAATACACATGCACCTAACATCAGAGCACATAATTATATTAAGCAAATACTGATAGGTCTATAAGAAGACATAAAAACACAGAAATAGTAGGGAGTTTCAATATCCTACTGAGAAGCAATAGATAGACAATCCAGACGGAAAAGACAAAAGGAAACTACACTTGAACCATTCTTTAGGGCAAACGGCCCTACCAGATATATAGAACATTTCATCCAATAGCAGTAGAACACATATCTCCCCCAGTCCACACAGAGCATTCTCTGGGACAGATCATATTATGGGTCATAAAAAAGGTCTTAGTAAATTTAGTAAGATTAAAATAATACAAAGTATTTTTTTTTTCTGACCACATGGTATGAAACTAGAAATTAATAGGAGAAAATCTGGAAAACTTACAAACATATGGGGATTAAACATGTTCCTGACAGCTAATGAGTCAAAGAAGAAATAAAAAAGGAAATAATAATATCTGGAAATAAATGAATATGCAAATATAATATATCGAAACCTATGAAATTCTACAAAAGAAATGCTTAAATGAAAGTTTACAAGCGATAAATACATATATTAAGAGAATAGACCTTAAATAAACAACCCAAATTTACAATTAGGAGCTGACTGTGGCTCAGATCATGAACTGCTTATTGCAAAAATCAGACGTAAATTGAAGAATGTAGGGAAAACCACTAGACCATTCAGGTATGACCTAAATCAAAACCCTTACAGTTATTCAGTGGAAGTGACAAATAGATTCAAGGGATTAGATCTGATAGACAGAGTGCCTGAAAGAACTAAGGACAGAGGTTTGTGACATTGTACAAGGGGGAGTGATCAAGATCATACCCAAGGAAAAGAAATGCAAAAAGGCAAAATGGTTGTCTGAGGAAGCCTTACAAATAGCTGAGAAAAGAAGAGAAGCTACAGGCAAAAGAGAAAAGGAAAGATAAACCCATCTGAATGCAGTTTCAAAGAATAGCAAGGAGAGATAAAGCTTTCCTCAGCAATCAATGCAAAGAAATAGAGGAAAACTATAGACTGAGAAAGACTAGAGATGTCTTCAAGAAAATCAGAGATACCAAGGGAACATTTCATGCAAAGATGGGCACAATAAAGGACCGAAATGGTATAGACCTAACAGAAGCAGAAGATATTAAGAAGAGGTGGCAAGAATATACAGAAAAACTATACAAAAAAGATCTTCATGACCCAGATAACCACGAGGGTGTGATCACCCACCTAGAGACAGACATCCTGAAGTGTGAAGTCAAGTGGGCCTTTGGAAGCATCACTATGAACAAAGCTAGTGGAGGTGATGGAATTCTAGCTGAGCTATTTCAAGTACTAAAAGATGATGCTGCGAAAGTGCTGCACTCAATATGAGAGCAAATTTGGAAAACTCAGCAGTGGCCTCAGGACTGGAAAAGGTCAGTTTTCAATCCAATCCCAAAGAAAGGCAATGCCAAACAATGCTCAAACTACCGCACAATTGCACTCATCTCACACGCTAGTAAAGTAATGCTCAAAATTCTCCAAATGAGGCTTCAGCAGTACGTGGGCCAAGAACTTCCAGATATTCAAGCTGGATTCAGAAAAGGCAGAGGAACGACAGATCAAATTGCCAACATCGTTAGATCATAGAAAAATCAAAAAAAAAAAAAAAAAAAAAAAAAAAAAAAAAAAAGCCAGCCAAGGATACTCTATCTGGCAAGATTATTCTTCAGATAAAAAGGAGAAAACAAATCTTTTTTAAACAGATAAAAACTGAGGGAATTCTTTACCACTAAAGCTATCTTATGAGAAACTCTAAAAGAAGCTCTTCAAGCTGATATACAAAGACCCTAATTAATAAGATTAAAACATATGAAAGTATACAATACATTGTAAGGGTAAATATGCCATAGAAAACTGTAATCTGTAATATGATAATGTGTTAACCTCTTAACTAAAGTATGCAGACTAAAAGAAAAAAATATTAAAGTTAACTATAGCTGCTATAATTTGCTATAAATACAAAATATAAAATGAGGTAAATTGTGTCAATAACAACATGAAAGAGGTTATAATATGGCTGAGTTTTTATATATGATCATGGTTAAGTTTCTATAAAGCATAAAATAGACTGTTATATCTAATTTTTTTTTAATGTCTACCTCATGGTAGCCATAAGGCAAAAGCCTACAATATATTCACAAAAGAGAAGGGATACATGTATATGTGGGCTTCCCTGGTGGCTCAGTGGTAAAGAATCTGCCTGCAATGTAGGAGATGCTGGGGTTTAATCCCTCCATTGGGAAGATCCCCTGGAAGAGGGCATGGCAACCCACTCCAGTATTCTAGCCTGGAGAATTCCAGGGATGGAGAAGACTGGTGGGCTATAGTCCATAGAGTCACAAAGAGTTGGACATGACTGAAGCGACCGAGCATGCATGCACATGTGTATGTATGGCTGAATCTCTTCACTGTTCACCTGAAACCACCACAATATTGTTAATCAGCTATACCACAACACACACAAAAAAGTTTAAAGTTTGGAAAAAAAGAGAAAGGAATCAGAGCATACTATCACAGAGAATCACCACTCCACCACTGTATGCGGCAGTCGAGAAAAAAAGGAACAATGGAACTATAAAACAGCCAGAAAGCAATTTGATGTTTTTAAGTTCTGGCTAAGTTGCTAAGTCGCTTCAGTCTTGTCCGACTCTGTGCGACCCCATAGATGGCAGCACACCAGGCTCCCTCGTCCCTGGGATTCTCCAGGCAAGAATACTGTAGTGGGTTGGCATTGCCTTCTCCAATTAAGTTCTTACATATCAATAATTAATTGAAATTTAAAGGACTGAATTCTTCAATCAAAAAACACAAATGGATGGGTAGAATAAAAAATAAGACTCAAATACATACTACTTATAGGAGACTCACTCCAGTTTTAAGGACACACATAGGTTCAAAGTGAAGTAATAAAAAACATACTCCATGCAATTGGAAACCCAGAAAAGTGAAATAGCTATACTTATTTCAAACAAAAGTAGACTTTAACCTGAAAAAGGTAACAGGTGACAAGAAGGCCTTTATATGATGATGAAAGGATCAGTTCATTAAGATACAATTCAAAATACACATGCACCTAACATCAGAGCACATAATTATATTAAGCAAATACTGATAGGTCTATAAGAAGACATAAAAACACAGAAATAGTAGGGAGTTTCAATATCCTACTGAGAAGCAATAGATAGACAATCCAGACGGAAAAGACAAAAGGAAACTACACTTGAACCATTCTTTAGGGCAAACGGCCCTACCAGATATATAGAACATTTCATCCAATAGCAGTAGAACACATATCTCCCCCAGTCCACACAGAGCATTCTCTGGGACAGATCATATTATGGGTCATAAAAAAGGTCTTAGTAAATTTAGTAAGATTAAAATAATACAAAGTATTTTTTTTTTCTGACCACATGGTATGAAACTAGAAATTAATAGGAGAAAATCTGGAAAACTTACAAACATATGGGGATTAAACATGTTCCTGACAGCTAATGAGTCAAAGAAGAAATAAAAAAGGAAATAATAATATCTGGAAATAAATGAATATGCAAATATAATATATCGAAACCTATGAAATTCTACAAAAGAAATGCTTAAATGAAAGTTTACAAGCGATAAATACATATATTAAGAGAATAGACCTTAAATAAACAACCCAAATTTACAATGCAAAGAATGAGGAAAAAAAAAAGAAAAACCTAAGCTCAAAGTTAATGAAAGTTAACAATAAAGATGAGATGAAAAACATAAAGACAATAGACAATAAAGATGAGATGAAATAAAAAAATAAATGATAAGAAAACAATAAAGATCAGTGAAACAAAAAGCAGCTTTTGTAAAAAGACATACAAAATCGACAACAATTTAGTTAGCCTAGGAAAAAAAGTCTTAATAAAGAAAATCAGAAATTAAAGATGAGATATTATAACTAATATCACATAAATATATTGGATCATAAGATTCTACCCTGAATACTTACAGGCCAAAGTGTTGCATAATCTAGAAGAAATAGATACATTTCTAGAAACGTACAAATTACCAAGGGTGGATCAGAAAGAAATATAAAAATATGAATAGACCAATTACTAGTAAGCAGATTTAATCAGAATCATAAGCTCCCCCCAAAAGAAAAGCCCAGAAACAGTGAGTTTTACCAAATATTTAAAGAATTAATGCCAATTCTTCTCAAATTCTTCCAAAAAAAAGGAAGAGGGAACACCCATAAACTCATTTTACAAGGCCAATAGTATCATGATACCAAAGCCAGATAAGGACACTACAAGAAAAGAAAATTAAGGACTGAAGTTTCTCTTAAATATAGGTACAAAAGCTCCTAGTAAAATATTCCGTTCAGTTCAGTCGCTTAGTCGTGTCCGACGCTTTGCGACCCCATGAATCGCAGCATGCCAGGCCGCCCTGTTCATTACCATCTCTCGGAGTTCACTCAGACTCACATCCATCGAGTTCATGATGCCATCCAGCCATCTCATCCTCCGTCGTCCCCTTCTCCTCCTGACCCCAATTCCTCCCAGCATCAGAGTCTTTTCCAATGAGTCAGCTCTTGGCATGAGGTGGCCAAAGTACTGGAGTTTCAGCTTTAGCATCATTCCTTCCAAAGAAATCCCAGGGTTGATCTCCTTCAGAATGGACCAGTTGGATCTCCTTGCAGTCCAAGGGACTCTCAAGAGTCTTCTCCAACACCAGAGTTCTAAAGCATCAATTCTTCGACGCTCAGCCTTCTTCACAGTCCAACTCTCACTTTTCACAGGAAAAACCATAGCCTTGACTAAACGGACCTTAGTCGGCAAAGTAATGTCTCTGCTTTTGAAAATACTATCTAGGTTTGTCATAACTTTTCTTCCAATGAGTAAGCGTCTTCTAATTTCATGGCTGCAGTCACCATCTGCAGTGATTTTGGAGCCCCCCAAAAATAAAGTCTGACACTGTTTCCACTGTTTCCCCATCTATTTCCCATGAAGTGATGGGACCAGATGCCATGATCTTCGTTTTCTGAATGTTGAGCTTTAGGCCAACTTTTTCGCTCTCCTCTTTCACTTTCATCAAGAGGCTTTTGAGCTCCTCTTCACTTTCTGCCATAAGGGTGGTGTCATCTGCATATCTGAGGTTATTGATATTTCTCCCGGCAATCTTGATTCCAGCTTGTGCTTCTTCCAGTCCAGCGTTTCTCATGATGTACTCTGCATAGTAGTTAAATAAGCAGAGTGACAATATACAGCCTTGACATACTCCTTTTCCTATTTGGAACCAGTCTGTTGTTCCATGTCCAGTTCTAACTGTTGCTTCCTGACCTGCATACAGATTTCTCAAGAGGCAGGTTAGGTGGTCTGGCATTCCCATCTCTTTCAGAATTTTCCACAGTTTATTGTGATCCACACAGTCAAAGGCTTTGGCATAGTCAATAAAGCAGAAATCGATGTTTTTCTGGAACTCTCTTGCTTTTTCCATGATCCAGCAGATGTTGGCAATTTGATCTCTGGNAAAAAAAAAAAAACTCTCATAGTTTATTGTATTTTGTATTTTTATTATGCTTAATTTCTAGTTTAACAATTGTTCTATTACATATCTAAAATGCACTCTTTGGCTTATTCACTTTACAATCCACTTGGAAAAAATGTAAATATATGTTTTTCAGTTGACTCATCTGCAAAACTGAAGAATTGGCTTGATGAGCACAATCGAATTTCTAGCTCTAAATACTGGATGTTTTATGATTCAAGAAGCGAATAGAAAGGTATTATACAGTGTTTCATGTTTTCACTTTTCCAGAAGCCAGCAAACTTAGTATCTTGTAGCATATCTTCAGCAAGAATAATCCTTTATAGGAAGTATTCCAATAAAGAATCTTTTTTTAATATTCCCTCCCTATGTTAGAGTATAAAGAGACTCTCTAGCTCAAGAAAGTCAAGTTGAGAATTTTAGAGGCCTTGCAGATATTTTCAACTAAAAGAAAAAAGGGACTACTTTCTCTCATTTGCATTACATTTACAGATAAATATAAAATATTTTAATATTAATATCTATGGAATATATTTCATTTTTTATTACAATAAGTTAAATATATTGCATGACTTGCATAAACTTTTGCCACAAGATGTTTTAACCTTACTCACTGAAATCTAAAATAAAGTTTCACAATTTGCTGGTTATTTTCAAATACAGGTGGAAAACTGTCATGGAAGCTACCATGAAGTCCTGCAGCAAAAGGTCAATTTCTTTTGTAAATTAAATAATTCAAGTATTTAGAAAAGTAATTTATGAGAATAATTAACTTAGTTATATATTCTTATGAGTTCCTAGCTCCTGTGTCTCTGCAAATAATCCTATATGATAGCCAAGAACCACTTCACTAAGTAATAAACATCCTTAAACCTAGTTACTGACAGAAACAATTTTAGAAAAATGATGACTGCTTCCTTTGATCAGAAAGAAAAAGTTATATGGATTTGTAGCTATGTCCCCAAGGTATTGACAGTGGCCATTTTCCCCAGACATAGCGGGGTAAAAATATCATATGTTCTATTTCAAAAACAATTCTCTTTCAATTGAAATGTTGCTTCCATGGTTAATGATGTGGTAAGATGAAAATACTTTCCAAGTGGAAAAATAGGAAAGTGACTTCCAATTTGAATAGTCTCTATATCCAGAAACATGGTTTGAATCCAACACTAAGGTTCCTTTCGTATAGTACATATATACATACATTATATATATATATAGATGCACACACACATATATATAATATTATATATACCTTTTAAATATACCTATTGTATGAAAGTGAAAGTGTTAGTCACTTAGTCATATCCAACTCTTCGCAATCCCATGGACTGTAGCCTGCCAAGCTCCTCTGTCCATAGAAATATCCAGGAATAATACTGGAGTGGGTAGTCACTCCCTTCTCCAGGGAATATTCCCAACCTAGGAATCAAATCTGGGTTGCCTGCACTGCAGGCAGATTCTTTACTATCTGAGCCAGATTGTATAACTTTTATATATTGCATGTACATATATATATATATATATAATATAACTATTACATATGTCTATCAATACATAATACATTTTAGGTATATTGTTCACTATGTCAGTGCACCTTTTATTATATTATACTTTATTGCATTTCATAGATACTGTGTTTTTACAAATTAAAGGTTTGTGACAACTTGACATTGAGCAAGTCTATTGGTACCATTTTTTCTCTTACATTTATTCATTTCATGTTTTTGTGTCACATTTTGGTAATCCTCACAATACTTCAAACTTTTTCACTTTTATTATTTTTGCTGTGGTGATCTGTGATCACTGATTTTTGATTCTATGATGACTCCAAAAGCTCAGAGATGCTTAGCATTTTGAGCAATAAAATACAATTTAATTAAAGTATTTACATTGTGTTTTTTATAGATAATGCTATTGTACACTTAAAAGACCACAGTGTAGTGTAAAAATAATCTTTAAATGCACTGATTCTGCAGTCCATGGGGTTGCAAAGAGTCGGACATGACTTAGTGACTGAACAACAGCAAACAATGCACTGGGAAATAAAAAAAATTGATGGGACTTTTTTACTGAGATATTTCATTACAGTGATCTGGAACTGAATCCACATTATTTTTAAGGTGTGTCTGGATCTATACAATATATTATATATTGATTTTATATATATGAGAAGTAAAGTTGCTCAGTTGTGTACGGCTCTTTTTCAATCCTGTTGACTGTAGCCTACCAGGCTCCTCCATCGATGGAATTATCCAGGTCAGAGTACTGGAGTGGGTTGTCATTTCCTTCTGCAGGGGATCTTCCCGACCCAAAGATTGAATCCAGGTCTCCTGCATTGCAGGCAGATGCTTTACTCTCTGAATCACGGGGAAACCCCTTGGCTTTCCACACATATAAATATATATGTGTGTGTGTGTGTACCATTATTAATATATCTGTGTGAATATATGTATGTATATTTTATTCCTTTTGGTCTTCCATGATTAGTGAGAGGAAGAGAAATGATCAGTGAGAAAAGGACTTTTTTCTTCAGTTATAGTTCTGTCCATCAGGAAGAGATAGATAACAGATCTATTCCTATTTTTAGCCTCTCCATCTCTCCCCTTAGATCTTTTCACGTCAATGGAGTGAAGCATTATTATGGGCAAAATTACATTCCTCAAAAAGATACATTGAAATTATCACCCCTAACATCTCAAAATGTTACTTTATTTGAAAACAGGGTCTGCATAGATGTAATCAAGTTAAAGCATGGTCATTAGGGTGGACCCTGACCAATATGACTGATGTCTTTATAGAAGGAAGAAAACACTGGGAAGGGAGGAAAAATGTCATGTGATAGCACATGCTCAGGTTGAAGTGCTGTGGCTAACAAGCTGAGGAGTGCCAGAGATTGCCTGGGAGCCAGCAGGTAGGAAGTGGCAAAGTAGTCTCCCCTACAGAGAAGGGGAAGTATGTCTGCTGGTACCTTGAATTTGTGCTTCTTGCTTCCACTACTGTGAAATAATAACTTTCTGCTGCTTTAAGCAATTCAGCTCATGGTACTTAGCTATGGCAGCAGTAGGGAGCTAATAAAGCATTGATGGATCTTGTTTAATAAGGTAGGATTAGATATTCTAAAACATTAGAAATGGTGTTTAATCTTCCTCTAGTACTTTTTTCCTCCATATATTTGGCTAAATAGTCAGAAACTGTTTCTTAGAATTGGAGACTGTGAGCCCCTGCAAGGTGAAATTATTATTTTTTCAAATGAGTTTTTAACAGATGCCAAAGCTTTGGAAAGCAGTTTGTCTGTGTGTCTATGTGGATCTTTCTCTATTAGTTGGTTTAACGGTGACTTCCTGTTACTAAGTATTATTTACTTTCCCAGATGGAGAATCAATGTACAGATTAATTAACTGCACACACCAATCCAAAAATGTTTAAAATTCCTAAGTCATTAAATTATCAGGTGGTATCCTATAGTGTCAAGTAGTGATGTATATAGTGTGGTATCTACTTTGAGAGTGCTTTTGGTTTATTCTGCTTGCTTGATACATTACAGTATAGTGTAAGATTTTAAAAATAAATCTTTACCTTTAATTACCACTCCTTAACTCAATTTTTCGTATGTAGGGTTTTTAGGTTTTGCTTCTGTAGTTACCTTTTCTAAGAAGAGGGATACTGTCATGCATTTCTCACTCATAAGCTGTTAGTATCTGTTCTGTTCAGTTCAGTCGCTCAGTCGTATCCGACTGTTTGCGACCCCATGAATCGCAGCAGGCTAGGCCTCAGTGTCCATCACTAACTTCCGGAGTTCATTCAAACTCATGTCCATCGAGTTGGTGATGCTATCCAGCCATCTCATCCTCTGTCTTCCCCTTCTCCTCCTGCCCCCAATCCCTCCCAGCATCAGAGTCTTTTCCAATGAGTCAACTCTTTGCATGTGGTGGCAAAAGTATTGGAGTTTCAGCTTTAGCATCACTCCTTCCAAAGAACACTCAGGACTGATTTCCTTTAGAATGGACTGTTTGGATCTCCTTGCAGTCCAAGGGACTCTCAAGAGTCTTCTCCAACACCACAGTTCAAAAGCATCAATTCTTCGGCGCTCAGCTTTCTTCACAGTCCAGCTCTCACATCCATACATGACCACAGGAAAAACCATAGACTTGACTAGACAGACCTTTGTTGGCAAAGTAATGTCTGTGCTTTTGAATATGCTGTCTAGGTTGGCCATAACTTTCCTTCCAAGGAGTAAGTGTCCTTTAATTTCATGGCTGCAATCACCATCTGCAGTGATTTTGGAGCTGTTAGTATAGAGTTCAAAAATATTAGCATTCCAAAATCTTTTAATAACTGTGTGGATGGATGAATGAATGAATACAGAAAAGATAAGCCTATTACATTTGTGTGCCCAAAGACTCAGTAATCATTATCACATGAGAAAATGTAGTGGCATTTGTCCCTTCTGACACAGAAATTGACCAAAGGATGGGCTTGTATGAATAAACTTCAAGCTTTGTTTGCCTTTTCAAAGCATGAATCAAGTTGGCAGAAAATTATTTAATTTCTTATTACTAATTTCCATAATTATTTTATTAATTTTCCATCACCCACAAATTTTTCTTCTTTTGGCTCAATTCTGTCATCCCCAGCTGACAGCCTTGTTTCATACTTCATTGATCAGAAAGTACCTGTGAGTTCCTAGCTGCAGACTTGAAATGCCAACAATGTGTCCAGAATCTAGGCTGTCACATGACATCATCAAGATGGACCCAGAGGACAGAAATCTGATGCTCACATGTGACTCAGGGTTCCTTTCTCTACAAGCCGAAGAACACACAGTCATCACCACTACCCTACCATCACCCAAGCCCTTATTTTCACTTGCCACCTTGGAGAGGGACAAGAGGAAGAAGAGGATATTTCAGGGATTGTTTTATTTAAAGAAGATAAGTAACCTAACAAAATCATAGGAAACTTCTATCAGTTTTAACCCTTTTTGGCTCTAAGCTATCCAGCAAAGTTAGAATTCATGAAAAAGCTAGTAAAAATGAAAAGAAAACCTAAGTTTCTGCTTTACATTAAAAAAAAAAAAAAAAAACTGCCAGATTTTCCATCTGGGCTTGAATTCCCAAATGTCTTCTAGGGTTAATTTCACACATCCTAATTTCTTCCTTATTGTCATTCATTCTTTAGTACTCTCCACAATGAAAGCATCACTAAGCTGAACATTTCCTCATATCCTGTAACCTTAATTTGCTAATTTCAATAGGTACTTATTAGCCACCATCTTCCTCAACTTTAGCATTTGTCAGGAAAGATTATGCTTTTAAAAAAATATTTTTCTTCTGGTTTCTCTGATACTATGATTTCCTATTTTTTAGTTTAGTTCTTAGGTCATTCCTGCTCATTCTCTTTGGTTAGAACTCCTCTGCTACTTCTTACCTAAGTATCAGGCCTCTTTCTTGCTTCTCTGTCATCTCTCCAGGTGGTCTCATTCATTCTCGGTATTTCACATACCCTTCTTTTTATGGCTCACTATTATAGGTTGCGTGCATGCTTAGTCATTCAGTTACGTCTGTTTGTGGCTCATGGACTGTAATCCACCAGGTTCCTCTGTCCATGGTATTCTTCAGGTAAAAATACTGAAGTGGGTTGCCATTTCCTTCTCCAGGGAATCTTTCTGACTCAGGGATTGAACACAGGTATCCCACATAGTAGATGGATTCTCTACCATTTGAATCATCAAGGAGGCCCATTATAGGCTATACTTCTGCTATCCAGATACTTTTCAAATTGGCTACTTAACTTTTCCATTCAGCTGATTCACAGAATGCAACATGCTAATAACTGAAGTTGAACCTGAAGCTCCATTACTTTGGCCACCTGGTGTGAAGAGTCAACTCATTGGAAAAGACCCTGATGTTGGGAAAGATTGAGGAGCAGGAGGAGAAGGGGATGACAGAGGATGAGATGGTTGGATGGCATCACTGACTCAATGGACATCAGTTTGAGCAAACTCAGGGAGATAGTGAAGGACAGGGAAGCCTGGTGTGCTTCAGTCTATGGGGTCTCAAAGAATCGGACACAACTTAGTGACTGAACAACAACAACAAATAACTAAACATGACAAATATAGCCAAAATAACATGCCTGGAATGAAACTCTGATCTAGGCCCGTTCATGTTTCAATTCTGTCTGTTATGTTCTCTACATTAATTATCCTTCTTCCAGTCACTCAGTCTGAAGACACAGAAACATCTTTCAATACTAACCTCTATTAAACCATTAGAGCCAATCCGTCATGAAGTACTGTAAATTGTAACTCCCACATATATCTCAAAGCTGTCTATTTTTCTCCAGCTCAGTGACAACCACATGAGTCTAAGCCAACATCTGTCATGTGCGTTACTGTAAGGGTTTCCAAATTGGTCTTCCCTTCTCCACAATTTACCTTGGAAAAAATTTAAATAAATGTCTTTTTTTCTCATACAGCAGCCAGAAAGAAAGAAAGAAAAGAAAGAAAGTCACTCAGTCGTGTCCGACTCTTTGCAACCACATGGACTGTAGCCTACTAAGCTCTCCCATCTATGGGATTTTCCAGGCAAGAATACTGGAGTGGGCCAGAGCAACATTAAAAAAAAACAAAAACAAAAACAAACCTCTAAATTGGCTTCTGCTTTCCTCTATATTTAGGATAAAATCTAGCATTTGTAAATTCTGTATTTTTGTCCAGAAGGTCTTCCATGATTCAGTCCCTTCTAAATGGACTTGTTTTATTTCATTGTAAAATCCACATCTTCCAATAGGATTGTTTCTTCTTCCTGAAATATCAAACTATGCTTGCTAACCATGCTCACTTAAAAGTCTTTTAAAAATGATACACACATTCACAAAATAGAAAACATTATTTTTCTACCACTCAGCTTAAAGTAGAACCACTAAATTCCTTTGAAAATTCTTCCCAGTTTATAACTCTGGCTGTGCCGTTTCTTACAGAAAATTGCTTTCATGTTAAAAATTTTCTTGCAATGGCAAGTACCTGGGGAAGGAAATCTTGTTTCATAAACACATATGTTTAAAAGTTATGGAACAGACAGTATCTGACTATTTATTAACCTACAACATCTAAAACTTTATATGATTCAAACTAGCATATATTCAAATTGAATATAAGCAAGATAAAATTAATTCCAATATAAATATATACCCTTTTACACTCATTATTTCCACTCATTCTGGGACCTGTCCTTTTAAGCCATATTTCTATTAAATGTAAATGTGATCAAATATATTAATATAATATTTGTAAGAAACACATTTAAAACTGGGTGATGAAATTTTCTTTTACAATTGAAGAGTTGTAATGTTGACAAATACATTTTAATCTTTAATTGTGTATAAGAGACAGATATAATGTTGATATTCTAACTTCTAAGCCATGAGAAGTTGATAACTTTTAGAATGTTCTCATTGTCTTTGATAGTCTATTTCTCTAAAATATTTCTTAGTCAGAACTTTCTCTTCTTTTCCTATTTTGGGATTATATGGGTCCTTATTTATTTCTGAAAAATTAATCTCTATTATTTCTTCAAAAATTTCCACTTCAAATATTTGAATATTTAAAATTCCCACCTCAAATATTTCAATGTTATTTTAAGTTTGATTGTTTTTTATCCAATTATTGATCTTTCCGTGCCTATTCTATTTAAAATTATATTTCTTTGTTACTTTTTTAAATTTATTGATTCTTTTGTGAATCCTCTTTAAAGTACTCACATTTGCTATTTCAACTTGCATCAGTTTGCTGGGGTTGCCACAGAAAATTCCACAGATTGGGGACTTCTATCAATAGAAATTTATTTCTCATAGTTCAGAGGCTAGAAGGCAAGATTAAAGTGCCCCTGAGGTTTGTTTGTCTACCCTTGGCTTACGGATAGTTACTTTGTCTCACTATCTTCACATGGTCTTTTCTCTGTTTTTACAACCTGGTGTCTCTGTGTGTCTAAATTTCCTCTTCTCACAGTGATGTTAGTCAGATTGGATTAGGACTCACCTAAAGGCTTCATTTTAACTTAATTGCCTCTTTACAGACTCAGTCTCCAAGTGCCGTCATACTCTGGGTTAGGCCTTCAGTGTATGAATTGGGGAGAGGGGGCAAAATTCAGCCCATAATACAGCTCATAATTTATTCTTCAGATACATGTTATACTATTTATGTTATCTTTATAAAAATTCAGCTATCATACTTTCATATATAAATCAGTCCATTTATAGAAGTATTTCCTTTTTCTTGTATCATATTCATAATATATATGTTTTAAATTTTATTATCAACCCCTCTGTTCTAACACTTCTACCTCTTATGAAATTTGTAATCAGTTTTCTCTTTTACTTTTTGTTATTCTTTTTGTATTTTTTGTAAGTTCATTTTAAATTAGTTTCCCTCCTCAGATGTCTTATTTAAGTACATGATTGAGTGAAGGATGAACTTAGTTTTGTTTGCTAAGTTCCCAGCAGCTCTTCCTCAAGGTTAGACCATTCCTTTCATCTCCGTAGGAAAAGCAGCTTTGGGCAGTGAGCTCCCAAACTACTCTTTTAGATTGGAAAGGGAAATTGTTTGTGTGTGTGTGTGTGTGTGTGTTGGGGGCGGGGGGTTTAATACCAGAAGACAGTTGATAGATCACTCAATGTTTTCTGCAACTCTTGAACAGGCCAAGATTTCTGAATTACTTGTCTGGAATAAGAGATTTTGCTAATTGCTCCTGATTTATGCAATCAAGGGGTAGACATTAATTTTCCAAGGGAAATTGTTTCTTATATTCTAATTTATCCTCCAAGAAATCTTCTTGCTCTCTTCTGCTGCAGCTAATAATCAGCCCCCAAAGACTGCAAGGAGATCCAACCAGTCCATCCTAAAGGAGATCAGTCCTGGGTGTTCATTGGAAGGACTGATGTTAAAGCTGAAACTCCAATACTTTGGCCACCTGATGTGAAGAGCTGACTCATTGGAAAAGACCCTGATGCTGGGAAAGATTAAGGGCAGGAGGAAAAGGGGACGACGGAGGATGAGATGGTTTGGGTGGACTCCAGGAGTTGGTGATGGACAGGGAGGCCTGGCGTGCTGCAGTTAATGGGGTCGCAAAGAGTCAGACACGTCTGAGTGACTCAACTGAACTGAACCTGGCCAGCAAAGCACACACATTCACTACATTGTTTTCTCACAGCTTTTGTAGTTGTTTCCCCAAATCTTGGATGCTCTGTGTTTAAGATTTGACCTTACTTGCAGGAGACTGTAGGGTTGGCTAATTCAACATCTTTGCAGAAACTTGAAAATCTCAGCCTCAGGCTATTATTATTATTGTCATAATTACTAGCATTTTGAGTATGCTATGACACTTTCTTCTAACAAAAATCCCACTGATTAAGAGCAATGGAAATACAATCAAGCCTGAAGGATCACTGATTTTTCCCATATATGTAGCATATAAGTACTTGTTAAGTGGTGAAAAATGTCATTTAATAAATAAATTATTTATTGAGTTAAAAACTCTAGGGAGGTTATCTATTCATATTTATCTGAAAATACATGCTGCAGTTCATATTTTATTATGTATTTTCTTAGCTTCTATTTGCAATCAGTTCTTGAAAATGAGACATCATCTCTGATGTATGCTAGGTATCTAGCAGACATTGTTATTAGAAGACTTTTTTTATTCTTTCCATATAGATTATATAGATATTTACATGAAATTATTGCATATGTTTATATACCCTACTGGACTGTGAATCTATTAAAGTCAAGAGCTATTCCTCATTAAGCAATTACATATAATGATATTCAAAAAGTCCAACTTAAGAAAAAAAGGAGAGATAGAATTTGTCAGAATAAAACACTGTAACAGAAGAATGCTTTATGAAATTTAACAATATATTGTGATGCCAAACTACACAGTATAATCCATATTTAAATAGAAACCCATGTTTAGTAGTAGGTTGTTCTCTGTTCTTTTTGTAAATTTGGTTTTATTTAACTTTTAAATAACTGGGGGTGTACAGGAGCATTTATGGATCTGAAAAGTACACCCTGACTTCAGATTTTGCCTTCAAGTTATTTTCAATTTGAATGAAAACTGTCACAGATGTTGGAAAATAATGATGAAACTGCTTCACAGGAGGCCTAGCAGAGAGTAGGGCATTATAGACACTATTTAAAAGCTGGCTTAAAACTCAACGTTCAAAAAATGAAAATCAGGGCATCTGGTCCCATCACTTCATGGCAAATAGA
Organism: Cephalophus harveyi; assembly: GCA_006410635.1. Classification (NCBI taxonomy): domain Eukaryota; kingdom Metazoa; phylum Chordata; class Mammalia; order Artiodactyla; family Bovidae; genus Cephalophus; species Cephalophus harveyi. Next base: position 64,307 of record SJYT01072832.1, on the reverse strand, counting down.
TGGGGAAATAATGGAAATGGTAACAGACTTTATTTTCTTCAGTTCCAAAATCACTGCACATGGTGATTGCAGCCATAAAATTAAAAGATGCTTGCTCCTTGGAAGAAAAGCTATGACAAACCTAGGAAGCATATTAAAAAGCAGAGGCATTACTTTACCAACAAAGGTCCATACAGTCAAAGCTATGGTTTTTCTAGTAGTCATGTACAGATGTAAGAGTTGGACAATAAAAAAGGCTGAGCGCTGAATTGATGCCTTTGAACTGTTTTGGAGAAAACTCTTGAGAGACCCTTGGATAGCAAGGAGATCAAGCTCTGAATATTCATCTTAAGGTCTGATGCTGAAGTTGAGGCTCCAAAACCTTGGCCACCTGATGCAAAGAGCCGACCCATTGGAAAAGACCTTAATGCTGGGAAAGATTGAAGACAGGAGTAGAAGGGGATGACAGAAGATGAGATTGTTGGATGGCATCACCCACTTGGTGGACATGAGTTTGAGCAAGCTGCAGGAGTTGGTGATGGACAGGGAAGCCTGGTGTGCTACAGTGCATGGGGTCTCAAAGAGTTGGACACGACTGGGGGACTGAACAACAATGAAAAGCAACTTGCTGCTGAGAACAGGACAGTTCACAATAGTCTCTGCTTTTATGGAGGCATAGTTTTATTAAGGAGATGAAGTAATTTATTCATAAAATAAGTGTACAAAATGTCTGGTAGTCAAATGTATAAGAAGAAAAACAGTGCTGGATAAGTGGAAAGGGAAGAATGAAAAGATGCAGTGCTGTTTAAGGCAGGGTGGTTAGAGGAGTCCCCTCTGTTAATGTCATAGTGAATAGAAACATAAATATAATAGGATGGAGCGACACCTGGTGGAAATGAGTTCAGGCAGGGATAGTAGCTTGAGAATCCCAAAGCAGAGGTGCTTTGGGGCTGTAGGGAAATATACAGTCTGGATTAGCTGTAGCAAAATGATGAAGCAGAAAATGCTTCGTGAGAAAAGACTAAAGATACAAAGGGTGTGTGTGTGGGTGTGTGTGGGTGTGGGTGTGTGTGTGTGTGAATGTGTGCAGGGGAATCATGTATGGAGAGGTAAGCCATCGAAATTCATCATAAGGGATGGTGATCAGAGAAGCAATTTTATATAGCATGTTAAAAACAAACAACACCACCAAAAATTAAAAAACAAAAAAAAACAGTAACCTGACTATAAGAAGGAGAATAATGTATAGATATGGGAGATTAGCCCTGGGAGGAGGAATTGGCAACTGATTCCAGTATTCTTGCCTGTGAGTTCCCATGGACAGAGGAGCCTGACGGGCTACAGTCCGTAGCATTGTAGAGTTGGACATGCCTGCACAATGGGAGATTAGATAGGAGGCCGCTTGGAATAGTTTAGGTGGTAAGTGCTATTGTTGTCTAGAGCAGCAAGGAGAGGCAAAGAGTAACAGATTCTAGAAATAGTAAGATCTAGAAGCATGAGTAACTCTAATACGGAAGGAATAAGACCAAAATCTAAACAACAACAAAAAATCATATTTTCTAAGGACTGCATTGCAGTAAGGAGGAGAGTGCATCCAGTCAGTAGTCAGGTGACTAATCAGTTCCTGAATTCAGTGAGTCCAGATTTTATGTGTATGAGTATATCTTAAGAGGACCCCTTCCTCTCTACAAATTACATTTTGATCTGCAGGAAACAATTAGAAATTGGAGACAACGCCATTCAACAAGGCAAAGAAGACAAATCTTATAGTAGTATATTAACTAACTATATAAAGTATGCAGTATCATACATTTGATTAACAAATGCACAGTACTATATATAAAATGGGAATTCCCTAGAAGCTAGATTGGTAAACAATCTGACTGCAATGCAGGAGACCAGGATTTGATCTCTGTGTTGGGAAAATCCCCTGGAGAAGGAAATGGCAACCCACGCCAGTTTTCTTGCCTGGAAAATCCCATAGATAGAGGAGCCTGGCTGGCTACAGTCCATGGGGTCGCAGGAGTCAGACATGACTTAGTGACTAAACCACCATATATAAAATAGATAAGTAAAAGAACCTACTGTATAGAACAGGGAACTATACTCAATATTTTTTAATATCCTGTAAGGGAAAAATGGGCTTCCCTGGTAGCTCAGAGGTTAAAGCATCTGCCTGCAATGCGGGAGACCCGGGTTCGATCCCTGGGTCAGAAAGATCCCTTGGAGAAGGAAATGGCAACTGTAAAAGAACCTACTGTATAGAACAGGGAACTATACTCAATATTTTTTAATATCCTGTAAGGGAAAAATGGGCTTCCCTGGTAGCTCAGAGGTTAAAGCATCTGCCTGCAATGCGGGAGACCCGGGTTCGATCCCTGGGTCAGAAAGATCCCTTGGAGAAGGAAATGGCAACCCACTCCAGTACTTGTGCCTGGAGAATCCCATGGAGGGAGGAGCCTGGTAGGCTACAGTCCATGGGGTCGGGAAGAGTCGGACACGACTGAGCAACAAACTACTACTAAGGGAAAAATATCTGAAAAAATAGATTATTATGTACATATACTGAATCACTTTGCTGTAAACCTGAAACTAACACAACATTGTAGACCAGCTATACTTCTATAAAAAAGAAAGTGCTCATATTGTAAAAAAGGAAGAATCCATAAAGGGCCACACTTTATCCTAGAGGATAAAATCGTTAAGGAGATTTCGGCAGCAAATCTGCAAGATGGCCCCAATAATTCTCACTTCTCGGTATTGTGCCACGTGTAGTCTCCCCTCGTACTGTGCCTGGGTCAGTCTGTGTGATCAATAGAGCACAGAAGTGACAGCACGTCCCTGCTGAGGTCAAGACATAAAGAGGATTTTCTAGTCCTCTCTCTCTCAACCTCTCTGTCTTTCACACAATTCTCTTTGATGAAACTGCTTCACAGGAGGCCTAGCAGAGAGTAGGGCATTATAGACACTATTTAAAAGCTGGCTTAAAACTCAACATTCAAAAAATGAAAATCAGGGCATCTGGTCCTATCACTTCATGGCAAATAGATGGGGAAACAATGGAAATGGTAACAGACTTTATTTTCTTCAGTTCTAAAATCACTGCACATGGTGATTGCAGCCATGAAATTAAAAGATGCTTGCTCCTTGGAAGAAAAGCTATGACAAACCTAGGAAGCATATTAAAAAGCAGACACATTACTTTACCAACAAAGGTCCATACAGTCAAAGCTATGGTTTTTTCTAGTAGTCATGTACAGATGCAAGAGTTGGACAATAAAAAAGGCTGAGCGCTGAACTGATGCCTGTGAACTGTTTTGGAGAAAACTCTTGAGAGACCCTTGGATAGCAAGGAGATCAAANTGACAAACCTAGGAAGCATATTAAAAAGCAGACACATTACTTTACCAACAAAGGTCCATACAGTCAAAGCTATGGTTTTTTCTAGTAGTCATGTACAGATGCAAGAGTTGGACAATAAAAAAGGCTGAGCGCTGAACTGATGCCTGTGAACTGTTTTGGAGAAAACTCTTGAGAGACCCTTGGATAGCAAGGAGATCAAACTCTGAATATTCATCTTAAGGTCTGATGCTGAAGTTGAGGCTCCAAAACCTTGGCCACCTGATGCAAAGAGCCGACCCATTGGAAAAGACCTTGATCCTGGGAAAGATTGAAGGCAGGAGTAGAAGGGGACGACAGAGGATGAGATTGTTGGATGCCATCACCCACTTGGTGGACATGAGTTTGAGTAAGCTCCAGGAGTTGGTGATGGACAGGGAAGCCTGGCGTGCTGCAGTGCAGGGGATCTCAAAGAATTGGACACAATTGGGGGACTGAACAACAATGAAAAACAACTTACTGCTGAGAACAGGACAGTTCACAATAGTCCCTGCTTTTATGGAGCATAGTTTTATTAAGGAGACGAGGTAATTTATTCATAAAATAAGTGTACAAAATGTCTGGTAGTCAAATGCATAAAAAGAAAAACAGTGCTGGATAAGTGGAAAGGGGAGAATGAAAAGATTCAGTGCTGTTTAAGGCAGGGTGGTTAGAGGAGTCCCCTCTGTTAATGTCACAGTGAATAGAAACAAGAAATATAATAGGATGGAGCGACACCTGGTGGAAATGAGTTCAGGCAGGGATAGCAGCTTGAGAATCCCAAAGTAGAGGTGTTTGGGGCTGTAGGGAAATATACAAAGGCTGGATTAACTGTAGCAAAATGATGAAGCAGAAAATGCTTCGTGAGAAAAGACTAGGAATACAAGGGGTGTGTGTGTGTGTGTGTGTGTGTGTGTGTGTGTGTGTGTGTGAATGTGTGCAGGGGAATGATGTATGGAGAGGTAAGCCATCAAAAATCATCATAAGGGATGGTGATCAGAGAAGCAATTTTATATAGCATGTTAAAAACAAAACAACAACACCAAAAATTAAAAAACAAAAAAAGCAGTAACCTGACTATAAGAAGGAGAATAATGTATAGATATGGGAGATTAGCCCTGGGAGGAGGAATTGGCAACTGATTCCAGTATTCTTGCCTGTGAGATCCCATGGACAGAGGAGCCTGACGGGCTACAGTCCGTGTAGCATTGTAGAGTTGGACATGACTGCACAATGGGAGATTAGATAGGAGGCCCCTTGGAATAGTCTATGTGGTAAATGCTATTGTTTGTCTAGAGCAGCAAGGAGAGGCAAAGAGTAACAGATTCTAGAAATAGTAAGATGTAGAAGCATGAGCAACTCTAAACGGAAGGAATAAGACCAAAATCTAAACAACAACAAAAAATCATATTTTCTAAGGACTGCATTGCAGTAAGGAGGAGAGTGCATCCAGTCAGTAGTCAGACGACTAATCAGTTCCTGAATTCAGTGAGTCCAGATTTTATGTGTATGAGTATATCTTAAGAGGACCCCTTCCTCTCTACAAATTACATTTTGATCTGCAGGAAACAATTATAAATTGGAGACAATGCCATTCAACAAGGCAAAGAAGACAAATCTTATAGTCATATATTAACTAACTATATAAAGTATGCAGTATCATACATTTGATTAACAAATGCACAGTACTATATATAAAATGGGAATTCCCTAGAAGCTCAGTGGGTAAAGAATCTGCCTGCAGTGCAGGAGACCAGGGTTTGATGATCTCTGTGTTGGGAACATCCCCTGGAGAAGGAAATGGCAACCCACTATAGTATTCTTCCTGGAAAATCCCATGGACAGAGGAGCCTGGCCGGCTACAGTCCATGGGGTTGCAAGAGTCAGACATGGCTTAGTGACTAAACCACCATATATAAAATAGATAAGTAAAAGAACCTACTGTATAGAACAGGGAACTATACTCAATATTTTTTAATATCCTGTAAGGGAAAAATATCTGAAAAAATAGATTTATATGTACGTATAACTGAATCACTTTGCTGTACACCTGAAACTAACACAACATCGTAGACCAGCTATACTTCTATAAAAAAAGAAAGTGCTCATATTATAAAAAAGGAAGAACCCACAAAGGGCCACACTTTATCCTAGAGGATAAAGTCATTAAGGAGATTTTGGCAGCGAATCTGCAAGATGGCCCCAATATTTCCCACTTCTCGGTATTGTGCCACGTGTAGTCTCCCCTCGTACTGTGCCTGGGGTCAGTCTGTGATCAATAGAGCACAGAAGTGGCAGCATGTCCCTGCTGAGGTCAAGACATAAAGAGGATTTTCTAGTCCTCTCTCTCTCAACCTCTCTGTCTTTCACACAATTCTCTCTGGGGAAAGCCAGCTGCATCTTAAGAACACTCAAGCAGCCCCATGAGGAAGCCTGTGAGGTGAGAAAAGGGAGACCTCCTACAAACGACCAAGATCGGTGGCCTCCAGCCAATAGTGACGAGTGTGAGTCACCCTAGATGCAGTTTCTCAGCCACAGCCTGGACTTCAGACACCCACAGCCCTGGTTGACCCCTTGGCTGCAACTGCATGAGATCCTAAGTCTGAATTATACTACTAAGTCACTCTTGAATTTCTGACTCAGAAAAACTGGGACGAGTCAGTATTTATTTTCCAAACTTTTAATTTTTAATGCAGTAATAATTCAGANGCCTCCAGCCAATAGTGACGAGTGTGAGTCACCCTAGATGCAGTTTCTCAGCCACAGCCTGGACTTCAGACACCCATAGCCCTGGTTGACCCCTTGGCTGCAACTGCATGAGATCCTAAGTCTGAATTATACTACTAAGTCACTCTTGAATTTCTGACTCAGAAAAACTGGGACGAGTCAGTATTTATTTTCCAAACTTTTAATTTTTCATGCAGTAATAATTCAGATGGATTTTAGGAGTGAGGATATCATGCTTCTGTAACAGAAACTGCACATGTCAGCGTAGCATCGGAACTGGAGAGTGAGTGGAAGCTGGAAAACTTTGAATAAGTGTTGGTGAAAGCTGAGAGCCTGTTTTCTAAAAAAAAAAAAAAAAAAATTATTGGCGTATAGTTGCTTTACAATGCTGTGTAAGATTCTGCTGTACAGGAAAATTAATCAGCCATAAGTATATATAAATATCCCCTCTTTTTTTGATTTCCTTTCCATTTAGGGCACTACAAAGCACTGAGTAGAGTTCCCTGTGTGTATGGTTGGTTCTCATCAGTTATCCGTTTTATCCATGGTAGCATATATATGTCAATCCCAATCTCCCAACTCATCCCACGCCCTCTTTCCCCCTTGGTATTCATTAGTTTGTTCTCTATGTCTGTGTCTTTATTTCTGCTTGGAAAATAGGTTCATCTGAGCTTTTAATAAAATGGTTTGTAACTATGGTGTCATTTAAGGATGCTTTTTAAGGGAAAACGATGGCTTAAAATAGAAAAAAGAAAAAACAGATTAAATGTTCTCTTGGGAATCTATACATCTGAAGAGATTGAGGAGAAAGCCCTTACTGTAGCCAGAATCAGTTCTGTGGGTCTCATTAAAAGGTGTAAGTGTGTGTGCTCTGTGTGTAAGAGTCGCGTCTGATTCTTTGTGACCCTATGGACTGTAGCTCACCAGGCTCCTCTGTCCATGGGATTTCCCAGGCAAGAATACTGGAGTGGGTTGCCATTTCCTTCTCCAGGGGCTCTTCCTGATCTGATGATCAGACCTTGTACCTTTACATTAATACATTTTGCTGGTTGTTATGCATATGAGGCCAAGAGTGTGGAGGAAGGGACATGCAAAATCAGGCTTCCTTACTTGCTGCCTGAATGATAATATCTTGGAAATTTGAAAAAAAGGAAAGAAAAAAAAAACTTAAAAAATATATTTTCTCTAATCAGCTAAAAATTGTGAATAAGGAATGGGCTATTGCAATAAACTGGTAAAAAGGTCCTAGTAAAAGTTGGTGATAATATAGAGACAGCATAAATAGAAGAAGTCTTTATCTAAGCCACATTTCTATTGTTCCATATTCTAGGCCTCCACTTCTGTGTGTTTTCATTCTATGAGGAGAAGTCTTCCTTCTCTATCTGAGTGCTCTGTGTCTCTGTACCATCTCCCATGCCTAATATTATTTTTGGATAAATATATACTTTGTTATGGTCATGAATGTGTGTTTCCAGCTCTGTGCTGGTGGGACAGTCAAGTTCTGCTTCAGTTCCATGATTTAACTGGAATTCTGTTTTATGCAATGTCAAGATACTTCTTAGCAACATCAGTTGGCTTCCAGTCATCCATAGCTCAGGGTAGCCACAATAAAATAATAAGTAGCATATGTAGTAAAAATAAATATCCTACTAATTTTATCTGGTGGGTGCAAAAAGCCAAGAGCCAAGGGCAACAAAGGTTATAATTATTGCACTTCATCACCGTTTCAAACCCCTCCTTTCTACTTCTCATGAAGGGCTTTACTGAAAAGAAATACAAATAAGTTCTTTCCTAATAACTAAAATATGTTTTTCCTGATCCTTAAAGAAGAATCGCTGTTTCTTTATTACCACAACTTTCTGCTCAAAAATGTTCCTTGGCATTGCAATTTGATATGATTCAGTGAGTTAAGAAACCTAAGTACTCAAGCATGATTAAACTGCTGCTAAATGTGCATCCTTGAATTTGCCGGTAAGCATTTATCTGATGACAAGATAGGTGTGTTCTTTCCCCCTCGACTTGATGGCGACTACTTTTGTTACATATTTTTCCATCATGTTCTAAGGCATCTAAATAAATATTGAACTTATAATGAGAAGCAATTGTTTTCAGACACTGTTAAGTAAATAACCTATTCTCCATTCAATCTGCTTGTAAAGGAAGTACACAAGAGGAAAAAGGATCACATTCTTACAGCAAATACCTTCAATCTTACAATTCAAACTTATTTTTTCCAGAATATGGTTTCTTTGGTAGACATTACATTTAATTAATTTATTCATGTTATATATTTATCGTGTTTGCTATTTTAAAATTCTTGCTCTAATATATATATTGAAATTTTATTTAAATATATGTGTAGGATTTGCAGAAAACATGACAATATTTTCAACTTTTTGGCTTGCTGGGAAACAAGCAAACAGTATCTTTTTTCATACACTCATGAACCAGTATGTTCAGACATTTTCAATTGAAGCTGAGATAGAGAAAGAAAAGAAAATGAGAAATATTTGTAGTAAAAAAATGTAGATGAGCAAACTTTTAAAAAGAGCAAATTAAATTGGAGATGTACAGCTAAAATGACTGAATTTCAGACTCTTCATTTTAGCTATTTGCATGCAAAAGTAATAGAGCATTAACAAACTATTGTGCAATCTGGTGTAATTGCTTCACCAATGTAACCTTCATACACCATGGATGTATTTGTGTACAAAATAGCTATGACACTGGCATAACAGCAAAATAAAACTTTAAAGCTGGATTTTATGTGATAAGGGAGAGAAATCAAAGAAATTATGGAACTCAGGTAGAGTTTTTACAATCTTGCATTTTTCAGGAACTTACCAGCTGTTATACTCACACAAATATATTAGTTGAAGATACATTAAAATGGGCAAATTATGTCTTTACAGTGAAGTTAATGATCAGTCCATTCAGTATAAAAGATAATTTTTCAAAGGAAATACTGCATCGTTAAAGTCAGCAGTTAGACAACTCAAACGTGAGGAACAAAATGACAGCAGCTTTCTCAAAATGGTGTTATAGCCTATGGAGTGCTTGTCATTTAAAATGAAGGGAAGTAACACAACTCCCCTCTCTCAGGGAGGAAACAAGTGTGCTGCTAAACATTCACCTTGTCCTAAAGAATGAGGATTCTAATGGTCCTAAAAATCTTAAACAGAATACATTTTTGTTTTATTATTGTATTAGGATAACAAATTGTACATTGAAGGACAGTAATGGAATTGTGGATATACAAAATTTGTTTAGTTTTGAGACAGATTAGCAAAATTATATACAGTAATTTAATGTATGATATTGAAGTATTCTGATAACTTTATAAAATTGTGAAGTCCCATGGAGTTCAAAAAAGAAATAGACTGGAATCTAGTACTCTGTC
>SJYT01072832.1:15459-54346 GCA_006410635.1 Cephalophus harveyi | reverse complement strand
CCATTCTGAAGGAGATCAGCCCTGGGATTTCTTTGGAAGGAATGATGCTGAAGCTGAGGCTCCAATACTTTGGCCACTTCATGCGAAGAGTTGACTCATTGGAAAAGGCTCTGATGCTGGGAGGGATTGGGGGCAGAAGGAGAAGGGGGCGACCGAGGATGAGCTGGCTGGATGGCATCATGGACTCGATGGACGTGAGTCTGAGTGAACTCCGGGAGATGGTGATGAACAGAGAGGCCTGGCGTGCTGCAGTTCATGGGGTCGCAAAGAGTCGGACACGACTGAGCGACTGAACTGAACTGAACTGAACTCCTGCTATCCAGAATAAACTCTGTCTGCCATTAACAAAACAGAATAGCTATGTATGCAGTGGATGTAAATTTTTAGGGAATATATGCTAAATAATAACAGATATCATGCGTAATAAATAGGATTTCCAACAATTCCATTTACAGGGCAGGAGTAGAGATGCAACGTAGAGAATGGACATGTTGTCACAGACATGGAGCAGGGGAAGAGGCATGGGACAAACTGGGAGAGTTGTGTTGATATATATACACTACCATGTGTAAAGTAGACAGCTAGTGGGAAGCTGCTGTATAGCATAGGGAGCTCAGCCTGGTGTTCTGTGATGTCCTAGAGGAGTGAGATGATGTGGGAGTTGGGGTTGGAGTGGGGAGGAAAGGGAGGTTCAGGAGGGAGGGGATACATATATATATATGTACATATACATAGACACACACACATACAGATACTGATTCACTTCATTGTATAGCATAAACTAACACAACATTGTAAAGCAATTATACTCCAATAAAAGTAAATAAATAGAAAACTCAGTGCTTCCATAAGGGAGGTGGTTGCATGGTCTTTAAGGTCATAGATTCGTTCTGAAAATGTGTGCTAGGGGTGAAATATGGCCTGAAGCTTCTTGAGGCATACTGAGACAAGTAGTGGGAGGCTTTATTTCTGTTGCACTCTATCTCTTTATAAAATAAAGAAATAAAAATAAACATGTTATTACAAACTTTGATCAGTATATTTTCCATACAAAAGACTGTTTAAAAACACTAAAAGGCCCTAATGTCCAAAATCATTTTCAAATAGCTATAACAAAGAAAACTGAAAACACAATACTGATGAGCTGGTGTCCAAAGAGACATATAATAACATACTTCTATTTTGATGCAATCCAATCATAACATATCTTTAAATGGAATGCAACTCGCATTTTGTAAGTAACTCTCATCTTTCTCCCTTTCAGCTATCACTTCTTAGAAACTTTACATTAGTTGATAGTAAGCAGTTCAAAGTTATATTATTTGGAAATAAACACATTGAAAAATTTGTTTTGAGATTTAACTATATAGATTTATAATAACATTATATGACAAACATTAATTCCATATGAAGTTCAAGTAAAGTAACTTACATGACTAGTTTTCTGTTATATTAGTGATATGAAGACTTTATAGGCTGGCTGATTCCAAGGTTCTAGAACCATTAAAATGATTTCTCCAAAGTAACTAATAGAGCAGAGGATCCCATACTGCCTTCTAGTTTACTGGTTATCCCATCAGTGATGGAGAATTTTAAGGCATGAATATAACACTATGAGATTTTGAATTTTATTATATTTTCATAAGAAAGTATATTTTATTATTACATAATTGTATATTTTGTGCTTGGGGACTGTCTCTTATACACATCTAGATGTGTATAAGAGACAGGCTATGTATCTGTTGCATATTACCATATTTCTTGATGAAATGTCTCTTTCTTTATATTTTATTTTTTAAATTAAAATTATTTTTATTGAAGTATAGTTGATTTATGATGTTGCATTAGCTTCAGGTATACAGCAAAATTATTTATATATACATCAGTTCAGTTCAGTCACTCAGATGTGTCTGATTATTGCGACCCCAGGGACTGCAGCATGCCAGGCCTCCCTATCCATCACCAACTCCTGAAGTTTACTCAGACTCACATCCATTGAGTCAGTGATGCCATTCAACCATCTCATCCTCTGTCATCCCCTTCTCCTCCCAACTTCAATCTTTCCCAGCATCAGGGTCTTTTCAAATGAGTCAGTTCTTCTTATGAGTTGGCCAAAGTATTGGAGCTTCAGCTTCAGCATCAGTCCTTCCAATGAATATTCAAGACTGATTTTCTTTAGGAGGGACTGGTTGAATCAACTTGTTGGCCAAGGGACTCTCAAGAGGCTTCTCCAACACCACAGTTCACAAGCATCAATTCTTTGGAGTTCAGCTTTCTTTATAGTTCAACTCTCAAATCCATACATGACCACTGGAAAAACCATAGCCTTGACTAGATGGACCTTTGTTGGCAAAGTAATATCTCTGCTTTTCAATATGCTATCTAGGTTGGTCATAACTTTTCTTCCAAGGAGTAAGTGTCTTTTAATTTCATGGCTGCAGTCACCATCTGCAGTGATTTTGGAGCCCCCCCCAAAAATAAAGTCTGTCACTGTTTCCACTGTTTCCCCATCTATTTGCAATGAAGTTATGGGACCATATGCCATGATCTTAGTTTTCTGAATGTTGAGCTTTGAGATAACTTTTTCACTCTCCTCTTTCACTTTCATCAAAAGGCTCTTTAGTTCTTCTTCACTTTTTGCCATAAGGGTGGTGCCATCTGCATATCTGAGGTTATTGATATTTCCCACGGCAATCTTGATTCCAGCTTGTGTTTCTTCCAGTCCAGCATTTCTCATGATGTTCTCTGCATATAAGTTAAATAAGCAGGGTGACAACATACAACCTTGACGTACTTCTTTCCCGATTTAGAACCAGTCTGTTGTTCCATGTCCAGTTCTAGCTGTTGCTTCTTGACCTGCATACTTATTTCTCAGGAGGCAAGTCAGGCAGTTGGTATTCCCATTTTGTTAATAATTTTCCACTGTTTGCTGTGATCCACAGAGTCAAAGGCTTCGGCATATTCAATAAAGCAAAAGTAGATGTTTTCCTGAAATTCTCTTGCTTTTTCAATGATCCAACGGATACTGGCAATTTGATCTCTGATTCCTCTGACTTTTCTAAATACAGCTTGAACATCTGGAAGATCATGGTTCACATACTGTTAAAGCCTGGCTTGGAGAATTTTGAGCATCACTTTGCTAGTGTGTGAGATAAATGCAATTGTTCTGTAGTTTGAGCACTTTCTGGCATTGCCCTTCTTAGGGATTGGAATGAAAATGGATCTTTTGCAGTACTGTGGCACTGCTGAGTTTTCTAAATTTTCTGGCTTATTGAGTGCAGCACTTTCACAGCATCATCTTTTAGGATTTGCAATAACTCAACTGGAATTCCATCAACTCCACTAGCTTTGTTCATAGTGATGCTTCCTAAGGCCCCCTTAACTTTGCATTCCAGGATGTCTGGCTCTAGGTGAGTGATCACACCATTGTGATTATCTGGGTCATGAAGATCATTTTTGTATAGCTCTTCTGTGTATTCTTGCTACCTCTTCTTAATATCTCCTGCTTCTCTTAGGTCCATATCATTTCTGTATTTTATTGTACCCATCTTTGCATGAAAAGTTCCCTTGGTATCTCTAATTTATACATATATATAGTTTTTCAGATTCTTTTCCCTTATAGGTTATTACAAAATACTGAGTAGAATTCCCTGTGCTATATAGTTAGATCCTTGTTGGTTATGTATTTTATCTACAGTAGTGTGTATACATTAATTCCAAACTCCCAATTTGTCCCTCATCCCTTTTCTCTTTGGTAAGCGTAAGTTGTTTTTTTTTTTTTTTTTTTAATGTCCATGTGTCTGTTTCTTATTTGTATATAAATTTATTTGTATTATTATTATCTTTTGATTCACATATAAGCAATATCATGAAATATTTGTCTTTTCCTGGCTTACTGAGTATGATAATATCCAGGTCCATCCATATTGCTACAAATGGCATTATTTCATTCTTTTTAAATAACATTTCAATAAGATTCTAACAGAAAAGTTGCAAGATTAACACAAGAATCTCATAGAGACTCTTTACCAAGATGCACCAATTATTTATATTTTGTGCCACCTGACATCTTTTTTTCTCTGTTTCTCAATCTGTTTCCTTCTTTTTGTTTTTCTCTCTGTTTATCCAATTATAATTATGTGTGTTAGTGTGTAACACTTTTTTTTGAACCATTTTAGAGTACTTTGGAGATATCCTTTTTATTCCTAAATACTTTGTGGTGCTCAATTTAAGAAAATGACATTCTCTGACATATTTATGCTATTGCTATTAAAATCAGGAAGTATAAAATATTGTTATCCAGTTTTGCTCTATATTCAAATATCAATGATTTATCTACCTTCTTATCTAGGTGTCGGTCTGAGGTTCTGTTTCACATGTTGGACATCAGTCAATAGAGGCCTCCTACAGCCTTTCTTACATTTTCCAATCTATCTCCAAAACAAACGTCTGTATATTTAGTCTTCCTCACACTTTAAATCTCTCTTAATTCCCCTTCTGCTACCTACTGGAGAAAATAATCAGCTTTTAAAAAGCTAATGTGATTGCACTACACCCCAGTAATTGTTTCTATCACAAGGTCAATGGATTATAAACTTTATTACTTTTGCCAAGTCCCCGTGGTCATGCAAAGTAACATACTCATAATCATGATATTTAATAAATTAACATTTTCATGAATTATGGTGAAAAATTTTGAGGGAGTACTTATTGAATTTTACTTTGTTCACTTCAGTTCAGTTGCTCAGTCATGTCTGACTCTTTGAGACCCCATGAATTACAGCACCTCAGGCCTCCCTGTCCATCACCAACTCCCGGAGTTCACTCAAACTCATGTGACTCAGTGATGCCATCGACTCGGTGATGCCATCCAGCCATCTCATCCTCTGTCGGCCCCTTCTCCTCCTGACCCCAATCCCTCCCAGCATCAGGGTCTTTTCCAGTGAGTCAACTCTTCACATGAGGTAGCCAAAGTATTGGAGTTTCAGCTTCAGCATCAGTCCTTCCAATGAACACCCAGGACTGATCTCCTTCAGAATGGACTGGTTGGATCTCCTTGCAGTCCAAGGGACTCTCAAGAGTCTTCTCCAACACCACAGTTCAAAAGCATCAGTTCTTTGGCACTCAGCTTTCTTCACAGTCCAACTCTCACATCCATACATGACCACTGGAAAAACCATAGCCTTGACTAGACAGACCTTTGTTGACAAAGTAATGTCTCTGCTTTTTAATATGCTGTCTAGGTTAGTCGTAACTTTCCTTCCAAAGAGTAAGCGTCTTTTAATTTCATGGCTACAGTCACCATCTGCAGTGATTTTGGAGCCCCTCAAAATAAAGTCTGACACTGTTTCCACTGTTTCATCTGTTTCCCGTGAAGTGATGGGACCAGATGCCATGATCTTCATTTTCTGAAAGTTGAGCTTTAAGCCAACTTTTTCAGTCTCCTCTTTCACTTTCATCTAGAGGCTTTTTAGTTCCTCTTCACTTTCTGCCATAAGGGAGGTGTCATCTGCATATCTGAGGTTATTGATATTTCTCCCAGCAATCTTGATTCCAGCTTGTGCTTCTTCCAGCCCAGCATTTCTCATGATGTACTCTGCATAGAAGTTAAATAAGCTTGTAGGAGATATTAAAATATGTCCTAGACATATTTCACCTTAGCTTCTTTCAGATCAACACTATCACTTTCAAAATGAACCTGCATATTTGGGATGACTATATTTATAATCTGAACATTTAAGGTATTGAAAAATACCTTACTTGAAAAGAATAGTTACTTGAAAAAATACTTTACTTGAAAAAGCAAAGATTCTTCTTCACTTTGCCACATTATTTGATAACATTCATAAACTCTACCTTATATTAATTCATACAAAGTTTTCTATAGACAAAGGTATGATTTTTCCTGAATCTATGTACAGATGTGAGAGCTGGACAATAAAAAAGGCTTAGCGCTGAAGAATTGATGCCTTCGAACTGTAATGCTGGAGAAGAATCTGGAGAGTCCCCACTGCAAGGATATAAAACCAGCCAGTCCCAAAGGAAATTAGTCTTGAATATTCATTGGAAGGACTGATTCTGAAGCTGAAAGTCTAGTACTTAGGCCACCTGATACGAAAAGCCGACTCACTGAAAAAGACTCTGATGCTGGGAACGATTGAAGGCAGAAAGAGAAGGGGACAACAGAGGATGAGATGGTGGGATGGCATCACCGACTCAATGGACTTGAGTTTGAGCAAGTTCCGGGAGATGGTGAAGGACAGGGAACCTAGCATGCTGCAGTCCATGGGTTTGCAAAGAATCAGACATGACTGAGTGACTGAACAGCAAAACATTAATTCCTACTTTCTTGGTTTTTGCAGAAGTATTTCCAACCTAATTATTCCTCTCTGACTACATATTGGTCCAATATTCTTTGTTGTTGCTTTTCATATGCATTTTATTTATTTTTTCTTTCAACAGCCATGAAATGTCCACCAAGCCTCTGTTATATAATCTTTTCTCATAGTACATTTTCTTCCTTTTGATTATTTGCCCTCATAGATTTTGTTATTATACCTCAGGATATATTTCTAATGCTGATATCCATCTTGATATTTACTCTTCTACTTATATTTGAAAGAGACTGCTATACTCTTCCATCTCAAATGCCCAAACCCTTTCCTTTTTCCCCAACATGTTTTAGTTAGAAAAATGACAACATACCCAGGAACCCAGTCAAAAATTTCAAATGTATTTTTTTTAACTTTTCCTTTCTTATACCTTCATGGCAATTCTATCCAAGAAAACATCTCTTGAATAAAAACAGCTCTTTTATTACTAATATTAGAAATTACATCATTATCTTATTATCTATGCATTTAAATTGTTCAAGAAATGGTCTTATCTAATTTTCTAGACTCTAAGTTGGGGTTATACTCTATTCATCTTAGACATTTTAGACTTATGGAAAGTCAATATATCTGAAAATTACAAGCAGATGAGTATCTAAATTATTATAATTCATAATATAAGAGAAAGTTGACTTTTAGTATTGAATAAAATGGATCCAAAAATGGGCAATTATTTTGATGTTATTCATTGTGTGTGTCTGTGTTAGTCACTCAGTTGTGTCTGACTCTGTGACCCTGTGGACTGTAGTCTGCCAGGGTCCTCTGTCCATGGGATTCTCCAGGCAAGAATATTGGAATGGGTTGCCATGCCCTTTTCCCTTTAACTCATTACATTGAATTAAATCTCATATCAAACTAAAAACACAAAAAAATCAGACAGCTAATATTTTTTAAATTGACAAAATATCTAATTGCTGACCCAAACATATTATGACGCATATCTAAGAAAAGAAAATGGTGCTTAATCTTTCACGTTATATTTTAGATCGTGCTGAAGCTGGTAAGGTGGATTCTGGATTTGTATAAAGAAAACTTTTTAATCTTTTACAGCCATAGGACTGGAAAAGGTCAGTTTTCATTTCAATTCCAAAGAAAGGCAATGCGAAAGAATGCTGAACTGCTGCACAATTTCACTCACCTCACACACTAGCAAAGTAATGCTCAAAATTCTCCAAGCCAGGCTTCCACAGTAGGTGAACCAAGAATTTCCAGATGTTCAAGCTGGATTTAGAAAAAGCAGAGGAACCAGAGATCAAATTGCCTACGTCTGTTGGTTCATAGAAAAAGCAAAAAAATACAGCATTGTAAAGTAAAGTAAAAATAAAAAAAACTATTTGAGCCATAAAAAATAATAATAATTTTAAAAAAAGAAAGCAGGAGAGTTACAGAAAAACACCTACTTCTACTTTATTGACTACACCAAAGTTTTTTACTGTGTAGATCACAACAAACTGTGAAATATTTTTAAAGACATGGAAATACAAGACCACCTGAGAAATCTGTATGCAGGTTAACAAGCAACAGTTAGAAATGCACATGGAACAACAGACTGGCTCCAAATTGTGAAAGGAGTACATCAAAGCTGTATATTGTCACCCTGCTTATTTAACTTATATGCAGAGTACGTCATGCGAAATGCTGGGCTGGATGAAGTGCAAGCTGGAATCAAGACCTTTAGGAGAAATATGCAGATGACACCACCTCAGATATGCAGATGACATCACCCTTATGACCGAAAGCAAAGAGGAACTAAAGAGCTTCTTGATGAAAGTGAAAGAGGAGAGTGAAAGAGGAGCTGGCTTAAAACTCAACATTCAAAAAACAAAGATCCTGGCATCTGGTCCCATCACATCATGACAAATAGTTGGGGAAGCAATGGAAAGAGTGACAGACTTTCATGGATTTCATAATCACTATAGATGGTGGCTGCAGTCACAAAATAAAAATATGCTTGCTCTTGGGAAGAAAAGCTATGAGAAATCTAGATAGCATATTCAAAAGCAGAGAAATTACTTTACCAATAAAGGTCCAAGTAATCAAATCTACAATTTTTCCAGTGGTCATATATGAATATGAGTGTTGGGCCATAAAGAAAAATGAGTGCCAAAGAATTGATGCTTTGGAACTGTATTGCTTGAGAAGACTCTTGAGATTCCCTTGAACCACAAGAAGATCAAATCAGTCTTGAATATTCATTGGAAGGACTGATGCTGAAGCTGAAGCTCTAACACTTGGCCACCTGATGTGAAGAACTGACTCATTGGGAAAGACCCTAATGCTTGGAAATTTTGAAGGCAGGAGGAGAAGGGGATGACGGAGGATGAAATGGTTGTTTCAATGGCATCACCAACTCGATGAATATGAGTTTGAGCAAACTCCGGGAGTTGGTGAGGGACAGGAAAGCCTGGAAGCACTGCAGTCCATGGGTCACCAAGAGTCGAACACGACTGAACAACTGAACTGAACTAGACTGATTTTTTTCATCTTGGAGATACTGTTAACTGACAGCTTGCAAATGAAATTCTCTCCAGGAAATTGCCTCGGCCACAGATAACTGTCTTGTCCAACATCTTGCTCATTTCTAGGCAACTATCCATATACAGTGACTGAAAGATGAGATTCTACGGAGGCTCAGGACATTGGCCTTCAAGCATGGTGACTCTGAAGGACCGTCCATACTTCAGAGCCACTGTGATCAGCTGTTGCCTTGGCTGCAAATACATTGCTGCTTTGCAATCCAACAACTTTTTTACTATGAAGAACCTTTGGCTACAATTTTAGTTATGCATTCAATGTTTCAATAACCATAAAACAATATGCTAGGGTTTCTCTATGACCATCTTACAATACCTGTTTGAAAGAAAATGTATTTCAATGCAAGCTGCCAATTTAGTTGTTCTTATTCAGTTACCATAATCATCAGAAACTGTGCTTCTAAATTCTTTTCCAGAAGACTGCATAATTTATGGCTTTAAAAAATATTTTGACGCAAAACATGTCAAATGTATGCATCATTTAAAATAATGGTAACCTAGACCATGCCGTCTATTTCTAAGATTTCAGTTTGCATTTCTTCTTCTTCTTTTTTTTTCCAAAAGAATGGATTCCCTAATGCAAGGTATTTAGCAGAATCACCATCTGCTTGTCCTAAAGTTTAACATCTAGAGGAAGGCTGAGTCTACTGGGGACATGTCCACATGTATTTCAGTTGAAAAGATAAGACTTCCTAACCTCTCATTGTCCTTTGTGCTTGGGGAAATGGAGCACTCAACACTGCTGGCTAAAGACACAGCTGGCTGCTTCTGACCGCCTGGACTCTGGCCAGCAGCCATCCAATCTGTGCTCTCCAGCCAAGGGACTTGAGGTTCAGGAAGCATCTCCTGCAATGCCAGTTCCACCCTCATTATCTTAGGCCTCCATTATCCAATTCTAATTATCTCAAGGTTTTTTTCCACCCGGATAACTTGAGTTGCAGTCCCTCTATCACATCTGTGGAATTTATTTTTTCACTAATAGCTAAATGAATGCTTTGGGTTCCAATATTCATGAATTCAGTAAATATATTGTCCATATTATGCATTTTTAAAAATAAAGCAAAAAAGGTAAATATCACAGTTAAAGAAAAGCAGTAGTGTTAAGTCACTGCTAACAAATTGTTTTTGGAACTTTCATACTTAGTTATCCAATAAGAAGAGTTATCTCCAATTTTATCAAGTTAGCAATAATTTTTGTTAATATTTTCTGACCATAATAATCCTTTAAAATTGACTGGGAGATTTCAGTAAGAAAACCTGAACTAGATGCTCTAATATATATATATTTTTTTTTTCTGCAGGAAACAGGCTATTTAAAAGGGTTAGATAGCTGGAGAAGCCTAGTGCACTTCATAAGACAGTGTGGTGCTATTTAATAAGTTGAGGAAAGAATTTTCTATTTTTTGTACTATGCTTTTAAATGTTTTTGGTAACTCATACTTCCAAGGGGCTTCCCTACTGGCTCAGACAGTAAAGAATCTGCCTGCTATGCATAGACCCAGGTTTGATCCATGGGTCAGGAAGATCCCCTGGAGAAGGGAATGGCTACCTACTCCAGTATTCTTGCCTGGAGAATTCCATGGACAGAGGAAACTGGTGGGCTATGGTCCATGGGGTTGCAAAAAGTCAGACACAGCTGGAGTGACTAACACTTTCAATGTTTTTCATACTTCCAAGGAAGTATGCTAAAATACTTTTAGTTTTCAACTTTAGGTTCCCCTCAGAAATGTGTGCCACTTTTTCACAAGGCAGAAGCCACTAACAGATGACTTTTCCTATTTATTTTCCAGTAGTGGCAGTGAAAATCAATCCTTCCTGCTTACTTTCCAGTGTCCTCATGTGACCAGCATCAATACTGAGTTATATCTTGAACTAAAATAAAGGTAATAGACTCACAGGTATGAACCTCTTACTCAGAAATAATTAACCCTATAATCTATCATATTATGATGCCCAAATTTATTATTTTAATCTGAATATGCCCTATGCCCTGTCTCATGTAAAATCAGAGAAAATGGTCAATTGCTATTGCCTGTTGAATTACTTAGAACAGGGTTATATTTGGTGTAAGTTTTGTCTTTTAGATATAACCTCACCTTGTCCATATATTATATAGAATTTCCTAGGAAAGAGAGTCAGAGTTGGAAATGTGTATGTGAGTATTTAGTTGAGAATTGACACCTATAGAGTCATGAGAAAGTGAATTGGGCAAAGGGAGGATTTGACCTGTGATATGGTCTCAATGGATCAGTCCTTGACCAATTTAGTAGGCAGCACTGTTTGAACTACCCTTCAGAATATTCCTGCTTCAAAGTAAAGAATCAGGCGTCTACACCTTCACACCAAGTCATTTGATGCTGAGTATTCCAGGGAAGAAGTGTTTTATTTGTGGGGTTGGGGTTAGGCAGGAAGAGTAAAGCAGCTTTCTTTGGCTGAGGACAATTTCACAGAACGAAACTCAGTAGAAAGTTGTCTGTCAGAAAAACACTCAGTGGCTAAGTGAATGAGACTTCAGGACTGAAGGGGAAATTTTGGTAGTGCACAGGACAGTCATTGTAAGCCACCTTTTGCTGTTTTCAGCTCCACATAGTTCACATAATAAATTGGAAACTCTTCTCCTAAGAGTTGTTGGTCATGCTTCCTGGGGTAAACTGCAACAGCAAAATTTGTGGCATAAGTCTCAAGCCCACATGAGTAGCTGGTCTTGAAGCTGTACTTCAATTCAGTTGTCTCCTCTTTTTCATCAATTCCAGATGCCCCTCACTTTCGACACGTGTCTTCCCTCTTGGGACTTAAGTGGTGTGTTGACCCAAAAGCTTTTCCCAGTGGCACCCAAGATCCTCGTCATCACATCCCTCTCAGCCTCCTGTACTTGTGCCTTTGATAATCTCAGTTAGGTAAACAATACCCAGAGGATGTACCCAGGTAGTATCACACATGAACGGCAAGCAAGCTGTTTTCTGTCTTCATTTCATAACAACCTTCCAACTTCCTTATCATGACCAAAATCAACTATTCCTGATGAGACAGCAACACTTTTACTAGAGTTTAGCTGAAATTTTAAAGGGACCCTTGCTGCATACCGTGATGAAGGGCTTTTCCTAAGGGAAGCTCAGATTTTTAAACTAAAAAGGAGACATAAGCAAAACTCCCCTACATAGGTCACTAGAAGTAAGAGCAAGCAGGCTTAATGCTATTTTCAACTCATTAGTTCTCAAATGTATATATTCTATGTTTGGCTATCACAGTATCAAATAAAGGTTGCAGATTTAGGGAATAATTGCCTACTGGAGAAGAGTATTCTACACTGGCAGGGTATCATCTCCAAATTGGCACATTTATTGTACCTTCCATTATTTTTTACATTTACATTGCTCTCTTTTGCCAGCAGTTTCTCTGTGTGTGTGTATGTAACAAAACCAATGCTATGGCATGGCACCCCACTCCAGTACTCTTGCTGGAAAATCCCATGGACGGAGGAGCCTGGAAGGCTGCAGTCCATGGGGTCGCTGAGGGTCAGGCATGACTGAGTGACTTCACTTTCACTTTTCACTTTCCTGCATTGGAGAAGGAAATGGCAACCCACTCCATTGTTCTTGCCTGGAGAATCCCAGGGACAGGCATCTGGTCCCATCACTTCGTGGCAAATAGATGGGGAAACAGTGGAAACAGTGTCAGACTTCATTTTTGGGGGCTCCAAAATCACTGCAGATGGTAATTGCAGCCATGAAATTAAAAGACCCTTACTCCTTGGAAGGAAAGTTATGGCCAACCTAGATAGCATACTGAAAAGCAGAGACATTGGTCTCTGCCAACAAAGATCTGTCTAGTCAAGGCTGTGATTTATCCAGTAGTCATGTATAGATGTGAGAGTTGGACTTGTGAAGAAAGCTGAGTGCCAAAGAATTGATGCTTTTGAATTGTGGTGTTGGAAAAGACTCTTGAGAGTCCCTTGGACTGCAAGGAGATCCAACCAGTCCATTCTGTGGGAGATCAGCCTTGAGAATTCTTTGGAGAATATGATGTTGAAGCTGAAACTCCAGTACTTTGGCCACCTCATGCAAAGAGTTGACTCATTGGAAAAGACTCTGATGCTGTGAGGGATTGGAGGCAGGAGAAGAAGGGGACGACAGAGGATGAGATGGCTGGATGGCATCACTGACTTGATGGACCTGAGTCTGAGTGAACTTTGGGAGTTGGTGATGGATAGGGAGGCCTGGAGTGCTGTGATTCATGGGGCCGCAAAGAGTCGGACACGATTGAGCTACTGAACTGAACATACTACACAGATCATATAATACACCATTCCTAAGTGCTTCTCAGAGATCCTTGACAAACCTGCTAAGCCAGTTACAACTATACATGATTCTTTACATATTCTTTTATTGGTCGGCTTCTTCCCACATAAAATGAATGACTGATGTTTTTGCCTATTGAGAGAATTTCTTTTCTTCTTCAGCACTTCAGGTCAATCCATGAGTGAAGCTATAATGAAGTAGAAGTAGTCTTTTGTTGGCTTACAACCAAATAGTGAGTCTGATCAACTCAAGATCTGAGAAAGACAGAAATTAATAACCTAATTCGAGAAAAAATAGAAAGTCTGAAGAGTCTAACATCAAGAAAAGAAAGTTAATTTGAAAATTTAAATTGTCCCCAAAATATAAGTGCCCACCCCCAAGAAAAGAACAACAAAGACATAAGATCAGCCCAGATAGTCTCACAGGTGACTTTATCAAATATTAGCCAAATAGTCATAGAGGCTTAGATTCATGAAAAAGGACATATCAATAGATTCTTCACTTTGTGAAGAGTGTCAAAAGACTTTAAGATAATATTTTGCAATTTCACTTCACTAAAGTCAGGTGAAAGTGAATTTCCATTTATGATTATGTATTTGCATTATAGTGACCACAGAACACTCTGGAAGCTTACAGACCTGAAGTAATTAATTTTTTCAAAGCCTAATATTAAACTCTAAAATATAACTGCTACCTTTTTAATTCTGCACTTGTAGTTATAATTCATTATATTTGCTAAAATTTTAGGTCTGCATTAGTATGCCAAGCAAAAAAAACAAACAAACAAACAAAAAAAAAAACCTGGTAATTTAATTACAGATTTTTTGCATTATGTTTTTCTAAAAAGTCAATTTATGCAAGTATCTGGGCAGATATAGCTTTATTAGAAATGCACACACTTAATTTGTGGTCTACTGATATCATAAGAAGTGTTATGCCCTACTGTTTGTGACCCCATGGACTGTAGCCTGCCAGGCTCCTCTGTCTACAGAATTTTCCAGGCAAGAATACTGGAGTGAGTTGCAATGACCCCTTCCAGGGGATCCACCTGACCCAGGGATAGAATCCACGTCTCCTGTGTCTCTTGCTGATAGCTATATAAATCAATGCAAAATTTTCTTCTATCTTTGGTCAAATCCTAAATAAACTTAAGCACAAAATTTTAACCTTCAACTTTGTATTCTTCTGAGTCTCACCAGGGTGATATCCCTGAGGGATTTCCCTGAGGGAATAAAGAAGGAGTGGCTCTGGGCTTCTTTGGCTTCTACAGCTTTGACATTCAAAGTTCCTTCAGAAGCTCATAGACTACAAAAAGGTGGCTAGAACTGCTGAAGATGCTATAAATTGAGCCTTCTCATGTCCCACTTCTAAAATTCCAAATAGTAAATAGGACAACTAAAAATAGCATTTGAAAAAAATTTCAAAACATCGTTGGTACTAAAGCTTGTTCTATCTTTCTTTTCTGTTTGACAGTCATACATATTATTTCCATGTATGTATATATGTATGTATGTGAATATATATGTTTGAATATACATTTCAAAAAATATAATTTTATATAATTCCCAAGTCTAAGTCACTTGGTCCAGTATGTACAACTAGTGTATTAAAGGTGACTGGGAAATATACTGATCATTTCAAATTTGGAAAAGAAAAGAATAAGAGAGAAAGAGTATTTCTGGTACTATATGTCAGTGATGGGCAGTGTTTCAAGAGAAATTAACAGGAACTCTTCAAGATAAAGGCTTTAACTTGGGGGGAAAATGAAAAGATTAGGGAGTATTTCAGTGATCTAGTGGAAATAGTTGAGTGGTAGCTCCAAGAATTTTTCCCATCACAGGTATAACCCTCAGGCCAAAAAAAAAAAAAAAAAAGCAAAAGCTATCAGAATTTTGGAAAATAGGCAAAGATTTATAGTAAATAAGCAAGCACTAAATGAGGAATCAGTTGATTTAAAAAATCTTAGAAAAGCTTTGCAGTATTTTATTTACTTTTGTTTCCATCTTACTCCCCAGCTTGGCAACAATTCTTTTTTTTTTTTTTTCTTTCCTAATTCAATCCACCCTCTTTACTGCAAAAACAACTGCTGCTGCTGCTGCTAAGTTGCTTCAGTCATGTCCGACTTTGTGCGACACCACAGATGGCAGCCCATCAGGCTTCCCAGTCCCTGGGATACTCCAGGCAAGAACACTGGAGTGGGTTACCATTTCCTTCTCCAATGCATGAAAGTGAAAAGTGAAAGTGAAGTCGCTCAGTCTTGTCTGACTCCATGGACTGCAGCCTACCAGGCTCCTCCGTCCATGGGATTTTCCAGGCAAGAGTCCTGGAGTGGGGTGCCACTGCCTTCTCCGGCAAAAGCAACTAGCAGATTAGAAAATGTTCAGGTCGGCAGCCTGTGTTTTCCTATGCGGGCCCCTGGCCCCTGGTTCTGGAGGGAGCAGAGCAGACCTTGCCTCTAAGAACCGAATCTGTCTGTTCTGACCAGTCTGAGCACTACCTGAAGGACTGAGGCAAGGAGCTTGCATTTGTTTTCCCAAATGTGGAAGTCCCTCAAGGTAGAAAAGTAGCTGTGCATAAGGTCATACTTCAAAACCAGTGAAAGGCCAAAGAATAACTTGCTGCTGCCTGGGGCAAAGATTACAACTGAAGCAAACAATAAATACGCTGAAAGTTTGTGAAGAAAAGCTGGGAAGAGAGAATGTTTGGAGAATTAAGGGCATTAGAGAGTACCCCATTTACTCGGAACCTAGAAGGCCTTACACAGTCCAGAAAAGGATGACTGTTCAAACAATAAATCAAAACAGCAAACAAAAACAACAAAATACTGAGAACAGGAAAGAAGACTCTCATTTTTTTTTTTAAACCTGATACCAGCAGGAAGAGGCAAATTTGTAAATACCCCGCTTAAGCATTGAAAAAGTGCCTACAACAGAGCCAAACTGCATATAAGAGTTTATATTTATTTATTTTTTTGTTTTTGCTGTTCCAGACAATCAAAAAAATCTCTATCCAAACACTAGTTTGATCATCATCTAAAGGAACAGACTTCAGAGAGCATATGTGACAACAATATAGCCTTTAAAACTAGTTAAAGAACTAGTTTTTACTAGTTTAACTACTTAAAAACTAGTTATTACTAAGTAATCAAACAGCTACATCCCAGAGCAAGCAAACAAGAGAAAAATCAAATTGAAACAAAACACTGAAGAGGGGAAGAATCTGATTTGTAGAGTTAGCACACTCTAATATCTAAATATATACTTTTCAGCAACAAATTATAAATAAAACATATGAAGAAACAAAAAATGTATGGCCCATTAACATTAGAAATGAACAGAAATTTTCGCTGACTAAACATAAACAATAAACTCACTGGACAAAGTCTTTAAATCAACTATCGCCTCCAAAATGTCAAACAAAAACCATCAACTCCACATAAAGTTGAACAAATATTTTAATATATGGACTGAGGAGCCTGGTGGGCTGCAGTCCACGGGGTCACAAAGAGTCGGACACGACTGAGTGACTTTACTTACTTACTTACTTACTTATAGTCACTCCACTTCTAGCTATGAACACAAAAGAACTGAAAAGAAGTTTGCAAACAAATACTTACACACAGATGTTTATAGCAGCACAATTTATATTAGCCAAAATGTGGTAACACAAAAAAAGGCCATCATCAGAAGAATGGCTAAACTAAATGTGACTTACATGTACAATGGGATTCAGCATCCAAAAGGAATGAAGTTCTAATACTTGTTACAGTATGAATAAACTTACTCCTTGGAAAGTTATGACCAACTTAGACAGCATATTAAAAAGCAGAGACATTACTTTGTCAACAAAGGTCCATCTAGTCAAGGCTATGGTTTTTCCAGTGGTCATGTACGGATGTGAGAGTTGGACTGTGAAGAAAGCTGAGCGCAGAAGAATTGATGCTTTTGAACTGTGGTCTTGGAGAAGACTCTTGAGAGTCCCTTGGACTGCAAGGATATCCAACCAGTCCACCCTAAAGAGTTCAGTACTGGGTGTTCATTGAAAGGACTGATGTTGAAGCCGAAACTCCAATATTTTGGCCACCTAATGAGAAGAGCTGATTCATTTGAAAAGATCCTGATGTTGGGAAAGATTGAAGGCAGGAGGAGAAGGGGACGGCAGAGGATGAGATGGTTAGAAGGCATCACCGACTCAGTGGACATGAGTTTGGGTAAACTCTGGGAGTTGTTGATGGACAGAGAGGCCTGGTGTGCTGTGATTCATGGGGTCGTAAAGAGTCAGACACAACCTGCCACCTAATGAGAAGAGCTGATTCATTTGAAAAGATCCTGATGTTGGGAAAGATTGAAGGCAGGAGGAGAAGGGGACGGCAGAGGATGAGATGGTTAGAAGGCATCACCGACTCAGTGGACATGAGTTTGGGTAAACTCTGGGAGTTGTTGATGGACAGAGAGGCCTGGTGTGCTGTGATTCATGGGGTCGTAAAGAGTCAGACACAACCGAGCGACTGAACTGAACTGAACTGAATAAATTTTGTGCATAGTGAGATCAGTTAGGCACAGAGGGACACTCATTGTATGATCCTGTTTAAATCAAATGCAAAGAATGAGTAAATCCATAAAGACAGAGAGTAGATTGGTAGTTACTGGGGGCAATGTGGAGGACAAAAGTAGAATTGATTTGAGGAGTAGGAGATTTTCTTTGGGGGTAATAAATCTATTTTGGAACTTGATAGAGGTGGTTGTTGCTCCACATTCTGAAAACACCAAATGCCACCAAAGAACCAGATCCTTTAAAATGGTTAATTTTATTTTCTATGACTTTACTTTAATTAAAAAAATGCTTAAAAATATTGGGGGATTTGTGCTATTAAGTAGAATAGAGTATGTAGTTGAAAGCTGATGCTTTATTATAAGAACTAGGGAAAAATGGGATATACTCCGCAAGCAATATGTTTGGAGACTTAAGAGACCTACACTTTGGAAGCAATGAGGATTAGCTGAATTAAAACTACAAAATCTTTTCTGGATATACCCGACTGTCACTAGTTGATTTTTCTCAAACTGGGAACACTGATCAAATTGGGATAGAAGCTAAAGATGTAAGGTAAAGGAGTTAGAGAAGGTGAGGTTCAGAAAAAGAACAGACCGGCACTTTACAGGAACAGATCACCTTTAATAGGCGAGAAGGGGCAGCAGTCAGATTAGTGGGCTGTTGCACTCCAGTGTCCTTGCCTGGAGAATCCCAGGGACGGGGGAGCCTGGTGGGCTGCCATCTATGGGGTCGCACAGAGTCGGACACAACTGAAGTGACTTAGCAGCAGCAGCAGCAGCAGCAGCACTAAGTCAAGAAAGGGATAGGTATATATAGAAAACTTATATATGAGGAGATGCATCGTTTTGAGGAGGTCTGTTTCTCCTCATGATTATTTTTGATTAGTTAGCTTTCAACAACTGGGGTAAGGAATTTCTGAGACTGGCCAGAGACTGGGAGCAGCTGGGAGCTGAACATAATCAATCATAATGTCCATTCCTTTCTTCAGGGGAGAAAGTTCTTTATTCTGTATAGAATGGTGGGGAGGACCTGGAGGGAAGTTTTAACTCCAGGCTATTTTTAGCCATATAGCTTTCCTTCAAAAGAAGGCTGAACCAAGGAAGAGGTCAACTGCCAGGGGATAGAGAAACCAATAAATCTGTAAGTTTCCAGCAGGGCTGGAATAAAACTGAAAACTGGAGGGCTTTCATATCTACAGCTAGGATTGGTGGTGGTGGTTTAGTCGTTCAGTCATGTCCGACTCTTTGTGACCCCACGGGCAGTATCCCGCCAGGCACCTCTATCCATGGGATTTTCCAGGCCAGAGTACTAGAGTGGGTTGCCATTTCCTTCTCCACAGTCAGGATTACCAATGGTAATATCCCAAGTTCTGGAGCTCAGAGGATGGTGAAGAGTAGCCAATGCTTCAAATGGGAGGAATAAAATTTCCCACAATCATTAAGTGCCTAGAAAACAAAAGACTTCCTAAGGAGTGGTGCCTACTGCCAGCTCATTGCTGTGTCCCTTGATCTCCAGTGGACTTGACCTGCAATAGCTTGGAGCAGGGCTTAGATTCCCAGCCAAAGACTGGGCTGGGTCGCAGTGGTGAAAGCACCAGATTCTAGACACTAGACCAGTGGTCAGTGACAAGGGCCTTGGCTTTTGGCTTTGCAGAAAAGAATTCCCACAAAGACAGAATGTAGTGAAACAAGTATTTACTAAGAAGAAAAAGAGTACAGTAAATATGGATAGACACAAAGGCAGACTCAGGGAAAGAGTCCCTAGTCATTCCCTTTTAGTGGTTTGAGTTACTTTTATGGGACATTCTTCTCCATTTCCTTTGGACAATCATCTTGACTTGCCTGGTTCATAGTCCATATTTGGTATATCTCAGGATCCTCCCATGTGTGTGCACACATCTCTCAGCCAAGAGATTTTACCAAAAAGGCGTCTGGGTAGAACATCCTTTGACCAAATACCCCTTTGGCCTCCAAAGAGCCTTTCTGTGCACATGTGCACGTGTTGTCAAGGAGAGTTTGAAAACAAGAAATATGTGGTTTGGGCAGGACTCAGCTTTCTTGGTTTAATTGCTTTAATTGACCTTCTATTCTTGTCTTGCAGTTTCTGTCGATAGAGAATGATTTCCAATTGCTTTACCCTGGGGGGCGGGCCCATCTGCCTCTGGCTTTAACTTGTCAGATATTTGGATTTAAATTGGCATGTTATAAGAAGGGGAGTAATGGCTTGGGAAGACCAAAGGGGAGAGTTGGATCTCCCTCCAGTCCAGCAGAAGGATGCCCTTTACTCACAGTCAAAAGACCAGGAGAGTGACATCCTGGAGAGAACAGAGCAAACCAGAACAGCTGGATTTGTAACTGAGCAGGATCCTGTTGGGAATAGACCCCTCCACATATCCTCTGCTTTCCCTCCTCTCTGAAGTATCTAGATAAAAATATGTGATGCACATTTACTAAATTGTTTTACAAGTGTTGGGCTTCCCTTGTGGCTCAGGTGGTAAAGAATTCACCTGGTAAAATCCCCACTGAAGGGAAGAAATTAATACATCCCTCCAGACTCTGGGGGGATCCAGGAAATATTTGCAACAACTTACTGTCTTTTTCACTTCATCTTACCATTAACCAGTTAGAGAATTATGCACAAGTGGCTCACATACTCCAGGACTACCCTCCCTCGCCTTTCCTTTAAAAATGCTCTACTGAAACCTACCAGGCAGTTTGAATTTTTTAAGCATTAGCTGCTCTGGAAGGCTTGTATGGTGCCTTATGATAAACACTGCACCTTCCTTCACCACAGCCCGATGTCAGTAGACTGGATTTCTCGATGTGGGCAAACAGACCCAAGTTTCCATTCAGTACCAGATTTTTACTAAGGATGAATCCCATTCTAACCCAACTTCACACCTGATAGGATTGAGATGATCAGTTGCTAGTGCTGCTTAATGAGTCAAGCCTTTGTCATTGTGATAAGCAAAAAAAAGAAAGAAAGAAAGATGTAAGAACTGGAAAAGAATAGCTGTCACTATTCACAGACTATATGATTGTGTAATCCAAAAGAATCTAAACACAAATGCTAGAATCTGTAAGCTAATTTTACAGGGTTGCTAGCACAATGCCTGTTTTCAAAAATATGGCATTGAAACCTGTATAATATCATGTAAGAAACGAATCACCAGTCTAGGTTTGATGCAGGATACAGGATGCTTGGGGCTGGTGCACTGGGATGACCCAGAGAGATGCTATGGGGAGGGAGGTGGGAAGGGGGTTTAGGATTGGGAACTCATGTACACCCGTGGTGCTTTCATGTTGATGTATGGCAAAACCAATACAGTATTGTAAAGTAAAATAAAGTAAAAAAAAAAAAAAAAAAACATTTAAAAATAAACCACTGGCTAAAAGATTAAAAAGGTAATTAGAAAATATTTTTGAAGTCAATGATAGTGAAGATATTTATATAAAAATTTATGAACTAAAACTAAAGGAATGCTTATAGAGAAATTTATATCCTTAAATGCTTACATTGGAAAAAAACAAAGGCCAACATTAAATCCCTTAGCTTTCACAACATAACAAGCTGACTCTAAAACTCCTTTGGTAATTTCAAAGGGAAAAAAATAGACAAAGCAGTCTTAAAGAAAAACAAAGCACAAGCACTAAAATATGAGCCATCAAACTGGGTAATGGCACGGAATTAAAGTTCACGAGTAGACCAATATATGCATAGTTATCCGATTTATAACAAATTTAAAAACAAATTTTGATTACAGTGGGGAAAGGTGGCCTTTTAATATACAGTTTTGGGTATATTAGATATAGATAAAGATATAGAACAACAAATTGCTGGTCCCAACCTCCACCCGCAACCCCAGCAGTCCTATTCCTGAGCATACACTGCACCAAAAATATGTTTATATATATATATAAACATTTTTCACATAGACATACACATACACATACACGCACACATGCACACACTCTGTAAAATACTCTCCACAGCATCTTTATTTTTAAAAGTTAAAGGAAATAAAACTACTCAAATGCCTTGTTATAGTACATAGATAATTCAAATTTTATTTTCATAATGTGACACAAACCTTAATGAAAATGATCTCCAACCACATGAAACAATATGGATGAATCACACAATAATATTAAGAGAAAAAACCCAGATGTAAAAGACTACAGACTGTGTGACTTCATTCATACAAAGTACCATGGTGGGGGAAGTCAACCTGAGCTGGAAGGCAGGAGAGGGATGGCCCCTGTAATGTAGAGTATGGAAAGGAGCCCAAGGTGGACTCTTGCTGTGGGTCATGTCTATCCCTTGATTTTGTTGCCAGCTTTCTGTATGTGTTCACTGTGTCACAATTCATCAGAACTGTATGTTACGGCTATATATTCTCTTCTATATGTATATTTCCATAAAAATTTGAAAGTTTGGTCAATTGTGCTTCATACTTACAGAAACTCAAGGCTAACCAATTGTTAAGCCCAATTAGAAAAAAATAAATATTATTTTTACCACTGGTTCTTATCCAAGGGAGAGTTAACCTCCAAAGCGGCATTTGGCAATGTCGACTGTCTTTTTTTCTTCTTTTTCTTTTTTCTACTGTAAGGGGATGGTGTGTGTGTGCTTAATTCAGTTTGTCTGACTCTTTGCCATCCCATGGACCACAGCCAGCCATGGAATTCTCCAAGCAAGATAATAAAGTCAGTTGCCATTTCCTCCTCCAGGTGGTCTCCACAATCCAGGGATTAAACCTGGGTCTCTTGTATTGCTGGTGGATTCTTTACCATATGAGCCACCAGAGAAGCCCATAGAGAGGTGGGGGAGAAGATTATTAGTATCTGGCAGGTAGAGGCCAGGGATGCGATTAAAAATCCTACAATGCACACAGCAACCCCTACAAAAAAAATAATAATAATTTGACCCAAAATGTCAATGACACCAAGGTTGAGAAACCCTGACTTAAACAATATGCTCTTTACTGAATATGTGTTTAGTGAAACAATGAAGCTTTCTTCAGCTCTACTCTGTTGCTGAGGGTAATTCCCAGTATGCTATCTTTTGAGGCTCTGTGCATGTCACACGTTTTTGCCATATGTTTCTTGACAAAATCTTGCTTCCCTTTAGCTTTTGATTCCCTGAATATTAATTAACCTTCACTACTGCAAGTTAATCACAAATATGCATTAACATCACATTTACTTTTCTCACTTCTCTGATCTGACTTTATTTGCAGAAGCTTATCCTTTCCTTGAGCCCAAATGAAAGTCAGATTAAGGAACAAAACAAGCCAAATTCCATTCAAAACTAAGGAAATAGGCATGGAGGCTTTTTTGTAGCTACTAACTACCTTCCCTGGTGGCTTAGAGGTTAAAGCGTCTGCCTCTAATGCGGGAGACCCGGGTTTGATCCCTGGGTCAGGAAGATCCCCTGGAGAAGGAAATGGCAACACATTCCAGTATTCTTGCCTGGAGAATCCCATGGACAGAGAATCCTAGTAGGTTACAGTCCATGGGGTCGCAAAGAGTCGGACACGACTGAGTGAGTTCACCTCACCTCAACTACCTAAAGGTTATTTTTTTCCTCAAATTATTTTCAATTTTACTATTGTATGATACTTCCAAGCTGGTGGTTCAGTTAGTGGTAAAGAATTCACCCACAATGCAGCAGACTCAGGTTTGATCCCTGGGTCAGGAAGATCCCCTAGAGAAGAGCATGCCAACTCACTCCAGTACCCTTGCCTGAAGAATCCCACAGACAGAGGAGCCTGGCAAACTACAGTCAAAAGAGTTGCAAATAGTTGGGCATGAGTGAGTGACTGAGCACACAAGGTATAAAAAGAAAAAGAAAAAGAATCAGAGGTGAGATTCTTCTGGTTCTAGCAAAATTGTCCTCTCTAAAGTTCACAGGAAGTATGTTGCACTACAAATTCAAGTTACCTGAGAAGGTTAAAACAAAACAGGGGACAATTCTCCATCTCAGTCAAACATAGTTTCTTTCTTCTTTGTATTGAATTCATTTTTAAAATTCCAGGGAATTTCCTGGTGGGCCAGTGGTAAGAACTCTGCACTTTCACTGCGGAGGACCAGGGTTCAATCTATAGGTGGGGACCTAAGATTTTGCAAGCTGCATGGTGCAGCAAAAATAATAGTAATAAAAATCCCAACCATCATCACAATCCCTGTGATTCTACTCACAAGCCTATACAAGAGATTACAAATCATGGTGAACTTTCAGTGCTATTTGATGTGAATCGATTCAAGAAACCATGGGTTCTCACAAATCACTTTCCTTCCCTACTTCATGAATTCCAGAGATGATTCTATAGCAGAAGCAACAATCCAGTATATAAAAGTGCAAATGTATTATTTGTTACAGAAATCTTCCAAACCTCAGTTATAAATTTTCTTTAAAATGTCAGTTATTAATCTGAAGTTTAGTTTAGAGAATAAGTAGAATGTTTATGAAAGAGAATATGTCAGCAAAGAGATTATAGAGAAAGAGCAAATGCCAATTCACTCAAAAGGGCCATCACTTATGTTGCCCACACTTCTGCCCTGAACCTGGAGGCAGTCACAATAGTGAAAGATGTAAGATTATAAGACTTGTCAGTGTCACTCAATTGTCAAGTTAGCCCAGTCCACTCTCCTAAAATTTTGATCATTCTTGTTATTTTGCAATTTTTCTTTTACAATGAATTTGTAATTTTTTTCTAATTGGATTATGTTAGATGATTTAGAAAAATAGTTACAACTGGCAAGTTTAAGGCTGAGGAAGAAGTGTTTGTATTCACAGGCAAAACATGGGGATGGAAGGTCCCCCTAAACTGACTTTGGCTGGGCACTAAATGTTTGGCAGAGACCCTGGGGCAGTCACTCTGGCAGACCCTTGTGAGGCTGCTGAAAAGTCACAACAGCCAAGGTATTGGTAGACCTGGTACAAGCGTTTGCAATGGAAGACAAGCATTGGTGTGATAATAAGACTCTCAGGAGACCTAAAATAAGATTTCCAGTTTGCTACTAACCTTGGAAACACATTACTGAATGAGACATAGAATTATTGGATTCTCTTCACAGGCTCACGATTAATTGAGATGATTTATAAGAAACCGAGTAACTGACCAAGAAGGTGGAGCATCTTTAGCAGGTGCACAAACCATAGGCAAAGTTTTTACCAAAAATTAGATGCCCAGTGAGGTAGCTGAAAGAATCCAATCAAAAGCTAGCTGGCTGAGAGAAATTCCTCATAGCAAAAGGTTCTTAGCCTGTCTCAAAGATTTCAGTTAATGCAAACTAACACTAAGAATTTTCAGAGCTAGATGAGGGGATTGAAGGCATGTGTCATGAGACAAGAAACAAGGAGAAAGACTGCCATTAGAAATTGGCACAAAGTTTCTCATGTGTGTGCCACATTTGTGAAAAAATAAACTCTCAGCGATGGCCACAGGACTGGAAAAGGTCAGTTTTCATTCCAACCCCAAAGAAGGGCAATGCCAAAGAAAGTTCAAATTACTACACAATTACACTAATTTCACATGCTAGTAAGATTGTGCTCAAAATCCTTCAAGCCAGGCTTCTGCAGTATGTGAACTTAGAAGTTTCAGATGTATAAACTGCATTTACAAAAGGCAGACAAACCAGAGATCATATTGCCAACATCCACTGGATCATAGAAAAAGCAATGGAATTCTAGAAAAACATCTACTTCTGCTTTATTGGTTTTGCTAAACCTTTGACTGTGTGGATCACAAACAAACTGGAAAATTTGTGAAGAGATGGGAATACCAGACTACCTTATCTTTCTCCAGTGAAACCCATAGGAAGGAGAAGAAGCAACAGTTAGGACTGGACATGGAACAATGGAGTGGTTCCAAATTGGGAAATAAATACGTCATGGCTGTATATTGTCACCCTGCTTATTTAACTTATATGCAGAGTACATCATGTGAAATCTTGGGCTGGATGACTCACGAGCTGGAATCAAGACTGCCAGGAGAAATATCAACAACTTCACATATGCAGATGATACCACTTTAATGACAGAAAGTGAAGAGGAACTAAAGAGCCTATTGATGAAAGTGAAAGAGAGTGAAAAAGCTGTCTCGATGTCACACACACATAAGAAACTCAACATTCAAAAAGCTAAGATCATGACATCTGATCCCATCATTTCATGGCAAATAGGTGAGGAAAAAATGGAAAAAGTGACACATTTTATTTTCCTGGACTCCAAAATCAGTGAGGACGGTGACTGCAGTCACAAAATTAAAAGACACTTGAAGAAAAGCTATGACAAACCTAGACCGCATATTAAAAAGCAGAAACCTCATTTTCCAACCAATATTTATATAGTAAAGCTATGGCTTTTCCAGTAGTCATGTATGGATGTGAGAGTTGGACCATAAAGACTGAGTGCCAAATAATTCATGCTTTTGAAATGTGGTGCTAGAGAGGACTCTTGAGAATCCCTTGGACAGCAAGGAGATCAAACCAATCCATCCTAAAGGAAACCAACCCAGAATATTCATTGGAAGGACTGATGCTGAAGCTCAGACTCCAGTATTTTGGTCACCTGATGCAAAGAACTGGCTCATTGGAAAAGATCCTTATGCTGGGAAAGATTGAGGCAGGAGGAGAAGGGAGCTACAAAGGATGAGATGGTTGGAAGGCATCACTGACTCGGTGAACATGAGTTTTAGCAAACTCAGAGAGATAGTGAAGGACAGGGAAGCCTGGCAGGCTGCAGTTCATGAGGTCACAAAGAGTTGGACATGACTTAGCGACTGAACAATGAATAACTTTATAGAAGACGGGAGAGCATATCTGTAAATGTGATTATCTTCCAAAATCTCAAGATTGTTGAAGAGGCTGAAATTGAAGACTTGGAAGAAAACTTTAAGCAGAAAACAGTCTAAAAAACTGGCATCAAGACTACTTTTGTCTATTAAATGACTGAGGTCCAGGAGATACTAGTTTGCTGTGAGATAAGGACTACATCATGGTTTCACTTACACATGCAGTGCCCAGCAAGTGTATAAATGGCAACAGCAAACCCCTGGGCATTGGGTATTTTTCTCATGGAATTAGATTAGGCCACAGAACAGAATACTATATACTCAGATAGTGACACTGATGGAGAAGGCAATGGCACCCTACTCCAGTACTCTTGCCTGGAAAATCCCATGGATGGAGGAGCCTGGTAGGCTGCAGTCCATGGGGTTGCTAAGAGTCGGACACGACTAAGCGTCTTCACTTGTACTTTTCTCTTTCATGCATTGGAGAAGGAAATGGCAACCCATTCCAGTATTCTTGCCTGGAAAATCCCAGGGACGGGGGAACCTGGTGCACTGCCATCTATGGGGTCACACAGAGTCAGATATGACTGAAGCGACTTAGCAGCAGCAGCAGCAGCAATGACACTGAATTTCCCTGTATGTTACCGGATAGGCAAGCTGACTCAGGAATTTTTTTTCCCCCTCATTTCTCTATAAATGCCCTTATGGTTCAAGAAACCATTCAGTTCAGTTCAGTCGCTCAGTCATATCTGACTCCTTGCAACCCCATGAATCACAGCACACCAGGCCTCCCTGTCCATCACCAACTCCCGGAGTTCACTCAAACTCATGTCCATTGAGTCAGTGATGCCATCCAGCCATCTCATCCTCGGTCGTCCCCTTCTCCTCCTGTCCCCAATCCTTCCCAGCATCAGAGTCTTTTCCAGTGAGTCAACTCTTCACATGAGGTGGCCAAAGTACTGGAGTTTCAGCTTCAGCATCATTCCCTCCAAAGAAATCCCAGGGCTGATCTCCTTCAGAATGGACTGGTTGGATCTCCTTGTAGTCCAAGGGACTCTCAAGAGTCTTCTCCAACACCACAGTTCAAAAACATCAATTCTTGGGTGCTCAGCTTTCTTCACAGTCCAACTATCACATCCATACATGACCACTGGGAAAATCCTCTTTAATTCTTTAGAGTTTATGAGAAGAAATGGTAAAGTTTTCCCATTCTCACCCTCAATAAGCTGATTTTCTGGAATCAGGTGATAACAAACACCTGATTAAGTAATTCCTTCCTGAAAATGAAAGTATCTTTCCATTCAAGGATGAAGATGAAAATTTGTCTACCATGTTATATCCTGTCTTGAAGGCACATCTAGTTTCAGACTTCTTTACAGTAACAATTTTATTGGAAAAAACCCTGTTGCTAGGAAAGATGGAAGGCAGGAAGAGAAGTGGGTGACAGAGGATGAGATGGTTGGATGGCATCCTTGACTCAATGGGCATGAAGTTGAGCAAACTCTGGGAGATAGTGAAGGACAGGGAAACCTGGGATGCTGCAGTCCACATGGTTGCAGGGTCAGACACATCTTAGCAACTGAACAACTATAACCATTTTATAAAGATCCTTTATTTATGGAAGCTCTTCTCTAAGTTTCCTTTAATTGTAAAAAAAAAAAAAAAGTAAATATTTTAGGAAAAAAATAATTTATATAAAGATTCTTGCTAAGTTGCTTTAGTAGTGTCTATTTATGACCCTATGGACTGTAGCCCACCAGGGTCCTCTGACCATGGGATTCTCCAGGCAAGAATGCTGGAGTGGATTGCCATGCTCCCCTCCAGGGGATCTTCCTGACCCAGGGATCTAACTCATGTCTCTTACATTTTCTGCATTGGTAGGTGGGTTCTAACACTAGCGCCACCTGGGAAGCCCCATGTAAAGATATAGGCTTTGTTTTGAGAATGAAAAGTCATTCCGGGTCTCAACCAAGTTTAGAAACTATTACTATTTCTTTATCTTTCACTTACTATCTCTGGACATGTTTTCTATCTCATTCACTTGTTTCAAACAGGCAATTTGTCTTCCTAATTAAAAAGTGAGTAAATTTCATTAAATGAACTAATTACTATCATCTTTCTTAAATTGACCAATTTATTCCAGACCACCTTGTGATTTTCTGGACTCCATTGTTCATGTGTTCATCTTCATCTGCTTACTGCTTCATCAGTAAGCAACCTTGGGCTGCTTCTCAGGATTCATGCCTATGGGAAGAGGAATTCTTGTCAGAGAAAGACTTTAGGAATGCTAAACTCATTCCTCTAAGTAGACTTAGTTATGGTATTCAGCCCACTAAGGAAGCAAAGAGGTACCTTCTGAACCACTGAAGCTGAAGATCGTTTGTTGTGACACGAACATCCACAGTTGAATGATTTTTTTTTCTTTAAGCAAGATTCACCAGCCCAGATATAGTTGTGAAATACACATGTATTTATATCAATGCATTTAAAAGAAGTTACTGTACTCAAAGGATAATGCTGGTAATTTCCTCCACAAGCTTGATTATTATATAATTCCTCTGATTGAAAACTCCAAGTACTTGCTCTGTTTTCTGCTAGGGTAGCCAGTGTACTGATGGTTGAATTCTAACACTCCACACAAATCTCTTCACTATGAATAATAAATACAGGTTGGCTCCATTCAGCTTTATTCTCTAGCCAATGAATGCACTCTGAGTTTTAAAACAAGTCTGCATAAGATTCTCTGCCACTATATAAACTCCAGAGTTTTTCAAACTGAATCAAACATTTTGCTACACACTTGTTCTTATATTTCTTGCATTAGCTTCCATGTGAAGAAGGAAATACATTTTTAAATGTTTAAGCTAGACCAGAAGCATTTAAATAGTTTCATCATTTGGAATTAGTCTGGTTCACGAGAAGCAGACATCAAATTAACAAAGGATTTAAAATATATTAATAAAAGTGAAACTTGTTTATTTGTGTAGAAAAACAGAGGTAGGATCTCCAGAGCTGTAATGATAGTTCTGTCCATGGTCCTGAAGGACAGAAAGGTCCCCAGGTTTCTGTTTCTCCTAGGTGGTCTTTGTTATATAATTCAGGATGAGGCTGTAGCTGTACATGCGTTCTAAGTCTCAGGATGAAAAAGTATAAGTCACGTATGATTGGTTGTCTCTTAAGAAATATTCCTGGAAGCTGCCATATGACACTTTGTTTTATAGCTAGAGGATAGAACTAGGACACTAAGGAATGCTTAGCTTCAGGGTAGGTTGGAAAATGTAATATTTATTCTGGGTACTTTATAACCACCTAAAACTCCAGATTGTGATAAACTTAGGAAGTCAGGGTACATGGAATGCAAAGGGATAACTATCTTTCCAAGACAAGAATCAAGGTTGCATGAATAGTAATTAATGCTACTTTGTATAGAACTAAAAGCATAAATAAGAATATTAATTTTAATATATTTTAATTGAATGCAACTGTATTTCAGAAGCTGTAAAGGTGCAGTAATTGTGTGAGGCTTACCAGGCCTTGTTGCTTTTGAATGTGGAAATTCTCTTCTGCTGGGAACTACATAGGATAAATCGCATTAAAGAAGGCGATTTGTATTTACATTAAAGCTCTACAAAAATGACACCCTTTTCTTTGGCCCTTGTCTTATGGTACTGAACCAAATTAAATGTTATATCTAGCCTTCCAGCAACTATGCTGCAATTAATGTGTGTGTGTGCTCACTCACTCAGTCATGTTTGACTCTTTGCGACTCCATAGACGATAGCTACCAGGTTCCTCTGTCCATAGGATTTCCCAGGATAGAATACTGGAGTGGGTTGCCATTTCCTACTTCAGGGGACCTTTTTGATCCAGGGATCCAACCCACCTCTCTAAAATCTCCTGTATTGGCAGGAATACCACTATGCCACCTGGGAAGCCCACAGTAATTAACAGGAAAATCATTAAAATTTGAAGGGAGCTCTAAAGTGTCTGACTGCATTCTTCATAGCAACCTGTCCTACGGATTATTATAATCTTAGTAATTTGCAAAGTAAATATTCTAATCCTGTTAGTCATGCTTTCTTTTATTTAATAAGCTTCCAAGGAGAATACATTTTATAGAACAGTGAATTTTCTGAGGCTGCTGGTAAGGTTGCAATTGTGTGCTCTCACCATACAAATGTATTTGTGTGCCCTCACAAAAATATGACTATTTCTACTGAATTAAACAATTATCTCTTAATATCACTTGTTTTATTTCTTTTAGCTTAATACCAAAATTAATATTAATTAAAAGTAATTTTCTTTGTTTATTCATTGACCTATTCATAATTACATTCATTGTCATCATAGGTGGAGTTTTGCTAACAGGAATAAAGAATCCTTATCCACATGTCTGTGCTAAGGGATTGAATATCATTGATGTAAATGGGGATCATGCCTTGGTGGAAGAGGCAGATTCAGTTGGGGATGCTTATCTAAAATTATAAATGATGCTGCCATAAATCATCTTGAGGATGCATTCAGCAGGCTGACATGGACACTATCATTCTCAGTAAAAGTTATCAAATTCATGAATGATTCTGTTTTTTCATGTTTATGTTTTAATTGTGAAAAGTAATAGCCTGGAGTAAGCATAATGCTTTTCTAGGCATGCTACAGATATGAGTTGGTAGACATGTCACATATATATATATAGATTCATATAGGTTGTTCTTATGGTCAATAATGTCAGAGAAATTACAGCTCAAAGTGTGAAACAGAATGTGTATGCTAAGTCGTTGCAGTCTTGTTCAACTCTTGACAATGCCTTGGCCTGTAGCCCGCTAGGCTTCTCTGTCCATGGAATTCTCCAGACAAGAATACTGGAATTGGCTGCCATGCTCTCCTGGGATCTTCCCATCCCATGTCTTTTGTCTCCTGCTTTGGCAGAAGGGTTCTATATCACTAGCGCCACCTCAGTTGAGTTCAGTTGCTCAGTCGTGTCCGACTCTTTGCGACCCCATGATTCGCAGCACTCCAGGCCTGCCTGTCCATCACCATTTCCCGGAGTTCATTCAGACTCATGTTCATCGAGTCCATGATGCCATCCAGCCATCTCATCCTCTGTTTTCCCCTTCTCCTCCTGCCCCAAATCCCTCCCAGCATCAGAGTTTTTTCCAATGAGTCAACTCTTCTCATGAGGTGGCCAAGTACTGGAGTTTCAGCTTTAGCATCATTCCCTCCAAAGAAATCCCAGGGCTGATCTCCTTCAGAATGGACTGGTAGGATCTCCTTGCAGTCCAAGGGACTCTCAAGAGTCTTCTCCAACACCGCAGTTCAAAAGCACCAGTTCTTCGGCACTCAGCCTTCTTCACAGTCCAACTCTCACATCCAGACATGACCACAGGAAAAACCATAGCCTTGACTAGATGGACTTCAGTCGGCAAAGTAATGTCTCTGCTTTACCTGGGAAGCTATGAAATAAGATGGTTGAAAAATAAAGCAAATAATGGCAGAGGAGAACGCTGAAGACAAACTGATGTTCAGGGATCCTTTGCCTGGGGTGTGTGTGCTGCTTTGTGTCTTAGTTTCAGAGGTGGTGGTGTTTGCATGTGTACTTGCTTGTAATTTGTATTTCTAATTTCTAAATAGAGAAATGTGTCTGCAGGTTTCAAGTGGAATGTTTTAAGAATTGAAAAAAAAAAAAAAGAAAAAGAAAAAAAATCCCAAGTGTCCTCTTTGCTTACAATGCTTCTGTTGACACACAAAAAAATATACTGCTAGGTATTTTTGCAGCCAAGATGAGTTTATTTGGGATCAGCAGACAATTGAAATTCAGGGTCTGCAACTGTGGTGAGCCATGGGCCAGTTCCCACATGGCAGGGGAAAGAAAAAACTTTTTATAGAGAAGAAAAGGAAGTTGGGAGGACCATAATAAATACAGTAGAAGGCTTTTCACTGAGCACACTTCCCAGCAAAGAAGAGTATTTTTTCTGTTAGGCTCTATTATCATCACAGGGCATGACGCTCCCCATTCTGGTCTCCAAACTCTATTTAACTGAGGCTATTTATTTATTTACCTTTGAGTGTGCTGGGTCCTCGCTCTGCGCTGCCAACTTTCTGCAGTTGCAGTCAGTGGGGGCTGCTCTCTAATAGCGATGTGCGGGCTTCTCATTAACAGTGGGTGTGCCCCTTAGTTCCCAGGCCAGAGCTCAATCCATGACTTCTGCAGTGGCAGGTGGATTCTTAACCTCTGGGGCACTAGGGAAGTCCTGATTTAATTGAGGTTTTTGTTTGCTATTTTTTTTTTTTTTAATATCTCTTTACACCAGCTGCAGCGTGGAGTTAAAATCTAGGAGCTGGATTCCTAATCATTTGCTGAACTGTTTAATTTTATCATTTCATAAAAGATCTTTTCAATGAAAAAATATAATAGGTTTGTTTTTTTCTCCATGCTAAATAGAAATCAAAGGCAGAGTTAAAAAATATATGTTTGGACATCTTTCTAAATATTATTTCCTTACCTGAAAAGTGTGAAAAACTATAATCTGGCTAAAAGCTCCATATGCAAAGTATTTATCACAGTTAAACTGAAATTAAATATACACTATATCTAATTATTCTTGCTTTATTAGAAGGTGAT
Organism: Cephalophus harveyi; assembly: GCA_006410635.1. NCBI lineage: Eukaryota > Metazoa > Chordata > Mammalia > Artiodactyla > Bovidae > Cephalophus > Cephalophus harveyi. The sequence goes on along the minus strand of SJYT01072832.1, from coordinate 21,149 downwards.
TCATCTTCCTGTATCTGAATTTTTGTTGTTATCTTTCACATTGTAGGGGAGGAAAAATAATTTTCCTTCTAACCTTCAAGGTTCTTACCTGAGACTTGCCTCGGAATAAAAAGACAGATTAACAGGAGACAAAAAAAAAAAAGTCTAATACCGTGAATACCTCCTGCTAAAATAGGAGACACAGGAAAACTGAATAACTCATTCAAATGTCCCAATAAGATGCTGTGGAGTGAGGAGGCCAGTTGTGGGAGGCTATTGGAAAAACACAATTAACAATGGTCAGGTTGTTAAGGAGATTTAGGTGTTTCTCTTCTCCCGGAATTTCTAGAGATCTAGTGACCCTTTTCTTTCTGGAGTAGAGAGGGAAATACTCATACAAATGGAGATTTTTCTTATAAATACAAATGTCTTTTTCAAAAAGGCAACCCCTACTTGATTTTCAAAAATAATCAGCCTAAAATAACCTTTCCACCAAAGAGAGGGCTGATAATTTTCTGTATTTGTAAAAAATGAAGGGCATTAAATTATTGGCTCTTTCCAACTTGAACTATCATGTTAACCACTTTAATCAACTGTAATAATATATATTTAATATAAAAGCATATATATTTTAAATAAAACATAAGCAATAAGACTGCTATAAAATAACCTTATTTTCCTAGTTTTATAAGATTCTCAGGGTAAAAGCACATTACCTTTCTGGTTTCTTTGAAATGTATCTTAGATACTACCAAAGCAATTTGTATCAATATAAACTTGTTTCTTTAATAAAAACTGGATGCTTTTGGAATAAGTGTACAACAATATGGATATATAATAAATGCAGTGGTTTTCTTACTAAATCTTATTTGGCATGGAACACCATGTTTTTAAAATATTTTAAATAAATGGCATAATATACATATAGCTCTTCTGAGATTTTTGTGTTTATAAATTTAATCCTTTGACAACTGACAGATGACCCTAGTTATAATTGTTTGAGATTAAATGTCACATCTGTCTACTCTTCACTTCACATGCATGAAGTAGTGACATTCCTTTTTTACAGTAGATGGCCAATAAATTCTAAGTGTCTGAGCTATATCTGTCAAACAATAATTAGCATTGAGGCTACAAAGAACAAAGAGCTTTATTTGGAGTCTTAAGAATTATAGTAAGAAATTGTAGGAACTGCAATTTAGAAGGCACAGATTTCCATAAAACCTAGTGTTCTAAGAAGGGGGGCAGGTCAAAAATTCACAGATTCCATCTGGACTCAGGGCTGCCTTGCTGGGTCAGATGGTAAAGTATCTGCCTGCAGTGCAGAGACCTGGGTTTGATCCCTGGATGGGGAAGATCCCCTGGAGAAGGAAATGGCTACCCACTCCAGTATACTTGCCTGGAGAATTCCATGGACAGAGGAACCTGGTTGGCTTCAGTCCATGGGGTTGCAAAAGAGTAGGATATGACTGAGGGACTAACACACACATATCTGGGCGAGATGTGCTTAAGTCTCACTTTCTCAATAGCTTCTGGCTCCATTTTAAACAGCTCCCTTAGCAATACCACTTACATTTGATTTTCTTTTCACATATCTAAAGTGCTCTTAAAGTTCGTAGTTTACTGACAAACTTAGAAAGTAATAAAATAATTAAAATTTAATGTTTCACATAAGTGGACTCATAGAGTATTTGTCTTTTTGTGACTGGCTTTTTCACTTAGCATAATGTCCTCAAGGACCAACGTTTGCTGCTGGATCGGCCTTTGTGGTTCTTATATGATTGCAAGACACCCTCAGCAAGAAAACTGAAAAAATAACAAGGTTTATTACTCATGGTTCCTGGAGGTTACACAGCATGCCTGGGGCCACAGAGCAAGAGGGAGTGTGCAAGGCTGGGAATCTGTTTTTATTGGGGTGAAGGGTGAAGGCTTAAGTTTCCACGGGTTCACTCTGTATTGGTGAATTTAAAACATAAGAGTGGAATCAAAGCACAGAAAGAAAAGAAAAAAAAGAAAAGAAAAAGTAGCCAAACCGTTAGTAATCTAAATCTTTCAAATATCTCATAATGGTGGAACTTCCAAGCTGGGGTGAGCAGGTGGGGAGAAAGGAAAGGGAGGAGAGTGTGGTCTGAATCATCTTCCAGTCCTGTGTCTGGTAAGGTGTTTATTCAGACAGCCATCTTGGAAATGGATAGATCAGCAATCTAAGCTAAAGTCAGGAACTTGCATACAAAGAAGAAAAACCAATTATCAGGGCTTACACTACAAATATGTGACAGAATATCCTTGTTTGTTTAAAGCAAAATCATATTTTCCTTGTGTGTATAGGCCATGTTTATTTTGCCATTGTAAGGGAGCAATATTTGTCACCCCAAAATGTGTCTCTTTGGCATGCAGAGCTGAAATCAGTCAAGATCTAAAAGACCTCAGGAAGAACTTTTCACTTTTCCCCTAACTGTCTGAAAGAACTTAGATAAAGGCCCTTTTACAGGAATGGAGCCGTCACCATAGATATAGTATAGTATGAACTAGGTATGATAGATAGAAAGGAACCTGGAAAAATCTGTTAAAATTCCTATGTCCCATTCTCTATGCACAGTGTTCCTGGAGGTTACACAGCATGCCTGGGGCCACAGAGCAAGAGGGAGTGTGCAAGGCTGGGAATCTGTTTTTATTGGGGTGAAGGGTGAAGGCTTAAGTTTCCACGGGTTCACTCTGTATTGGTGAATTTAAAACATAAGAGTGGAATCAAAGCACAGAAAGAAAAGAAAAAAAAGAAAAGAAAAAGTAGCCAAACCGTTAGTAATCTAAATCTTTCAAATATCTCATAATGGTGGAACTTCCAAGCTGGGGTGAGCAGGTGGGGAGAAAGGAAAGGGAGGAGAGTGTGGTCTGAATCATCTTCCAGTCCTGTGTCTGGTAAGGTGTTTATTCAGACAGCCATCTTGGAAATGGATAGATCAGCAATCTAAGCTAAAGTCAGGAACTTGCATACAAAGAAGAAAAACCAATTATCAGGGCTTACACTACAAATATGTGACAGAATATCCTTGTTTGTTTAAAGCAAAATCATATTTTCCTTGTGTGTATAGGCCATGTTTATTTTGCCATTGTAAGGGAGCAATATTTGTCACCCCAAAATGTGTCTCTTTGGCATGCAGAGCTGAAATCAGTCAAGATCTAAAAGACCTCAGGAAGAACTTTTCACTTTTCCCCTAACTGTCTGAAAGAACTTAGATAAAGGCCCTTTTACAGGAATGGAGCCGTCACCATAGATATAGTATAGTATGAACTAGGTATGATAGATAGAAAGGAACCTGGAAAAATCTGTTAAAATTCCTATGTCCCATTCTCTATGCACAGACCAGCAAAAATATGTTTACCGAGCATTTGATTGTTTTTGTTTTTCCTCTTCTTAAAATTTATTTTCAATTGGAGAATAATTGTGTTACAACATTGTGTTGGTTTCTGCCGTATGTCAACTTGAACCAGCCACAGCTATACTTATGTCCCCGCCCCCCCCCACTTCTTGAACCTTCCTCCCATCTTCCACTCCATCCCACCCCTCTAGGTTGTCACAGAGCACTGGGTTTGAGTTCCCGGCATTATACATCATAGCAAATTTCCAATGGCTATCTATTTACATATCGAAATATATATGTCTCTCAATTTGCCCCTCCCTCGCCTTCCTCCTACTGTGTCCACAAGTCTGTTCACTATGTCTGTGTCTCCATTGCTGCCCTGAAAATAGGACTCTTTCTAGATTCTGTATATATAATGTTAATATACGATATTTGTTTTTCTTTTTCTGACTTACTTCACTCTATATAATAGGCTCTAGGTTCATTTACCTAATTAGAACTCAAATGTGTTCTTTCTCATGACTAATATTCTATTGTATATATGTTTCATAGCTTCTTTATCCATTCATCTGTTGATGGACCTCTAGGTTGCTTCCATTTCCTAGCTATCGTAAGAGTTCTGCAATGAACACTGGGGTACCTGTGTCTGTTTCAGTTACAGTTTTCTTAGGGCATATGCCCAGATGTGGGATTGTTGGGTCATATGGTAGTTTTATTCCTAGTTTTTAAGGAATCTCCATACCGTACTCTATAGTTGCTGTTTCAATTTACATTCCCACCAACAGTGCAAGAGTATACTATACTATATCTATATATATATATAGATATATATACTATATCTATATATATATATAGATATATATACTATATCTATATGTATATATATACTATACTATACTATATCTATGGTGACAGCTCCTTTTCTCCTTGCCCTTTCCAGCATTTACTGTTAATAGATTTTTTGATGATGGCCATTCTGATTGGTGTGAGATGATATTTCATTGTAGTTTTGATTGGCAATTCTCTAATAATGAGTGATGCTGAGCATTTTTTCATATGTTTATTTGGTAACTGTATGTCTTTTTTGGAGAAATATCTGTTTAGGTCTTCTGTCCATTTTTTGATTGGGCTGTTTCTCTGATGTTGAGCTATACGAGCTGTTGTATTAATATAGTCTGGAGATTAATCCTTTGTCATGTGTTTCATTTGCAATTATTTTCTCCCATTCTGAGGGTTGTTCTTTAATCTTGTTTGTTGTTTTTTTGCTGTACAAAAGTTTTTAATAAAGTAGTATTTATTTATTTTTGTTTTTATTTCCATTACTCTAGGAGGTGGGTCAAAGAAGATCTTGCTGTCATTTAAATCAAAGAATGTACCCCCTATGTTTTTCCTGTAAGAGCTTTATAGTTTCTGGCCTTATATTTAATTATTCAATCCACTTTTCTTTATTTTTGTGCATGATGTTAGGAAGTGTTCTAGTTTCATTCTTTTACATGTGGCTGTCCAGATTTCCCAGTACCACTTATTTAAGAGGCTATCTTTTCTCCACTGTATATTTTTGTTGTCTGTCAAAGACAAAGTACCCACAGATGTGTGGGTTTTTCTCTGGGCTTTTTATCTTGTTCCATTGGTCTGCATTTCGAGTTTTATTCCAGTACCACACTATCTTGATGACTGTAGCTTTGTAGTATAGTCTGATGTGAGGAAGGCTGATTCCTCCAGCTCCATTTTTCTTTCTCAAGATTGCTTTACTATTTAGGGTCTTTTGTGTTTCCATATAAATAGTGAAATTTTTTGTTCTAGTTATGTGAGAAATACCATTGATTGTTTGGTATCTGTACATGGAATCTGTAGATAACTCTGGATATTATAGTCATTTTCACAATATTGATTCTTCCAATCCAAGAACATGGTATATCTATCCATCTCTTTGTGTCATCTTTCATTTCTTTCATCACTGTCTTATAGTTTTCTTCATACAGACCTTTTGACTCTCTAGGTAGGTTTATTCCTAGGTATTTTGCTCTGTTCCATTGTAATGGTGAACGGGATTGTCTCCTTAACTTCTCTTTCTGATTTTTCATTTTTAGTGTATAGAAATACAAGGGATTTTTGGTATATTTCTTTTATATCCTGAGACTTTACTATATTCACTGATTAGTTATAGCACTTTTCTGGAATCTTTAGGGTTTTCTATGGATAGTGTCATGTCATCTGCAAATAGTGACAGTTTTGCTTCTTTTTTGATCTGGATTCTTCTTATTTATTTTTCTTCTCTGATTGCTATGGGTAGGACTTCCAAAACTATGTTGAATGTTGGATGTGACTGGGTACCCTTGTCTTGTTCCT
>SJYT01072832.1:0-14870 GCA_006410635.1 Cephalophus harveyi | reverse complement strand
CTTTACTAGTGTGTGAGATGAGTGCAATTGTGCAGTAGTTTGGGCATTCTTTGGCATTGCCTTTCTTTGGGATTGGAATGAAAACTGACCTTTTCCAGTCCAGTGGCCACTGCTGAGTTTTCCAAATTTGCTGGCATATTGAGTGCAGCACTTTCACAGCATCATCTTTCAGGATTTGAAACAGCTCAACTGGAATTCCATAACTTCCACTAGCTTTGTTCATAGTGATGCTTTCTAAGGCCCACTTGACTTCACATTCCAGGATGTCTGGCTCTAGGTGAATTATCACATCATCATGATTATCTTGGTCATGAAGATCTTTTTTGTATAGTTCTTCAGTGTATTCTTGCCACCTCTTTTTAATATCTTCTGCTTCTGTTAGGTCCAGACCATTTCTGTCCTTTATTGAGCCCATTTTTGCATGAAAATTTCCCTTGGTATCGCTAATTTTCTTGAAGAGATCTCTAGTCTTTCCCATTCTGTTATTTTCCTCTATTAGTAAGTCCCAAATCGTTACTCCCAATATTTTCTTTTTTGTATTTAGCTGAAGATGCTGTTTAGTGATGGCTTCAGCCATGTTGGTGAATTATTCAAGTTTTCCTGTGTGTCTCTCTCATGTATACATCTTATTAAAATTTGGTTTGATTTTCTCCTGTTTTCCTATCTCATGTCAACTTAATTTGTAGTCCAGTCAGAAGAATATAGAAGGGTAGAGAAAAATTCTTTCCTTTCCTACACCATACATCTTCTGTGAACATTTGGGTTGCTTCCAGTTCCTGAATACTGTGCATAATGTTGTAATATATCTAAAGTAATCAAACCTATAGAAATAAAAAGTGGAATTGTGGTTCCCATGGGCTGGGGCAGGGAGAAGAGGAATTGTTTTTCAATAGGCATACAATTTTGGCTTAGCAAGCTGAAGGAGTTCTAGACTTCTGTTGCATAATGCTGTAAATATTGTAAAGATTACTATACTATACACTTAAATGTGTAAGATGATAAATCTCATCTTTGACTTTTTATTATATTTTTATGTTATGTTTTTATTTTATGCTATAACATTATATGTTATATTTTTATTATAATTTTTTTAAAAGTTTCCTATAGAAATTTAAAAAATCAAAATATGATTTTAAGCATATCTGAGATTAAGATTAGTTATACAACCTGTGACAATCTGATTTCAAGCACACTGATTTCTTCTCCAATTGTGTTGAATTGAAGAACATCATGACTGTGAAGTAATGTAAAAGGAGAGACTCAAGTAATATTATGAAGTTTGGGTCAATATTTCCTGTTTTAAGTGAGAGGCTCTAATTTCTCTTCATCTTTGGAGTAATATATCATCATCATGAAAATCTAATCACTGTATTGTGCATTTGCAATAACTATTCACTTAGTTGGAGACACATTGAGCTGAGAGAAATATAAACAAAACAAAACAAAAAGGAATCACAAGACTGCATATATCTTATATTAAAAATACTTTATTTTCATAATTTAAATTAAATCCCTTACCACTTTGAAACACTATTTGGAATAACAGTGGTCTCACTGGTTTTGAGTTTTTGATAGTATATATTTTGAAGAACATATTCTAAAACATCCTGATTTATCAAGTTAACCATGTCAGAACAGTTTATAATGTTTTGTTGTGTTCACACTTGTTAAACTGAGAGAGTCAAAATGGAGTTGGTGTTGTTAAGAGCACTCTCCAAAATGGAGCCAGGAGACCATAGAGGAAGTGGGACTCATACACACCTCAGTTGGATGGAATCTGAACATTTGATAACTTATTGTCTTAAGATAGGCATCCAGAATGTTCTAAAAACTCAATATTTTAGAAACTCTGGATACTTATCAGACTCTACTCTAAGTAACTCATGACAGCATCTCCCTCAAGGACAAATATTTCTCTATTTGCATCAAAGTCAATCATAATTCTTGCAAGAAAACTTTAACAAACCCATCTTTTGCCTTTATAAGCTCCTGACCCATTTGCTTACCTGAACACTCTTTCAGTTTTATTGGAATCTGGGTTTCCCTAATCGTAATTTCTAAGACCCCAAATAAAGCTCTTGCTATTTGCAGCTCAATACTAGTTGTCGTTTAACAAAGTTAATTTCAATTGATAATGGCAAGGTCTACTATCTTCCTCAAAGACTATAGAGTACATAATTATTTGCTACTTATTCAATTGTAGAAATAACCACATAAGGAGCTGCATGTGCATACTGCGAAAAGAATAGGAAAACAGAGTAATATAATAAGTTATGGAAATATAATTGTTACTTAATATTCTTCATATTAAGCATTGGGATAAAGCACAACACAAAGTCAGGCACTTAGTAAAAGCTTTGCCAAAAGTGGCATGGCAATCATGTATTCTCAAATATTTTTGATACATCACAAATTAGCATTTAATCTGAACTCTGCTCAAAGTGTAAAACATATCTTAATTAAAAGCAACTTTTATGAAATGTAAGTATTTACATTGAAGATTGGCAAGTGATATGACTTGTCTGAAATCATTTTATTCCTGATAGCAGGAGATGGAAGAAGTAATAGGCAGTGCTTCTGGATAATGAAGACATATTGCATAATGACATTTTTCATCAATATATCTTAAGGAGACACAGAGAATATTTTATTAGGACAAAGATATTACAGACAAAAGTTCAGAGTTTCACTAAAACGATCAGTCAGGAGTAGTCACTGCATGTTGCACTTTACTACTACAAGGAATACTATGCAAATTAAAATTGTCAAGAGGCAAGAAAATAAGTAATTCCTACCATAGCTGTTGAAGTTTTCTGCAACAACAAATTATTTAAATTATGACAGTGTAGTAACCAATGAAAAATGTGAAAGTAAGTTCACATTCAAATAATAAATGGATAACAATGGGAGACTACTAAGTTTTTTGTACAGAAATAAGTCAAGAAGAGTGAAACATAGAATTCTAAATTTAAAAAATATTAAAATTACCTTCCAAACTTTATATTACAGAATTTACATACCTATAAGGAAATTTTTCATATGGATAACTGTAGCGCATTTGATTTTCAATAGTTTCACCCAATGAAATACCAAAGTAGAAGTTACTGGAGACTTACTCAGAGAATAGGGCTGAGAACAACTGTAGAAATTTAAAAAATATTTTTCTTATTTTCTGATCTTGTACTACTAATAATCTATTTTTCAAAAACAATTGGCTTTTCTCTTTTTATAAGAATTGTATTGAACTATGGGGCTTCCGGCTCAATGTTAAAGAATCTGCCTGCCAAGTAGGAGATGTGATTTCAATCCCTAGGTCAGAAAGATCCACTGGAGAAGAAAATGGCAGTGCACTAATGCCAGTATTACCAGTACTCCAGTATTACTGCCTGAGAAATCCTAGAGAGAGAGAAGTCTGGCAGGCTACAGTCCACAGCATTGCAAAGAGTCAGACACAACTGAGCCCCTACTGAAATATATTTACAATTAGTTGATAAAATAAATAATTAAATTTCTACACTGTGTCATTTTCCTGTGAATCATTCCACAAAATGTAAGATTCAGTAACTTTAGTGATTTATTGGAGAGAGATAAACATATTTCTGTTGCCATCAATATCAGAAAAAAACTGTTAGAGTTGACACAAATAACTACATAAGCTACTAAAACTGAAAATAACACTATAAGAAAAAAAAGAGAACCCATGCTAAGTTCCAATCCCTTTCTAACTCTAAAAGTAATTGTTAGCATCTGTAAAACTCATTGGAAAGGCATCAATACTTGCAGACTATCATTAAAGGTATTGAAGTGATAAGAAACTAGATCATACTCTTCATCTCTGTCATCTGTAAAATTTAGAGCTGCTTCAATTTATAATATGTCATTCAGGGAAAAAGGTAAATCTAGTCTTTCTATTCATTTTTTTGGTGTCACTGTCATTACAAACTTTCATATTTTAGGTGTTTAATATTTTTCATGAAGTAAAAACATTATTAAATTGTTTGTGGAAGGATACAGAAGATACCTCTAAATTCATCTTGCATCCTTCTATCCCCACTCCCCACGGGAGAAAATGCAAGCTTAATTATTAAATTAATAAGCATTAAAATATGTAGTAGTATTTTTTAAAGTGTAATAAAATTTTGTACTTGTTAGAAAGAGAAAACAACCACTTTCACCAAGATAGGAAACAAAAATACAAAAATTAAAACAAAATAATGGTGACTGCAGCCGTGAAATTAAAAGACACTTGCTCCTTGGAAGAAAAGCTATGATCAAACTAGACAGCATATTAAAAAGCAGAGACCTTACATGGTTTTTCCATTAGTCATGTCTGGATGGGAGAGATGGACTATAATGAAAGCGGAGTGCCAAAGAATTGATGCTTTTGAACTGTGGTGTTGGAGAAGACTCTTGAGAGTCCCTTGGACTGCGAGGAGATCCAACTAATCAATCCTAAACGAAATCAGTCCTGAATATTCTTTGGAAGGACTGGTTCTGAAGCTGAAACTCCAATACTTTGGCCACCTGATGCAAAGAACTGACTCATTGGAAAAGACCCTCAAACTGGAAAAGATTGAGGGCAGGAGCAGAAGGGGAGATGGAGGATTAGATGCTTTCATGGCATCACCATTGCTTTGATGAACATGAGTTTGAACAAGCTCTGGGCATTGGTGTTAGACAGAGAAGCCTGCTATATGGCAGCCCATGGGGTTGCAAAGAGTAGGACACAACTGAGGAGGAGGTGTGTGTTGGCAGTGGCCTGCTTCAGGTCAGAGGCACTGAGTGAGGCAGTGCCTGCATGGGACCTTCTGAAGGAGGTCATTATCATCTCCATCATATATTGGTTCAGATCATGAACTCCTTATTACCAAATTCAGACTTAAATTGAAGAAAGCATGGAAAACCACTAGACCATTCAGGTATGACCTAAATCAAATCCCTTACGACTATACAGTGGAAGTGACAGACTCAAGGGATTAGATCTGATAGACACAATGCCTGAAGAACTATGGACAAAGGTTTGTGACATTGTACAGGAGACAGTGATCGAGCCCATCCCCAAGAAAAAGAAATGCAAAAAGGCAAAATGATTGTCTGAGAAGGCCTTTCAAATACTTAAGAAAAGAAGAGAAGCTAAAGAAAAAGGAGGAAAGGAAAGATATTCCCATTTGAATGCAGAAATCCAAAGAATAGCACGGAGAGATAAGAAAGCTTTCCTCCATTATCAATTGAAAGAAATACAGAAAAACAATAGAATGGAAAAGGCTAGAGATCTTTTCAAGAAAATTAGAGATACCAAGGGAACATTTCATGCAAAGATGGGCACAATAAAGGACAGAAAAGGTATGGGCTAACAGAAGCAGAAGATATTAAGAAGAAGGGGCAAGAATACACAGAAGAACTTTACAAAAATATCTTTATGACCCAGATAACCACGATGGTGTGCACTCATCTAGAGCCAGCCATCCTGGAATGCGAAGTCAAGTGGGCCTTATGAAACATCAATACGAACATAGCTAGTGAAGGTGATGGAATTCTAGCTGAGCTGTTTCAAATCTTAAAAGATGATGCTGTGAAATTGCTGCCCTCAATATGCCAGCAAACTTGGAAAAGTCAGCAGTGGCCTAAGGACTGGAAAAGGTCAGTTTTCATTCCAATCCCGAAGAGAGGCAATGCTGAAGAATGTATAAACTACCACACAAGTACACTCATCTTCCACACTAGCAAATAATGCTCAAAATTCTCCAAAATGGGCATCAACAGTATCTGAACCATTAACTTCCAGATGTTCAAGCTGGATCTAGAAAAGGGAGAAGAACCAGAGATCAAATTGCCAACATCTGCTGGATCATCTAAAAAGCAAGAGAGTTCCAGAGAAATATCTACTTCTGTTTATTGACTACCCCAAAGTCTCTGTGTGGATCACAGTAAACTGTGGAAAATTCTTAAAGACACAGGAATACCAGACTACCTTACCTACATCCTGAGAAATCAGTATGCAGGTCAAGAAGCAACAGGTAGAACTAGACATGGAACAACAAACTGGTTCCAAATCGGGAAAGGAGTATGTCAAGGCTGTATATTGTCACCCTGCTTATTTAATTTATATGCAGAGTACATCATGCGAAATGCTGGACTGGATGAAGCACAGGCTGGAATCAAGGTTGCCAGGAGAAATATCAATAACTTCAGATATGCAGAGGACACTATCTTATGGCAGAAAGTGAAGAACTAAAGAGCCTATTGATGAAAGTGAAAAAGGAGAGTAAAAAAGTTGGCTTAAAACTCAACATTCAGAACACTAAGATCATGTTATCCAGTCTCATCACTTCATGGCAAATAGAGGGGAAATATTAGAATTAGTGAGAGTCTTTATTTTCTTATGCTCCAAATCACTGAAGCTAGTGACTGCAGCCTTGAAATTAAAAGAAGTTTGCTGCTTGGGAGGAAAGCTATGATGAACCAAGACAGCATATTTAAAAGCAGAGACATTACTTTGTCACCAAAGTCTGTCTAGTCAAAGCTATGATTTTTCCAGTAGTCATGTATGGGTGTGAGAGTTGGACTATAAAGAAAGCTGAGCACCAAAGAATTAATGCTTTGGAACTGTGGTGCTGGAGAAGACTCTTGACAGTCCCTTGGACTGCAAGGAGATCCACCCAGTCAATCCTAAGGGAAATCAGTCATGAATATTCATCGTAAGGACTGATGCTGAAGCTGAAACTCCATTACTTTGGCCACCTGATGCGAAGAACTGAAGCTGGGAAAGATTGAGGGCAGGGGGAACAGGGGACGACAGAGGATGAGATGGTTGGATGGCATCACCGACTCAATGGACCTGAGTTTGAGTAAGCTCCCAGAGTTGGTGATGGCCTGGCGTGCTGCAGTCCTTGGGGTCAAAAGAGTCGGACAGGACTGGGTGACTGAAATGAACTGGACTGAAGAAAGCATGAAGCAAAAAAGATCATTGAAGTAAAATTAATATCACAGAAAATATAAGTATTAAAATGATGGACAAGACTACACAATTGATTTTTATTCTCAGTAGCTACATAAATTTGCCAATTAAAAACAGTGAATTGTTACATTTTGTCATTTGTTCTAGGGCAGGTGAATATTGTGTGTGTGCATGCATTTATATATACATACGTAAAAGTCTCATATAGGCTATAATCTTACAAATTAAAAATAATTCACCTTTGTAAATGCTAATTTCTTTATTTTACAAAAGAGAAAATGAGGTTCACAATTTTTAAGTCATTTACCTGTTGTTGTTCAGTCATCAAGTCTTTTCAGGCTCTTTGTGACCCCACGGACTACAGCCCCCCAGGACTCTCTGTCCCTCACCATCTCCTGGAGTTTGCCCAAGTTCATATCCATTGAATCACTTTTCCCAGGCCCTCCCACTCAGGTGCCAGACTTAAGATTTTAAACCTAGTCCAAATGGCCCCAGAAACCTAGCTTCTTGCACTCCGTGGCCTGTCTCCCACACTATCCCCTGGTCGTCTCTGCATGAGGCTGAAACAGAAAAGCAGAGCATACTCTTTTCAGCCTCATCTGGGAATGTGGATGTTAGGTAACACAAACTTTCATTATTATGTGTGTTTGTGAATAATCATGAAAGTGCCATGAGTATTGACATTGAGTTCACAAATAAATTTTCACTAGTAGAAAAATTCACAATTATAGAAGCCATGAATAATCAGGATCACCTGTATTATTTATAAAATACATATTTTATAATTTGTTAAAGAAATATTTTTGGCAATGTAAAAATTATGAATATATGTACACTTAATATCAGATGCCAAAACCTCAACATCAAGAAAGAAAAATTCAGTAAAATATCATGAGATACAAATTTTCAGTTATGCCAGATAAATTTTATCATTTCCTCAGAAATTAGAAATTAAGCAGTTAAAAATAACTAATAATATGGAAAATTTTTCATATAGCAAATAATGAAATTGAGATAGCATTCATATATAATTTCTAAACTTAGGAGTAAACAAGGGCTGCTCTAAAATATTTCATAAATTTCTATTTGAAAAGCAAAAGAGTAAATGATATTTTTTATATGTTTTTTGCTGTCACTTCAGTCGTGTCCAACTCTGCGATACTATGAACTGTAGCCCATCAGGCTACCCTGTCCATGGGATTCTCCATGCAAGAATACTGGAGTGAGTTGCCATGCCCTTCTCTAAGGAATCATCTCCGACCCAAGGATTGAACCAGCATCTCTTACATCTCCTGCACTGACAGGTGGGTTCTTTACCACTAGCACCACTCAGGAAGTCCCTTTTTATTTTTTCATAAGTAAACTTCTTACATATAAATTTATGATAGTGGTTGTCTCTGTTGTAAGAGGAGGGAAAGGCCACTGGGAATAGGTAATTCACAAGTAAATTTTATCACCAAGATTCTATTTTTTTTTCATTAAAAAAATTGATAATTTCTAAAAAATATACACAAAAGGAAATCATATTCTACCCCCTTTTTTTAATTTGAAGCATACTTTTCTTACAATGCTGTGTTAATCTCTGCTGTACAATAAAGTGAATTAGCTGTATATATACATATATCCCCTCCCTCTTGGACCTCCCTCCCACTCCTCTAGGTCATCACAGAGCATCCAGCTGAGCTTCCTGGGCTTTATAGCATGTTCCCACTATCTATTTTACATATGGTGGTGTATATATATATCGATCCCAATCTCCGAATTCACCCTACTACCCTCCCCACCCTGCCATGTCCACGTCTGCTCTCTCCATCTGTGTCTCTATTCCTGTCCTGCAAATCGGTTTGTTTGTAACATTTTTCTAATTTCTGCATATATGGAAGCCATATCCCTTCAAGATAGGCAAGACTGTAAAATGACCCCAAGGATCCATGCCCTAGTATAATCCTCTCTCTCTGAGGGTAGACAGACTTTGAGAACATGATGGGAAACCACTTCCATGATTATGTTGTATGACAAAGGAATTCTGAAGATACAATTAAGGTCACTAATCAGTTAAGTATAAGTTAATCAAGAAAGGTATCAGTTTTAGTTAGTTTAGTTGCTCATTCATGTCTGACTCTTTCCAACCCTATGGATCGACTGCACCCTGCCAGGCTCCTCTGTCCATGGGACTTTCCTGGCATGATATTGGAGTGGGTTGCCATTTCCTCCTCCAAGGATTAGCCACAGTAACCATGACCTAATTGGTTGAGCCCACTAAAAGGGAAGGACTGGAAGATACAAAGATGATCTCCTGCTGTCCTTGAAGGCTAGTTACCAGGAGTTCCACAGCTGCTGCAAGGTACTGAATTCTGCCAACCATGTGAGCATGAAAGGGGATCTCAAACCTAAGATGAGACCGAAGCACAGATGCCATCTGGAATACAGACCTGTGAGGTCTTGAGCAGATGATCACAGAAATTATAAAATAATAAGTATATGTTGCTTTAAGATACTAAGTTTGTAGTAATGTGTTATGCAGCTAGACAAAAGTAATACATTATTTATAAGCAGAAATACCAATGTTATTGAGTGGAGAAATCTCTCTGGCATGTGATAACAGTTTGCTTTTAACTGGTTATGTAGCCTTAGGCAAGTGATTTAATTTTTCCAGCCCCAAAGGAGTGTTTTTACAATAAAAGTATCCAAATCCCTTAAATTTTAAAGATTTATCCTGTACTCTAAGAGTTACCAAGAAAAAAAAAGATAGAGAGAGAGAGACAGAATTATTTTGCCAAGTTTAAGGAAGGCAGGCACTTTCCAAGTATCAATTAGCAGATTAGTTAATTAACATATTGGAACATTAATTATTTTATTGACCAATATGGTAGTAAATTAATTTAATTATTATGTGCTTTAGAAAACATTTCTTCAATATTTGCCACACAGATAGATGGCATAGATACAGTTAAAAATAAGCAGTCACTCTATTTTTATTGTGATTACTTAGCGTGGAGAATACATTGTATGAATGCCAAACACGCAGAGACTGGAACAGATTTTCCTGATAAAAGGAGAGAAAACTGAGACTGACAGAGGATATCTCACAAAATCAAAACTGGCCTTGGAAAGAATGAGGGGTTCTTCAGGCCAAAAGAAGGCAATATGCAAAGGTCTAACATAGTGAATGAATTTGGTAAGAGTAAGAAATCACTATTCCATTTGACTTGAGCAAACAGCTCAAATGGAAGAGTGTTTATATGAGACACAGGGTAAAAAAAAAAAAAAAAAAAAACTAAGACAATATTATAGGAGGCCTGGTAAATTATTTTAAGGGATGTAAGTGTTACCATAAATAATAGCAATATTTTATGTGTTATTCCAGCACATTTTATTTTCTTCAGTGAAGTCTAAACTCTCTATGTTCGGGAGAAATATTAGTGAATTTTAAGCCTATATATTAATACAAGATAATAAGTTGTACTATTAATATGGCTTCAAATAAATAGGCAATAATACAAAGATATTGAAAAATAGATATGAATCTCCTAGAATGAAGTCAGTGAGAAGGGGGAAGTCAGTGGGAAAGGGGAAGAAAACATGAATTAAGAGAATAATCAGGAGAAAAATAGACAGGAATTGATGACAAAAGTGATAGTTACAGAATAATCAAGACAACAGGAGAGAATGGAGTAATTCCTAGCTTATTTAAACTTACTGATATGTCAAAAATTAGAAAAGGATAAGCAGCTTTAGAATAAAAAGATTGTTTCCACTGATTAGAACATGCTGAATAAGAGGTGCCTTGGGAACATTTAAAATCAGAGCTTTTCAAAACTTTTGCATAGGATACACAGCCCATCAGCAATTTACTTAGTATTTCCCCAGGAAAGGATATAAGATTGAATGATTTAAGGCTTCTAACAATGCTAGGCTCTCCAGCGCACCCAAAATTGGGACTTAACGGCTTGAGTGAAGATGAGCAGGAGGGTAAAGGAAGAATGTGTACATTTATGGCCACTGCCAGTCCTAAAGGATATCAAAGCTGAATGTTCACTGGAAAGACTGATACTGAAGCTGAAGCTCCAGTACTTTGGCCAACTGATGTGAAAAGCCAACTCATTGAAAAAGACCCTGATGCTGGGAAAGATTGAGGGCAGGAGGACAGGCGGGCACCAGAGGATGAGATGGTTGCATGGCATCACCAATTTAATGGACATAAAGCTCAGCAAACTCTGGGAGACAGTGAAAGACATGGGAGCCTGGTGTGCTGCAGTCCATGGGGTCACAAAGAGTTGGACACAACTTAGCAACTGAACAACAACAACAAATGGCCACTGCACCTCTACACTGGCTTCTCATTTAAATGCCTGGAGGTTAAAGCATTTAATCCAGCCTTTACTAAGAGTTCATTAAGTGGGGTCAAAATATGTTATTTATCTTCAAATTTTTATTATAGGCACAAGACTTGTCAGCAGTTTTGCACAGACCTAAGACTTAAATTTTGATGACTGGGAAAGAATTTGACCTCTTGAGTAGAACAGAAAGTGAAAACATGGGAAATGCTTGACAGATTTAAGTATGTGATCATTATATCAGATGAAAAATGCTTTCTTTATCTGTTGCTGAAGAGTAAACCTTCCATAAACAGTAGATTAAACAACCATGGAGGGACTTTCCCGGTGGTCCAGTGTCTGACTCCTAGGTCCCAATGCAGGGGGTCCAGGTTCCATCCCTGCTCAGGGATCTAGATCCCACTTGCTGTAACTAAGAGTTCACATGCCGGGACTAAGACCCAGAATAGCCAAATAAATACATTTTAAAAATAAAATTAAAAAAAAATGCAACTTTCTTCAAAATATATCAGTAACTTAGGAAGGGATCTGGGGTCCTTCATTTCTGATTGATCTTCTAGGGTGGTTGGGACCGGTGTTTCCATGTCCATAGTGGCTTTTTCACTCACTTGCTGGAACCTTGGTGTCCCCAGACTCACCTTTTATCCACATGGTGTCTGGTATTCCATGACCTCTAATGGACTCTGGGCTTCTCACCGCTTGGTGCTCTCAGGTTAGTCATACTTCATAAATGGAACCAGGTCCTTCAAAAGCTAGCACTGAGAGAGAAAAAGGAGAAACAACTAATTCATAGAAATTTAAGATATAAGTATATAAAATAAAATATATACATGCTTATGTAGTTTTATATAAGCAAAGTATATACATATTTCACCTGTTAACTGAAAGAATTTCTAAGATACTTTTGAAAGTTGAAATGACTTAAAGCAAAGAATTACACATCTTGCTAATGAGTGCACAGAAGAAACAGAGATAAAGCACAGATGCTCATGGACACAATTCAAAGTTATGACATCTTGATACTGAGATACTGAGTACAAATCCCCAGAAGTACCTTGAAGGTGCCACTCTAACAGCCCGGCGTTGGCACTGGCTCTCTAACTGCTCTCCGCAAAGCAAACCCTGAACATTATTTTCACTTTCTGCCTTTTCTCATAAAAACAGAAAATTCTCTTTGGATTTCTTTTGTTAATGAAGAGTTATCAATGGAAGTCTTTTGTAAAAGCAAAGTGGCATAAAGCAAACTCCACCCACAGATGAGGGATTCTTGTATTTCTATTTTCAGAGTCTGGGACTCTAATCATTTTGAATAATCAACCAGAGAAGATGAAAAGTGGAAATCCTTTAAAAAAAAACAAAAACATACTTTACTATCAAACACTGCTATTCAAAATTAATATCAGCATCCAAAATGGTGTCAAAGTTAAAATGCAGAGAAACATTTGTAAATGCCAGGGGCTTGCGGTGCAAAATGGTTATATAAGATACAGCTAGATACGTGAATTTTGAGGCTGATCCACAAGGACTAAGTTTTTTACCTAAGCTTTGCCTCATTCCTCATATACTACGAATTTCTCCATGGGGATTGACCAACTATAGTTTAACCTACTTCCTTTAGTCAGAATGATCAATGACAGTGTCTGCTAATTGATGAGCTGGAGCTGGTGTGTAAACAGACATGTCCTGAATAATCTACTGCTTGCATGTCATACTTCGTCTACTGCTTAGCTTTGGTGCTATACCTGGGTTTTGCTTTTTTGTTCTTTTATTTGACTTTGACACAGATAACAAAACTCAAATATCCCTTCATTAGCATTCACTAAAGGTAAATTATAATTTATTTCAGGGGAGTGATTTCCTTTATAAAATTGATAACAAAAAATCCTTCATTTCTTTAAAAGTGACAGTATCTTAGCTGGGTTAAAACTCAGTGATGTGAGCGAGATTTACATACACAGTGGAAGTCATTATTTCTCCAAGGTTATCTCGATGATAGCGGCTTTTTTGTTCCCTGGCAACAATACCCACCCCCACAAAGTGCTACCGGAAACACTTCAAGTATTAAATAAACTGTTAACCATTGTTCTATAGCTGATTTCTGGATGCTCTCATCTGAATTGGCTGGTTGCATGATATCATCTATATGAAATCCTGCTGAAGGATCACTAATAATAATTTATCATATTGCTCTTTTTCTCATTATTGCTGCTTGTTATCTGTGGCCATAAACACATGCACATATTCTTATAGTCTATCTCAAACTGTAAAGCAAAACATTTCAAAAATATGCAGGTGCTTTGTAATATTAAATGCCTCATCAATGATGCAAGTATGTAACCAAGAGCAAGCTGAGCTCTTTCAATTCTCAAAAGCTCCTCTGTTTTATGAGGAAATGAAAGTGGAATCATAAGAAGATACTGAGTACTAATATATGCATGTAATTAAATGCATTAATTGCATTAATATATTGCAATAATATGCATGGATATGCATGCATTAAAACATGTTACATGTTTTTCAGCTATGCTAACATATGAAAAAGTGTAAACACCATAGTGCATTTTCTGTTTCTTCTTCTTGCAAAAACCATATGCCTCAATTTTCTATACTAAAAATGAAATGTATCTATGCATTTTCGGAAGTTAAACACACCTCCTTCAAAAAGTACTGAAGACTTGTTATTTCCATAGTCCCAGATGGGTTTCATTATATCCTAAATTTACTATGCAATACACAATTATTAAGATTTCCATTAGCAGATGTTCTAGATCTCAGGATTGGGAGAATAGAAAGTCAAATCTTTAGCATTAAATAGATCAGTCTAGTTAAAGGGCTAGGATTACAAAACCTCACCACCTTCCACACCAACATCATCAGTATGTTCTTAATCCTTATACTTGCTGCTTATTCATCATAGTACTTATTCTCATCTATCCCCACAATAAAATATTACACACATATGTATTTGATTATTGCCTGCACATAGCCACCTAACTTTCATGAAATTTAATATGAAGTTGAAAATCAGAACTGATATTCAGTTTCCCCTAAGTGTTCAATAAACCCAAGCAAATAGTTTCCTCTGATGAAACTATGCTATCAGACCTTCCATTAATTATTGACAGAGGGTAACAAAATCTATATCCCTTAAAAGATGCAGTCTTCAGTAGTTTTAATTTGGGCATCATCAGAAGGAGGAATATCACTTTATTCTGTTTTTATTTTTCAGATAACTTGGAGAAATAGCCATATTCATCCACATGGAATTTCATAACCTAATTTCTTTTTTATATGATGCAAGTGAAACATGAAACATTTAGGTAACATTAAATGGATATGCTATTGAAGCCATATACAAATAAAGAAGATGAAGTATTTTTATAGTACACTATGGAAAAATTTTACTTAAAATTGGGTTCTAAAATTAAGTTCTGCAATGACCTAGCAAATCACTTCTGTATAGCCATGGCACCATAGTCATTTATAGACAGAATTACTGGTAAGTTTTAAAACTTTTGCAACTTTTGTTATTACTTGCCCGTGTAATTTGGATACTATTTTACATATACTATCTT
>SJYT01072829.1:642722-669660 GCA_006410635.1 Cephalophus harveyi | reverse complement strand
TCATAGTGATGCTTTCTAAAGCCCACTTAGCTTCACATTCCAGCATGTCTGGCTCTAGGTGAGTGATCACACCATTGTGATTATCTTGGTCTTGAAGATCTTTTTTGTACAGTTCTTCTGTATTTTCTTGCCCCTTCTTCTTAATATCTTCTGCTTCTGTTAGGTCCATACCATTTCTGTCCTTTATCGAGCCCATCTTTGCATGAAATGTTCCTTTGGTATCTCTAATTTTCTTGAAGAGATCTCTAGTCTTTCCCATTTTGTTTTTTTCTTCTATTTCTTTGCATTGATCGCTGAGGAAGCCTTTCTTATCTCTTCTTGCTATTCTTTGGAACTCTGCATTCAGATGCTTATATCTTTCCTTTCCTCCTTTGCTTTTCATTTCTCTTCTTTTCACAGCTATTTGTAAGGCCTCCCCAGACAGCTATTTTGCTTTTTTGCATTTCTTTTTCGTGGGGATGGTCTTGATCCCTGTCTCCTGTACAATGTCACGAACCTCAGTCCATAGTTCATCAGGCACTGTATCAGATCTAGTCCCTTTAAATCTATTTCTCACTTCCACTGTATAATCAAGATATTAGGGGGGACAAACCTTTAAATGCTGAATTATATGCCTAGACAAGTTATCAGTGAAGTATGAAAGTAGAATAAAATTCAATTCCAGAAGCTCAAGTTCTAAAACCTTGCATCCTTTCTCAAAAAAATACTAGACAATGTGCTCTAATTAAGACATGGAGAAACAGAAAGAACCAAGAAAGAGATAGTCTTAAGATTCAGGAAAGAAGGAAGGCAACAGAGGAGAAAGTTAGAGGAATGGCAGAAAATGATAATGGCTTAGCAGGCTTAGAGAGCAACTAAATTCTCTCATCCAACAGAGGTCTTAGGGTGGAGGTGAAGGGTTGAACCCAACAATTAAGTTTAACATTATGGAAAATTATATTGAGATGCTCTTTGAGGGTATGAAAAGTATTAGGAATAGGTACAGAAAAAACTAAATATTTAGCATTCAGTAACTCTGGGGGAAAATTATACAAGACTGGAAATATAATCAAATTAATCTTACTACATACTTGGTTCAACAGTGAATAATATTCATATGATCCTCATAATAGAATTACTGAATGATAATTTACTAACACTGGTGATAAACTGGGAAGATGAAAGGAGGAAGATACTGGTATTAGGTGGGTGATGACGATGTGGGAGATTATGAGAGTTAAATTATCATCTGCGTGTGTGTGTACTTTGTCACTCAGTCGTGTCTGACTCACCGAGATCCCATGGACTGCAGCCCACCAGGCCCCACTGTCTGTGGGATTTTCCAGGCAAGAGTACTGGATTACGCTGCCATGCCCTCCTCCAGGGGATCTTCCCAACCCAGGGATTGAGCCCACTTGTTTTACATCTTCTGCATCGGCAGGGGGTTCTTTACCACTAGCGTCACCTGGGAAGCTCAAAATAGTCATCTTCTATAACAGAAAGTCAATACCTATTGCCCAAAATGCATAAATCAGAAACTAGCAACTAAACATCAATTAGAAATGCTTTTGGCTGCTAATAATATCAAGGCTGATTAACAGTAGTTTAGAAAGATGGGATTTAGTTTTTCTCATTTGGAAAAAAAAAAAAAAAAGCTCTGAAAGTTAGCATTGGTCCCATCACTCTCAGAGATACTTGTGGTATCTCTGAGAGTCTCTTGGCCTTTTTCATGTGGACACAAGACGAACCCATCAACATTAGCCGTTACATCTATGCTTAAGACAGTAAGGAGGAGGAGAGGGTGGTGCTTACCTCAACTAAGTCATTTATAAAGAAAGAAATGCCAGCAGTGACAGTAGAAGCCTCCTATATGCCTCTATCTCATTGGCCAGACCTGGGTCACAGAACTGTGTAGTATGCCAGTCAGCATACCACTTAGAAATATAGAAGTGAATGCTAGAATTTGAAAAATAAAGCTCAAATAATGAAAAAGAGTTGCCCCTGAGGAGTGGGATTGGAAAGCGGGGAGGAGTGAGGCATGGATTGATATTTTTTGATGATATTAACCTGTATCATTTTCAATATTATTACTCAAGGTAATTATTTGACTGTTAAAACTACATATAGTTAGTTTATATACATTATAGTTTACATCCACAAATATACCACTTTGATCAAATAAAATTAAATTAAAAAATAAAAGTACAATTGCAAATATATCATGTTCCCTCTTTCCCAGGGTCTTTGCATTTGCTGTTCTGTATCCCTAAATCTCTTGGTCTCTTTAATCCCTCATCCAACTAGCTCCTAACCTTCCTTCAGATCGTGCTCTATCATTTCATCCCCAGAGAAGCATCATCTACTCTCCCAGATCATGTATAGGTATATTGGGAAGATATATTTCTCCATGATTTATTAATCCAGGAGATTAATAATTAAAAATATTCCTCTTTTTGAAAACACTTGTCACAGTTGTGATTTCATATTTACTTGCACAGTGTCTGATCGCTGGCCATCGCCTTCCACTAGACTCTGAGCTTCAGGAGGGCAAAGATGATATCTGTTACTGGCTCTTCATTGTCTCCCCAGCACTTAATACCATTGCTGGCATTTGGTCAGCAGTTTCATAACTCAGAGTTCTGAGTCAGTGTCTTGGCACTCATCTGCCTCTCACAGTAGAAACTTTCATGTTCTTACACAACCAAGTTTAAAAGCAGGAAGAAGGAAGATAGAGCACGTACTTTAGGGATGAAAATCTTTCCCAGAAGCCTCCATCAGACTTCACCTTGTATCTCACTGGCCAGAACTGGGTCACATGGTCCATACAAATCAGGAGCTGGATCCATCTTTCATGAGATAAGAAATCTCCACTCAATATTTGAATAGATCTGGGTTATCTTAACAAGAAAATAGTGGGAGACTGCCACCGAGTTAAAAATAAGTTTTAATAGAGATAACAAAGAATTGATAGCTTCATAATACAGATGATAAATTTGACCTTCGTTTCAGATAAAGTAAGTAACAGATCTGGGATTCAAATCTTTATCTGCCTTATTCTAAAATCTGTATCATGATACCTCCTAGCTTTAAATGTAAAGTTCTTTCTGATTCAAGATGTGGTAGATTTAGTCAGGAATGGCTTCATAGAAGAAAAATTTCTTAGGCATGGTCTTGAAATAACACAAATTGAGTTGATGGAGTGAATGAGAGGGAAGTTATTAGTTATATTAAAACCACTCTCTTGGACTTGCTTGGAGGCCCAGTGGTTAAGAATCCACCTTACAATGCAAGGGACGTGGGTTTGATCCCTCATCAGGGAACTAATATCCCACATACTACAGGGCAACTAAGTCAGCACTCCCCAGCTACTGAACCCATGCAACAATGAAGACCTAGTGCAGCCAAAAAAAAAAAACCCACAAAAAACACCCTTTTCATTTTCACTCTTATATTAAACTGCTTTTCATGTATCCCATTGATCATCAGAGCATCGCTCTCTATTTTGGGAAATATTATTGCTTTGATGGTCTAAATGAACTATAAATAAACTGAGACGAGAAGACATTTACCCGGGGGAAAATGTCACAGTGAGAACCTAGAGACCATGGCTGGGCTACAGGAGAACAGAATGTTCTGAGATTTTTAATGAGGCATGCTGTTGTTGATGCCTCAAAATACTCTTAAAAATGTCTCAACCTGGAAAACATGTTCAAATAACCTAATATCATGGAACTGCTGGTTTCCTGCTTGATAACCTCCAGCAGTTCCTCAGTGCACACAAGGCGACCTCATCTAGGAATTTAGATGTTTCCCAATCTAACTCCAGTTGCTCCAATTCATCCCAACTGGTCTTCTGCACTCAGAGACCTGAGTTGAATATGGCCGGATGTGGAGTGTGCAGGGCAACATGTAGGAGGGAGCTGTCTATGTCCAAGGCTTGTGACCATCCCCCCACCATAATCACAAGTGTAAGCAGAGCCATAAAGCATGCATGGAATTGGAAGATGGATCCAAAAATACCAGAGAGGATATTTGGAAGGACCTTAAAGTTTAAGTGAGTGAGTTAAAGTGTTAGTGACTCAATTGTGTCTGACTCTTTGTAATTCGGTTGACTGTAGCCCACCAGGCTCCTCTGTCCATGGAATTCTCCAGGCAAGAATACTGGAGTGGGTAGCCATTCCCTTCTCCAGGGATCCTTCTGACCCAGGATTTGCTAGAAAGACAGTCCTATAGTGTTGCCCAATTTGGAACTGTACGTGGGTCAAACATGGGTCTCCCCCATTACAGGCAGTTTCTTTACCATCTGAGCCACCAGGGAAGCCTTAGGAGATCTCAAAACTAGTACATGATCTAGGACATCAAGCCAAGAGATATGAGTGAGTGGATGCCAATTGGAGCACTGAGATTTGGACAGCAAAAACTCTAGGGCAGTCGTCTATGTGGACAGACGACTTTCGCTGTTGGGGACAATTTGCTTTTATTACCCTGGTCTTGGTACAGCCCCTTCCCTCCCCTGCATCACATGTTGTCAGTTCTTCCAGGGGGGTCTGGCCAAAAGCCCTGACCTTTTCCAGGGTAATCTGGAGATAGCAGACAGTCCTCTATGGCACAGCTGGTCCATGTACTTCCCAGTATACTAAGTTCTGGAAACAACCAGAGCATAGAACATTTTTAACTGCACTTTTTCCATCTCTTGTTGCAGAACTTAACAGCAGAAATATGCACAAGGAGAGAAGTAAGAGGCTAAATCTAAGTGGTCCAGTCTAGTGAGAAGGGTCTCATTGTGGGCTCAGGTGTTGCATGCAGAAGCCATATGAGGAGGCCATAATTGGTCTCTAAGTAGCAGTTTTCCAGATTGGAAAACAGAAGATTTGCTAGAAGACAGCCCTATAGTGCTGCCCAATTTAGATATACTCCCTGATTCTCAGGGCCAGTTTCTTGAAAATCTCTGAGTGGCCTGTACATAGCTCCTTCTGGTTCCTGTGGGATTTTAATTATTAGAGATGCCCTAAGGCCTTGCTCAGTAAAGTATAGCCACAGATCGGCAATGTTGGAATAGCCTGGAAGCTGTTAGAAATATAGACCCTCAAGCCTCCTAAATTAGACCTATATTTTAATAGGATTTATATGCACATTAAAGGTTTAAGAAGCAGTTTTCTAGAGTTTGGCGATACAGTCACGAGAGGAAGCCGCTTCTCCGGAGGTTCAGAGCAAAGAAGTACAGTGGATGACTGTAGGTAAATGTAACCAGTGGGTCAGTTGTGCTGTTGTAGCAGAAATTCTTCAGAACTCACTTGGGATTGTCAATGGATGAAACTAATGTGATGAACCGGTACTAGGAAATTTTAGAATGAGCTATCAGGTTGGTCACCCCCTAAAGCCACTGAACGATCTTAGCATCATTAAAAGCAAACAACCAGATACTACAGGCTTTCTGAGGTATTCCCTGAAAAAGCCTGTGGCATCACCTATTGCCTAAAAAATTGAAGCAACCTAATCAAGCTTCTGGAAACAAGGAAGAGAGGGAAGCAAGTTGAATGACTCCAAAGGAGCCACATGGACACATGTAGAATGTTGGGAAGGCTGTGGGAAACAGACTTAGTTACTGCAACAAGTCAATGGCTTGTGGGGTGGGGAGAAATCTACATTAAAATGGCTATAAAAGACAAACCACTAAACGTAATTTGTGGACCTGGTTTGGATCTTGATTTAGACAAGAAACATGTTTAAGAAATGTATACAGTAATACGGAGATGCACATTGACATCATGGGCTCGGGGATTGGATGCAGAAGCATATGAAGGAGGCCATGATTGGTCTCTAAGTAGTTTTGCAGACAGGAAGAACAGAAGATTTACCAGAAAGACAGCCTCATGGTATTGCCCAATTTAGATGTCTGAAATGTCTGAAGCTGGCTTGAAAGGAAAGAATTCAACAGAAGGGAGAAAAAGGGTAGATAAAGTAAACGTGGCAAATTTTTTCATAATTACTGAATTTGGGTGCATGGGTCTATGAGGATTCGTTGTATTGTTCTCTCTACTTGCTGTGTGAGTTTAATTTTTTTTTATACCCCAAAAGATGTTTTTGAAAGCAACAAAATCCAGAGCTCAGTGTCCACATTCATTTGACTGTGATACTACAGGGAAGGGAGTAGACGGATGAAAGTGAGTATGGAAGGCTTCAGACAAGGCTTTCAAGAACCTGAATGTGGAATCAGCTGGCTTCTCCATCCTCCACCGGCCCCTGCCTGGGTGGGAGAGAGCGTGGGAAGTGTGTGTGTGTGCGCGCGCGCGCACACTGTGGGAGGCACTCAGTTTTAAAATATGACATTTAAGCAAAATGATATGATTCTTCCCTGGGAGCTGGTGAGGACCAAGCTGAGGGTGAAGTTTCCAAGGACCAAGTTTGGAGTAGGGAAGTTCTTTCCCAAAATACCAGGTGATGCCCAAACCAAAAAAGCAAAAGGAGCAGAAACTGTATAAGAAACAAGGTCCCCCAAAGCCAGGTAGGTCCCCAGAAACAAAAGAGTCTCAGGAATTATCAGCGACCGTTTTATGATGAGGCTTTGGATTGAGAGATAGAGAGAATGAGCACGTAAGACTTGGAGGTAACAGAGCCAGCCCACCGAGAAGCTCTTAGAACTCCTTCTCAAACCTGGATGTCCATAGAGTCTCCATAAGAGGCTGTCACAAATGCACATTTCCTGACCCGACCTCTAACTGAATGGCTTAGAATGCCCGGGGGTGAGGCTCAGGAATCTGTATTTGTAACGCGCCCTTCCGTATGCCCAGGGTTTTTTTTTTTTTTTTACAACAGGCAAGCAGTGGTACCAAGACCACAGGCCTGAGGAACTATCAGGTTGCCTTTAGGAATCTACCACTTCATTGGGCCAGCTGGTGCCTGGCTCCTGTATGGCTCATCCCAGCTCTAATGGCCAAGAGCAAAAAGACATCAATTTACCAAAAAGACCTCAGCTTACTCAGTCTTACCGCCTAAGACTTCCTTTCATTGACTATGTGCCCCAGGCAAAGTGCTCTGCACATTGTATCTTAAATACTCATTGCATTTTCCAGCTGGTATTTAAAAGCAATTTAATAACTTAAGACTGCTGTAGGAATGAAGAGAGATGAAGAAAGGTGACCACTCTTTATCTTAAGGATTTTATAGAAATAGAGTTCTTTGGCTTCTACCAGAATCATAAATTGTCCAGAAGGAGGGACCCACAGAAATTATCCTGGAATCCCAGATTTAATCTTGCATTTCTCATGCTATCTCTGGCTGCCGCATACTTTCTGTAGC
This sequence comes from Cephalophus harveyi, assembly GCA_006410635.1. Taxonomy (NCBI): domain Eukaryota; kingdom Metazoa; phylum Chordata; class Mammalia; order Artiodactyla; family Bovidae; genus Cephalophus; species Cephalophus harveyi. The sequence goes on along the minus strand of SJYT01072829.1, from coordinate 662,382 downwards.
ACTGGTGGCTTGAAGTCAGAACTGCCTGTGATTTTGTGACATGTAAGGCATTCAGTTCAGTTCAGTGGCTCAGTCATGTCCAACTCTTGGAGACCCCATGGGCTGCAACAGACCAGGCTTCCCTGTCCGTCACCAACTTCCAGAGCTCACTCACACTCATGTCCATCAAGTCGGTGATGCCACCCAACCATCTCATCCTCTGTTATCCCCTTCTCCTCCTGCCTTCAGTCTTTCTCAGCATCAGGGTCTTTTCAAATGTCAGTTCTTCACATCAGATGGCCAAAGTTTTGGAGTTTCAGCTTTAGCATCAGTCCTTCCAGTGAATATTCAGGATGATTTCTTTTAGGATGGACTGGTTGGATCTCCTTGCAGTCCAAGGGTCTTTCAAGAGTCTTCTCCAACACCACAGTTCAAAAGTTCTTCGGGGCTCAGCTTTCTTTATGGTCCAACTCTCACATCCATACGTGACTAATGAAAAATCCATAGCTCTGACTATATGGACCTTTGTTGGCAAAGTAATATCTCTGCTTTTTAATATGCTGTTTAGTTTGTCTTAACTTTTCTTCCAAAGAGCAAATGTCTTTTAATTTCATGGCTGCAGTCACTATCTGCAGTGATTTTGGAGAACCCCAAAATAAAGTCTGTCACTGTTTCCACTGTTACCCCATCTATTTGCCATGAACTGATAGGACCAGATGATGTAATCTTAGTTTTTTGAAAGTTGAATTTTAAGCCAGCTTTTTCATTCTCCTCTTTCACTTTCATCAAGAGGCTCTTTAGTTCCTTGTCACTTTCTGCCTTAAGGGTGGTGTCATCTGCGTATCTGAGATTATTGATATTTCTCCCAGCAATCTTGATTTCAGCTTGTGCTTCACCCAGCCTGGCATTTACATGATATATACTCTGCATACAAGTTAAATAAGCAGGATGACAATATACAGCCTTGACATACTCTTTTTCCTATTTGGAACCAGTCTGTTGTTTCATGTCCGGTTCTAACTATTACTTCTTTACCTGCATACAGATTTCTCAGGAGGAAGGTAAGGTATTTTATACTCCAAAAATCTTGAAGAATTTTCCACAGTTTGTTGTCATCCACGGAGTCAAAGGCTTCAGTGTAGTCAGTGAAGCCTTTAGTCATTAGTCATTAGTCATTAAGGCATTAGTCATTAAGTATTGCCAACATCTGCTGGATCATGGAAAAAGCAAGAGAGTTCCAGAAAAACATCTATTTCTGCTTTATTGACTATGCCAAAGCCTTTGACTGTGTGGATCTTTGGACTGTGAAGAAAGCTGAGCGCCGAAGAGTTGATGCTTTTGAACTGTGGTGTTGGAGAAGACTCTTGAGAGTCCCTTGGACTGCAAGGAGATCCAACCAGTCCATTCTGAAGAAGATCAACCCTGGGATTTCTTTGGAGGGAATGATGCTAAAGCTGAAACTCCAGTACTTTGGCCACCTCATGCGAAGAGCTGACTCATTGTGTGAGTGAACTCGGGAAGAGATCCTCTGGCTTTCAGGTGACAGCGGACCTGGCTGATGGCTTGACCACAGCCATCTGTGGTCAAGACTCTGATGCTGGGAGGGATTGGGGGCAGGAGGAGAAGGGGTCGGCAGAGGATGAGATGGCTGGATGGCATCACTGACTCAATGGACGTGAGTTTGAGTGTACTCCGGGAGTCGGTGATGGACAGGGAGGCGTGGCATGCTGCGATTCATGGGGTCCAACAAAGAGTTGGACACGACTGAGCGACTGAACTGAACTGAATCTTCTGCTTTACAAGTGCCTTTATCATTTCAACGACTCATAATAAAGTGAAAATTTTAGGAGCTCTGCTTGTATTTTTGAATATGTAAACATTTTTGTAAATGGAATAATGATATATTTGTTATCTATTGCTGTGTAACAGGGTTTCCCCAGTGGCTCAGTGACTAAGAATCTGCCTGCAGTGAAGGAGTTACAGGAGATGCAGGTTTGATCCTTGGGTAGGGAAGATCCCCTGGAGGAGGCCATGGCAACCCACTTCAGTATTCTTGCCAGGAAAATTCTATGGACAGAGGAACCTGGGAGGGGGCTACAGTCCATGGGGGTCGCAAAGAGTCGGACATGACTGAAGCGACTTGGCACGCATGCACGCTGTGGGACAATCTACCCCCAAACTTAGCGACTTGAAACAACAAAAACTTACTATCTCACTTGGTTTTGAGAGTCAGGAATGTGGCAGCAGCTCTGCTGGGTGGTTCTGGCTGTGGTCTCTTATGAGCTTGTGGTCAAGCCATCAGCCAGGTCCGCTGTCACCTGAGGGCCAGAGGATCTCTCCCCGAGTTCACTCACACGCTTGTTTCATGGACTGTTGGACAAAGGGCTCAGTTACTTGCCATGTGAATCTCTCCACAAGGATGTGTGAGTATCCTTCAGAAATGACTGCTGGCTTCCCCAAGAACAAGTGAGAAAGCGAGAGAGAGGGAGATCGTGGTATCTTTTATAACTTAATTTTGAAGGTGACATTCCATCTTTTCTGCTGTATTCTATGAGTCACACAAACCGATCTTGGTGCAGTGTGGGAGGAAACTACGCTAGGGTGTAAATATCAGGAGGGGAGAGCTTTGGGGGCGATCTTGGAGACTGCCTACCGCATATGGGTGGGTTTTAAAGCTTACAAAAAATTATTTTTAAAAAAACTTGAAAAATGAATAGACTCACACATCTTCATTTATGACAAAGTTATATACAGTGTAGTGGGAGCAGGACAGTCTTTTTAGTAAGGGACTCTAGGTCAGTAGGATGTCCAGAAGAAGGAGGAAGGGAAGTGGAAAGGAAAGGAGACAAAGAAGGACTTGACCCCTACCTCACACACAAGAAGTTAATTCCAAGTGGATTTTAGTTTTAAATATTAAATGTAAAACAATAAACCTTCCAGAAGCAGATAACAGAAATATCGGCATGACCTTGGAGTGTGTGTGTTATTCAGTTGTGTCCGACTCTTTGCAACCCCATGGACTGTAGCCCAGCAGGTTCCTCTGTCCACAGAATTCTCCAGGCAAGAATACTGGAGTGGGTTGCCATGTGGTTTTCCAGGGCATCTTCCTGACCCAGGGATGGAACCTGCCTCTCCAGCATTGCAAGCGGATGGATAATTTACCATCTGAGACACCAAGGAAGCCTGACCATGGAGTAGGCCACACACACACAAAAAAAAAAAAAAAGAGAGAGAGAGAGAGAAAGAACAAAAGAATACAGACTTCTACAAATCCATAAGAAAAGATAATGCAATTGGATGTGACCCAATAAACTTGGATAAGCAATTTTTCAGAAGTGGATATCTGAATAATCACTTAACAGAAATGTACTCAAAAACATATTTTTAATGCAATTTATTAAAACAAAAGTCTTATTAAAATAGTATACCTGTGTGAAAACGTTGTGTAACATTTAAGTATGTATTATGTGTACACATCCCCTCAGAAAGGCCACTCAGTTTTAGAGGAGAGCATAACATGTTCTACATGTTTCTCATAAAAAGTAGTTTTCAGGCTTTCCCTGGCAGTCCAGTGGTTAAGAGTCTGTGCCGCCAATGCTGGGGGTGTGGGTTCCATCCCTGGTTTGGGAACTAAGATCCCACATGCCACAGAGAATGGACAAAAGATGAAAAAAAAAAAAAAGGTAGTAGTCTTCATTTGGGGCTCTTTAATGATTATATTTTCTCCACAGCAAATGAAATGCTGTTCTGTTTTTTCCGGCTGCTGTATTTCATCCCAGATATTCTGCCTTTCTGGTTAGTTACTGCTGTCCTTGGTCCAGCTGTTTAGCCATGTCCTGCAGTGACTAGAATTTACCAAGTACTCCCCAGTCTCCAGAACCTGAAACTGCAGCTGAACTGCTCTGGTTTTCAGTGGAAGCAGCTAGAATGGCCAGGTTGAAAGGCAAGAAAAATTAAGGGAAAGAAAGCCTGCGAGTGGACATGGTCAGCTTGGAATCTCCAAGAAAGCACTGGGGACTCACCTGCAGCCTCGGCTGCCTCAGGCTAAAAGCAAACTATGTGTTTAGCCAGGATCATCCCAGCATCCCCACCTGCTCTGTCCCCTGTTGCAAGCGTCTCAGCCCTTACAAAGGAAGACAGCCCGTTCCTAAGAGGGGCCCAGTCTTCCCCAAACAGATCTCATAACACAGGTAGTCGGCTGTGTCCAACCACCTTAGAAGCTCCCTGTGGCTTCTGATAATAAACAAACCCGCAGCCCTGATGGGATTATGGAGGATTCTGCCAAAAAATGTATTTTGTGGATATGCTCAGTGATTCTTTTTAAAATTGAGGTAGTATTTTGTGTGTGTGTGTGAAATTCAGTGTAAAAATCTGATTTCAGCCCTGGGCCCATGTGCATTAATGGCCTTAAGCAAAGATCGTTGCCTCCTCTTTACTCATGTTCTGCATCTCTACAATCCTCAGGCTGAGTGTCAGCTGCCATTTCTAATCATTCTTCCACTATTTTTCTAATATTCTTTTGCTACTATGCCTTTATGGTAAGTTGGGGGAAATTTTAGACTGAGAAGACCACCAATTTTCAGAAAAGTATTGAGTCTATTTCTCTATGGAAATAAAAATTATTGTCTATTATGTAAAGAAAGATTGGGACTTCCCTGGCTGTGCAATGTTCAAAGTTCCATGTTTCCAATTCAGGGGGCACCGGTTCAATCCCAGGTTGGGAAACTAAGATCCCACAGCAATAATAATAATAATAATGACGATATCTGTTTCCCTGGAAGCTCAGCTGGTAAAGAATCCTCCTACAAAGCAGGATACCCCAGTTTGATTCCTGGGTCTGGAAGATCCCCTGGAAAAAGGATGGCTTACCCACTCCAGTATTCTTGGGCTTTCCTGGTGGCTCAGCTGGTCAAGAATCCACCTGCAATGCGGGAGACCTGGGTTCGATCCCTAGGTTGCGAAGATCCCCTGGAGAAGGGAAAGGCTTCCCGTTCCAGTATTCTGGCCTGGAGAATTCTATATAGTCTATGGGGTTGCACAGAGTTGAACACAAATGAGCGACTTTCACTTTCATGTCTGTGAGAACAAAGAGACGATTGCCAGAGAGAAGAGGTGTGGGGAGGTGTGGGAGGAGAAGAATTAGGTGAGAAAGATTAAGGCATGCAAACCCCCAGTTGCAAAATAAATTAGCCATGGGTATGAAATGTACACTGCGGATTGTATAGTCAATAATTATATGCTATCTTTGAATGATGACAGGTGACAACTAGACTTATCATGGTCATCATTTTGAAAAGCATAGAAAAATTCAATCACCGTCCTGTGCCAGAAACTAACATAGCACAGGTCAATTATACTTCAACAAACTCATAGAAAAAGATCAGATTTGAGGTTCCCAGATGTGGGGTTGGAGGAGAGGGAACTGATGAAGGCAATCCAAAGGTACACATTTCCAGTTATAGGATAAATAAGCACTAGGGGTACAAAGTGCATGACGAATGCAGTTAACACTGCTGCGTGCATTCTGCATGCGTGCATGCTAAGTCGCTTCAGTCGTGTCCGACTCTGCAACCCTGTGGACTGCAGCCCGCCAGGCTCCTCTTCCATGGGATTCTCCAGGCAGGAACACTGGAGTGGGTTTCCATGCCCTCCTCTAACACTGCTATATATTACATATAAAAATAATTGAGAGTAAATCTTGAGTTCTCATCACAGGAATATTTTTCTGTTTCTTTAATGTTGTATCTATATGAGATGATGGACGTTCACTAAACTTATTGTGATAATCATTTCATGAGGTATGCAAATCAAATCATTATGCTGTACACCTTAAACTTAGTGTTATATGACAATTATATCTCAATAAAACTGAGAGAAGAAAAAGAATGACACTATCTGAAACACAAATTAATAATTGTCATAAAAAAACAATAAGAACTAGGATAAATGAGATGATAAAGAATGATAATGCTATCAAACTGAAAAAAAGAAGATGAACATGTCAAATAGTTTGTTTTTACATGTGAATAAAGTCAGTGATGTTGCTGCAAAATGCTATTATGAATTTGATGTCAGGACTTTTAAACCTTTTACAGATGATGGTTTTATAAAAGCTTCTCTTGAACATAGCAAACTATATCTTCCCTTACTAGCAGCTGGGAAACACTGAAACTCAACATGTATAAGATAGCACTGGGAAAATCGGAGGAACCATTTGTTGAGGTCTCCAAAGAGGTCCCCATTAAATTACACTCCTTTTTTTCACCTAGGTTCTAAACAAGATGAGGCACAAGATAAAGGTTAAAGGTGGAGGCCGAATGTCATCCCTCCTACTGAGAGAGGTACACACAAGCTTGTGACTTAGTGGAAGAATGAAATTGGGCCTGCAACCTGAGTTGAGTTCTGGTCCCCACCTGGTCCCAGGGCTGCAAAATGCCCTATGGAAGAGCAAAGAAAATCAGTGCTGCCCACAGTACTGTTCAAGGGGATGAAAGGCATCGAGAAGCTGAAATAACATGTTTAGTTAATCTCCCTACATTTTCAAATCGGGTAAGCCACTCTAAAATCACTAAAGGTGTGTCCTAGGGACAAGAGCACAGGTCTAAACAATGCCTCTCAATTAGCTCTACCTTGACGTTAGTGAGATCTTAGATGGGACCCTAGAATTCTTAGACATGGCAGCGGAGGGGTCTTTGGTTTGGTTCTTTTTCTTTTTCCTTTGGCCTCATAACTTGGCATGCAGGATTATAGTGCCTCAACCAGGGATGGAACCCTGGTCACCTGCATTGGAAGCACAGGGTCTTAACCACTGGACCACCTGGGGAGTCCCAGACATGGCAACTCTGACAGGAAAAGACTGTCCAGCGATAGTCTACACCAGTAAAACTCACTAAATGTGACCTCTGATGGTGCTCGTGTGAGGGACAGGACAATGTCAGGCTTGCTTCATATCTTCCTGTATGATGGTAACATGTTTTCCCTTCATGTAATGCACTGATGGAAGCTGTTGAACCGCAGTACGACGTGTCTACCAAAGCGTCATGTGCTAATATTAGAATATCTAATTCTGTGAGTCTCTTGGGAGTAGTTATCCTAAATATAAAGTAAGCACCTATATTTGTATATAGTTGTTTCCTGTTATGAAATAGAATTCAACTAATCTCCCTTAGAAGATTCAATGGAGATACAGACTCTTGAGAAATCTGTATGCAGGTCAGGAAGCAACAGTTAGAACTGGACATGGAACAACAGACTGGTTCCAAACAGGAGAAGGATTATGTCAAGGCTGTATATTGTCACCCTGCTTATTTAACTTCTATGCAGAGTACATCATGAGAAATGCTGGGCTGGATGAAGCATAAGCTGAAATCAAGATTGCTGGGAGCAATATCAATAACCTCAGATATGCAGAAGACACCACCCTTATGGCAGAAAGCAAAGAAGAACTAAAGAGCCTCTTGATGAAAGTGAAAGAGGAGAATGAAAAAACTGGCTTAAAACTCAATATTCAGAAAACTAAAATCATGGCATCCAGTCCCATCACTTCATGGCAAATAGAAGGGGAAAAAGTGGAAACAGTGAACAGACTTTATTTTGGGGAGCTCCAAAATCACTCCAGATAGTGACTGCAGCTATGAAATTAAAAGGCACTTGCTCCTTGGAAGGAAAGTTATGATCAACCTAGACAGCATGTTAAGAAACAGAGACATTACTTTACCAACAAAGATCCATCTAGTCAAAGCTATGGTTTTTCCAGTAGTCATGTATAGATGTGAGAGCTGCACTACAAAGAAAGCTGAGAGCCGAAGAATTGATGCTTTTGAACTTTGGTGTTGGAGAAGACTGTTGAGAGTCCCTTGGACTGCAAGGAGATTCAACCAGTCCATCCTACAGGAAATCAGTCCTGAATATTCATTGGAAGGACTGATGCTGAAGCTGAAACTCCAATACTTTGGCCACCTGATGCAAAGAACTGACTCATTTGAAAAGACCCTGATGCTGGGAAAGATTGAAGGAGGGAGGAGAAGGGGACGACAGAGGTTGAGATGGTTGGATGGCATCACCGACTCAATGGACATGAGTTTTGGTATACTCTGGTAGTTGGTGATGGACAGGGAGGCCTAACTTGCTACTGTCCATGGGGTTGCAGAGAGTTGGACATGACTGAGCAACCGAAATGAACTGAACTGAACTGAACAGACCTGAGACAAGCATCTTGGTGCTTAAGGAACGGTGAATGATGTGGTTCTAAAGGAAGAGGAATAAAGTCCCTCCTCTCTGCAGGGGCCTTGGAACCTCTCCTTACTCCTTGAGAAGGTCATTCTGTAGGTTGGGTTTCCACAGCATGTGGAATTTATGCTTGTATTGGTTGGATTCTGAGTTGCAAGCACAGAAACTCACCTGAGCTGGTTATACACGTGAAGGTGAAGTTGCTCAGTCGTGTCCGACTCTTTGCGACCCCATGGACTGTAACCCACTAGGCTTCTCTGTCCATGGGATTCTCCAGGCAAGAATACTGGAGTGGATTGCCATTTCCTTCTCCAGGGGATCTTCCCAACCCAGGGATCGAACCCAGGCCTCCCGCATTGGAGGCAGACGCTTTTGGCTCAGAGGTTAAAAGCGTCTGCCTGCAATGCGGGAGACCTGGGTTCGATCCCTGGGTCAGGAAGATCCCCTGGAGAAGGAAATGGCAACCCACTCCAGTACTCTCGCCTGGAGAATCCCATGGACAGAGGAGCTTGGTGGGCTATAGTCCACGGGGTTGCAAAGAGTCGGACACCACTGAGCGACTTCACTTTCCACTTTCACTTTAAAGAGTCACACACACGACTGAATGACCAACACTTTCATACACTTTGCCCAGCACTGTTTACTGAAGGTTATACACGTAGGAATATATTATTAAGACCCAAGGCTCTCACAGAATCCCAAGACAGCCACAAAGCTGGGTACCAAAAGAGAACTGTGGCCAGCAGCTGGGTGGGTGGCTGCCTCTCTGGTTTCTCTCTGGCAGTCCCTTCATTCTTCCTTAAGAGACTACATGGTTTGGCTACTTGTCTCCTGGTGGGCAGAAGATGGCTTTCCACCCCACTCAAGTGTTTATGGTTGGGCACCTGGAGGAAACCCACTCTTTCCACCTTTCTCTCTGTCTTTCTCCCTTCCTCTTTCCAGCCCTGCCCTCCCCTCTGGCCCCATCCCCATTCTGAGTGCCATGGAGAAAAATATGATTGGCCTAGATTAAATCAGCGTTGACCCTGTGGAACAATCAGTTGTTTGCTGGTGGGCAGGGGCGTGCAGGAGAAACAGCCATACTCCCTACCCAACCCCTCACCACCAACCACCACCCCACCAATGTGGAAGAACTTGGCTCATAATCCAACAGGTGTCCATGAGATGTGGTGTAATACATTGGTGTGATTTTCCTCCTGGCTAAGTGTAAACACATGCACGCCATAGCCCTGAAACAAAGCATTGAATTTTATTCCCTTTTTTGTTTTGTATACTAACTCAATGGCCTAGATATTAGTGAAAGAAATATATGTGGTAAACTGAATATATGTGTGTTACATGATCAGCACTGAAAATGCAGACCCAGGCTGTGCTTCCAGGGCAGAACACACACATGTGTTTGCATACATACAGACACACACACCACTATGAGTTACGTCCCTCAGGATTCTTCGCTTACAGTCAGAAGTACTTAGCTCTGGCTACTCCAACACAAACACATCTCAGTGGAACCTATGGGTAGCTGACAGAATCAAGGAGAAATCTGAATCTCCAGGCTCAGGAGGGACAGGAACTGGGGCTGCTCTCAGGTTCGCAGTCAGCAGGAACGAGGGGCTGGTCTCCCTCGGATGCTCTCCCACCAGTTTCTGCCCTTAGCTCAAAATTCAGATCCCAGGAGAAGGCCTCTCACTGGCCTCACTCTGGTCAAATGGCCCCCTGCTCCCCACCCCTGCTTTTGGCTCAGAGGTTAAAAGCGTCTGCCTGCAATGCGGGAGACCTGGGTTCGATCCCTGGGTCAGGAAGATCCCCTGGAGAAGGAAATGGCAACCCACTCCAGTACTCTCGCCTGGAGAATCCCATGGACAGAGGAGCTTGGTGGGCTATAGTCCACGGGGTCGCAAAGAGTCGGACACCACTGAGCGACTTCACTTTCCACTTTCACTTTAAAGAGTCACACACACGACTGAATGACCAACACTTTCATACACTTTGCCCAGCACTGTTTACTGAAGGTTATACACGTAGGAATATATTATTAAGACCCAAGGCTCTCACAGAATCCCAAGACAGCCACAAAGCTGGGTACCAAAAGAGAACTGTGGCCAGCAGCTGGGTGGGTGGCTGCCTCTCTGGTTTCTCTCTGGCAGTCCCTTCATTCTTCCTTAAGAGACTACATGGTTTGGCTACTTGTCTCCTGGTGGGCAGAAGATGGCTTTCCACCCCACTCAAGTGTTTATGGTTGGGCACCTGGAGGAAACCCACTCTTTCCACCTTTCTCTCTGTCTTTCTCCCTTCCTCTTTCCAGCCCTGCCCTCCCCTCTGGCCCCATCCCCATTCTGAGTGCCATGGAGAAAAATATGATTGGCCTAGATTAAATCAGCGTTGACCCTGTGGAACAATCAGTTGTTTGCTGGTGGGCAGGGGCGTGCAGGAGAAACAGCCATACTCCCTACCCAACCCCTCACCACCAACCACCACCCCACCAATGTGGAAGAACTTGGCTCATAATCCAACAGGTGTCCATGAGATGTGGTGTAATACATTGGTGTGATTTTCCTCCTGGCTAAGTGTAAACACATGCACGCCATAGCCCTGAAACAAAGCATTGAATTTTATTCCCTTTTTTGTTTTGTATACTAACTCAATGGCCTAGATATTAGTGAAAGAAATATATGTGGTAAACTGAATATATGTGTGTTACATGATCAGCACTGAAAATGCAGACCCAGGCTGTGCTTCCAGGGCAGAACACACACATGTGTTTGCATACATACAGACACACACATCACTATGAGTTACGTCCCTCAGGATTCTTCGCTTACAGTCAGAAGTACTTAGCTCTGGCTACTCCAACACAAACACATCTCAGTGGAACCTATGGGTAGCTGACAGAATCAAGGAGAAATCTGAATCTCCAGGCTCAGGAGGGACAGGAACTGGGGCTGCTCTCAGGTTCGCAGTCAGCAGGAACGAGGGGCTGGTCTCCCTCGGATGCTCTCCCACCAGTTTCTGCCCTTAGCTCAAAATTCAGATCCCAGGAGAAGGCCTCTCACTGGCCTCACTCTGGTCAAATGGCCCCCTGCTCCCCACCCCACACCTTGATGGACTCTCCCACCAAAGGGCATCCAGTGAGATGAGGACTGGGTCTCCACAGCAATACTGGGAAGGGTCCAGACAGGCAAGAACAACAGAGCCCACTGCGAGAGCCCTCTGGACCGTCAGGGCAGTGATGCCAGTGGTGAGGTGGGTGGTAAATGATGTGGCCTCTGCCTGGGCCATTCATCTTGCCCAAAATTTTCTGGGAAGCTCCTTCCGCAGGTACCCGGGACAGACAGAGGCCTCTCCAGCCATGGGACCGAGCTGGGACTCCATCCAGGAGTGTTTCCTGCTCCCCGACCTTCTTAAATAGGGCATCTAGATGGGAATCTTAACCAACACGGTTTTGGCTGAATCTGACTGATCCCTAAATAGCCTGGGGCACATTCCAAATCACGGAAGCCAGAAGGAAAAGCAAGGTCCTTTCCTTGGGGCAGCAGGGGAAACGAGCTGGTGCTTTGTTAATGCTATAGCCAGTTTATCCCGTGAGTCACTGACCTGAGGACCCAGACGGAGGAGAGCCTCACAGTGTACGGAACTCACAGGTCTCCTTGAGAGTCTCCAGTCCTTTAGCTCTGGAGATTTCCAGCCCAGTGGTCCTGTCTCAAAGGGAGAGAACACAAGGTCAGTCACACAGTGTTCATTTCTGGATCCTCATTTAGTGGATGGAAGCAGCCAGCCTGTGATGAGCCACGTGGCTGCATCCGCCCCTTGTGCCCACCCTGCCCAGCATGGTCCTAGAGGGTGGGACGCACACCTAGGACAGTGCCACTCAGGGCAGACCCTTGCAAGGCCTCCTGAGGGCAGAACCCTTTTATTTTAAAAATCTTGTCTTATGGCATCTTTCCGAAGCCTTCAATCTGATTTGCATAGAAACAACTCTCTTAGATAAAAAAAGAAACAACTCTCTTTGTTTTCTCACTCAGATTTCCTTAATTTATGTGGTGTTCAAGTAAATCACTTCCATTATAAGGGTCATATGCAGTATGGTGACAAACACTGCTCACCCTAGTACATGCTTGCCACTTAGCTGAGGGGGCCCAAGTCTTCTGGAAAGGAACCCACAGCAGTGGTGGCTTCCTGCCTATTACACAGAAATATGGACAAAGGTTGATTCCAACTGGTAGATTTTGGGGGTAAATTTTTTTTTAAATTTTTTTTTAGGTTCTGTTTTATAGTTTCCAGCATTTATAAGGGCTTATATTACTTTTCTTTTCTTTTCTTTTTTCCAGCTTCTCCATGTACCTTGCAGATCTCAGTTCTCCAACCAGGGATTGAACCTGGACCCCAGCAATGTAAACAACAGATCCTAGCCACTGGACCACTAGGGAATTCCTTATACTACTTTTTATAATTAAGGTGGAAATGTATGTTTTAAAGGTTTATTTGTATGCTATTTACCCTCTGTATATTTTTGGTATTTGTTAAGAATGTACTGGAGAGAATATTCAAGGATTTTGTTAATAAAAGAGGTTTAGAAAAAGGGAAAAGTTTATTTTCTTATAATGGCTGATAGAAGAGAGGTTTTGTAGATTTTTGGAGTACCTTTATGGGTCTACCATGCATTATACAAGCAAATAGAAATAGAATTAACCATTATGAAAGTAAAAGTGAAAGTCGCTCAGTCGTGTCCGACTCTTTGCAACACCATGGACTGTATAGTCCAGGAATTCTCCAGGCCAAAATACTGGAGTGGGTAGCCTTTCCCTCCTCCAGGGGATCTTCCCAACCCAGGGATCAAACCCAGGTTTCCTGCATTGCAGGCAGGTTCTTTACCAGCTGACCCACAAGAGAAGCCCATTAACCATTGTAAAACCCCCCATAAGTGGGCCGACTAACGTAAGATTTTTTTTTAAGTTACCTTATGTAGCATTATATTTTTTCTAATTTCTTATTTGTACTACAAAAGTAATGAAATTTATTTCAATAGTCTGTTGAGAAAAGAAATACAATAATCACTCATAATCTAACCGCTTAACTGTTGGCATTTTTGTCTCAAGTTATTTTCTGTCCTAGATCTTCAAACCATTTCATAAGTTTTGCCCTACTTCAGCCTCAAAATAGGTTTCAGGAGTTCTCTGGTGGCCTAGTGGTTAGGATTCTGGGCTTTCACTGCCTTGGCCTAGGTTTAGTGCCTGTTGGGGAATTGAGATTCTGTGACATGGCCACACAAAAAATAAAATTATGACTTTGGAATTCCCTGCTGGTGCCGTGGCTAGGATTCTTCACTTACACTGCCAAGGAAATGGGTTCAAGCCCTGGTTGGGGAACTAATATTCCACAAGCCATGCAGTACAACCAAAAATAAATAAACCAAAGAAAAAAACAAACAACACCCCACCCCTCCCAACACACACACACACCAAACCAAAACAGAGTTCGGAACAGGCTAGGGAGATGTTCTTGCTTCCGTAATCCAGGCCTGGAGCCCACATCTGACTGCTTGGCTGGCAGCTTCTCCAGACACAAGTTGACTTTGTCACGTGAGGGACACCTGTACATTGGGAACAATTAGCACAGTTCACACAGGTAAGTCACCTTACTAACTGAACTCCTTTAAGTGGATCAGTAAGGGCCACAAAGACAAACTAAGGTCAAATTTAGGTGATTTTGTTTCTTTGTGTTTTTGTTCGTGTTCTTTGTTTGTGTTCTTGTGTGTTTTTAAGTCCTTAATATTTGTTTTATCTCATCTTTCAGAAATTTTATACTGATTACTTTAAGTTCTTATATCAGAATTTGATATGAGCATGTGAAATATTTAATCTACCACTTGGGATTCTGTTTTCAATGACCTGGATACTCATTTGGCTAAAGTTAACATGAGTTTGTGTTGATTTCATTTAGCATGAATTTTTTGTTTAGCTTTTATGAAAATACACAGCAATTGGAAATAGACTGAACAGTTTACCTGCACCCCTATCTTTTTAATTGTAAAACCTCTGGAATTTTTTTTTTGTTGTTGTTCTATAACATTTTTGTCAAACTATTATCATATCACAGGACTATTCTGGCACTATTGTGTGTTTCAGTCCAGAGAAACTAAGGGTAGAATCCAACAAAACCTTGTTTACTCTTTCCACACTTCAGGAACCAGAGTTAATTCAGGGCAAAGAAGCCTAGGGGGAAGAGAAAAAAGAGAGAAATAAAAAAAGGCTGTTCATTGTACACAACTGAAGTTAGTGAAGATTTTATTTATACTGGATAAAGTTAGTCACTCAGTCATGTCCGACTCTTGGTGACCCCATGGACTGTAGCCCACCAGGCTCCTCTCTCCATGGAATTCTCCAGGCAAGAACACTGGAGTGGGTTGCCATTCCCTTTTCCGGGGGCTCTTCCCAACCCAGGGATGGAACCCAGATCCCCCACATTGCAGGCAGACTCTTTACTGACTGAGCCACCAGGGAAGCTCTTTATACTGGATATCATCATCCTAATCAACAAGAGTAAGGTATCGATAACGTAAGTAATCGTCCTTGAGTGAAAGTGAAGTGAAAGTCGCTCAGTCGTGTCCGACTCTTTGCAACCCCACAGACTGTACAGTCCATGGGATTCTCCAGGCCGGAATACTGGAGTGGGTAGCCTATTCCTTCTCCAGGGGATCTTCCCGACCCAGGAACCGAACCAGCGTCTCCTGCATTGCAGACGGATTCTTTACCAACTGAGCTGAGAGCCCCTAGTAATAAGATGAGATAGTCAAATGGTTGTTCAGAGGCATTCAGATGTTAATGGGGTTGAATTCCTTGAGCTGCCCAATCTTTGCAAAGTAATGACTTTGGGCAGAGTACACTTTTTCTGGGTGTCCCCCTTGATGGTGGTGCTTTGCCTGAGTTCCAGCTGGGAGTATTTTCTCTTGGGGGCTTGTGTCTTGGTTGGATTGACTTCAGGAAAGGAGAGAGCCCGGTAACATGCCCCTGCCCGGCAACGGGAGGGGAGACAGCAAGGCTGGTGGCCGCCATCAGTGTGCCCGGGGCAGCCTCCTCGCCAGCCTCCTCTGCTGTCTCGTGTGCGCTTGTTTCCAGCCACTGACTCTCGGTGAGGGGCACTGCTGCTGGGCGCTGGTTTTCTACCTCGGTGAGCATTCCACAGTCTGTTTTAATGCTTTGCTTTTAGAATGGGGTTTAACAAGGTAAGGAATGGAATTGCCTTCCTGGGAAGTCAAGGGAAACGAGCCCACTCGAGCCTCCACTGGGAGGTTGCTGCTCCTGCCGTAACCCCGGCAGGCTGCCTCTCTTCTGGGTTCTGTTGGATCACATGCAACTGCTGCTTTTGAGCCAGTTTTTGTTCTAAAAATGTCCATTGTATGTGATTCAGTGGAATAGTTGAACTCTGTGGAACACAATGGGATGAATTAGGGCACAGGAGCAGGGAACTGACATTTATCGAAGACATACTGTGTGCTGGGCATGCTGACCACCCACCCCTGGCCCCCGCATACCTCAAATTACTGCCAGAATACAAGTCCCACTCTTCACTTGTCATATCACTGTGCCCGAAGCACGGTATGTGGCTTCGTTTGTTTGTTTAGTTGCAAGTCGTGTCCAGCTCTTTTGCGACCCCATGGACAGACTGTAGTCTGCCAGGCTCCTCTGTCCAGGGGATTTTCCAGGCAAGAATACTAGAGTGGGTTGCCATTTCCTTCTCCAGGGGATCTTCCCCACCCAGGGATCAAACCCACGTCTCCTGCATTGCAGGTGGATTCTTTACTGCTGAGCCACCAGGGAGGCCCTATACATGGCTTCATAGCTATTGGCTAAACAGGGAGATAAGAATCACAAGAGTGAAATACACTGGGATGCTAATAACACCTTACAGAGTGCATGTGAATACCCTCTCATATAGTATACAAAATACATACATATATTTATATATTCAACAAAGTGCCTGGCATATGGTAGCAGCTCAGTAAACATTAGGATGAAGAGACTGAGATTGAGAGAGGCGAAATAATGTGCCCAAAGACAAAGAGCTCATAAGCAGCGGAGGCAAACTCAAGCATATTTAGTTAGATTCAAAGCCCACATGATTTTCACTGTGCTCATACTGTTGTATTTTACATAAGCTCCGATTGCGGTAGCCCCGTCTGCTCTGCTTCCTCCAGCCCTCCAGTCTCCACCCTCAATTCTTACTCCTGTTACCAGTGAGATCTCTGGAGATAGGAAGAAAAGGGCAAAACCAAGAGGGCTTGCCTCCGCTGACCCCTGCTTAGCTTCCCTGAGAGCCTGCTGATCGCCAAGACCTGCCAGGCCCAGGCTGTAGATTCCTGGCAGACCGGACATACAGTTGTGCCACCCCCCTCTGCCTCCAATTTCTAGGGGGAATAGTTACAATAATAAAGAGAAGAAGGAGGAGAGAAATGAGAATGAGGAGAAATATTGCAGAGGCACCTTTTATGTGTCAGGCACTTCTCTAAGCTCTTTGCATTATTTCACATACTGCTCACAAAAATGGGTGATTATCTGGTGGCTCAGACAGTACAGAATCAACCTGCAATTCAGGAGACCCAGGTTCGATCCCTGGTTTGGAAAGATCCCTTGAAGATGGGCATGGCAACTCACTCCAGTATTCTTTCCTAGAAAATTGTCACAGGAGTCTGGTGGGCTACAGTCCGTGGGGTCGGAAAGAGCTGGACACGACTGAGTGATTAACGCACACGCGCCCTCATTTTACACCCTGAAATCACTCACACAAAGCCACCCAGGGCATTTTACCTTAGCGCTCTCTTATTCCAGAGCCCAGGCTTTTAACCTGTTCGTACTAAGATGGAAAAGAAATGTCATCTTAACATCAAGGAGCATAAGAATAGTTAGAAAAATGCAAGGTGAAATATCAGAAGAGGGTCTATTGTTGATTCTTTTGGTCATAAAACGTCACAAGAAATTGTTCAGAAATTCCCACACTCTTAGCAATGTCCTNTGTCATCTTAACATCAAGGAGCATAAGAATAGTTAGAAAAATGCAAGGTGAAATATCAGAAGAGGGTCTATTGTTGATTCTTTTGGTCATAAAACGTCACAAGAAATTGTTCAGAAATTCCCACACTCTTAGCAATGTCCTTGGGGAACTCAGAGGCACCTGCCCTGTCTTTAGGAATAAGAGTGTAGGGGAAGATGCTGTTGGTAAAACCATCCTTCAGAACTAGAGGTGGAATTAGAGGAAGATAATGATGGGCCAAGAGAAAATGGCAGGAGAAAGGCTGCCTAGCATTGAGAACAGGAGTGAGGATCCTGGAGCCTGGCATACTTAGGCTTGAAACCCGGCTCCACTGTGGGTTTACTGTATGACCTTAGAAAAGCTACCTCCCCTCTCTGAGCTTCAGTTTTGGATAAGTATAAAAGGCAACAAATAAAACTGACTCATTGGGTAGTTACAGAATTTAAAATGAGGGTGTTTGTGAGGGACTTGGCTTACATTAAGCATTTAATAAATATTGATTCTTCTCCTTCTTCCTGAGGATTAAAGGAAGCAAATTCACTCTGCTTAAATGCATGCAAAAGGTTTCAGACTGCTTTGTAACAATGAGGATTTTTGTTGGTGAATATGCAAACCAAAAATAAAGACAAGAAACCTTGGTCAGTGGCATCCCTATCTCTCTTAAGATCAACCTTATCTCCAGGGCTTTCCATTTTAGGAAAAAGGCAGAGGCTCCTGTTTGAGACGCTCTGTCTCTAGTGGAGGTGAATCCCCTCCTTCTGACTGCAGCCCATGCTGGGCACCCAAGGAGTTTGGCCTGAACAAACTCCTTCTAGGGGTTCCCTTTGTCATTAGCACAGAAGCCAAAACTTAAAAGGACGGAAGAAGGTTGGGGAGTGGGGAATGGCAGGATTGTAGCTTGGTCTTCCAGCATGCTGTGAAATGTGCAAAAAAAGAGGGCAATTCTTAAAAATTCACCCTGATTTCAGAATCCAGAAGCATTCTCTTCAAGAATCCAAGCAAGATCAGTAACATATAGCTGCTGTTGTTCAGTCGCTAAGTCATGTCTGACTCTTTGTGATCCCATGCACTGCAGCACACCAGGCTCCCTTGTCCCTCACTATCTCCTGGAGTTTGCTCAGATTCATGTCTGTTGAGTCGGTGATGCTATCTAACCATCTCATCCTCTGCTGCCCCTCTTCTCCTTTTTCCCAGCATCAGGGTCTTTCCCAGGTTGGCTCTTCACATTAGGTGGCCAAAACAGTGGAGCTTCAGCTTCAGCATCAATCCTTCCAATGAATATTCAGGGTTGATTTCCTTTAGGATAGACTGGTTTGATCTCCTTGCTGTCCAAGGAACTCTAAAGAGTCTTCTCCAACACCACGGTTCAAAAGCATCAATTGTTCAATGCTCAGCCTTCTTTTACTGTGGTCATTTTATTAATACTCTCTCTCATCTGCTACTGCTAAGTCACTTCAGTCGTGTCCTACTTTGTGCGACCCCATAGATGGCAGCCCACCAGGCTCCCCCGTCCCTGGGATTCTCCAGGCAAGAACCCTGGAGTGAGTTGCCATTTCCTTCCCCAATGCATGACAGTGAAAACTGAACTGCAGCCCACCAGGCTCCTCCACCCATGGGATTTTCCAGGCAAGAATACCGGAGTGGAGTGCCATTGCCTTCTCCGACCCACTCTCATCAATACAAGCTAATTACAGGTACAGCTCACTAAGGTATTTACGTTCTTGGCACACGCTTTACATTTATTTACCAGTTTAGGATATAATTTCGGCTACATTTTCCAATTGCAATTTTTCTTCGGACCCTGTTGCTTTAGTCACTGCTCATCAAAGAGCTTTCATTACTTCACATCTTCCGGCTGTTTCTGTCTTAGAAAACAGCATTGGATTCCAGCACTCTCCCTGAGTCCTCATTGGTGCTAACGCGGTGCCTCTCTCTGCTGTAAGGTGCTACAGGGGCTGGGGGAGCCCTGCACCTCCCCGCGGTTCATGGCCTGCTTTCCTTCCTTTCCCTCTCATATCCCCCAAGGCAAACATCTCAAATGCACCATTTAACCCCCACCCCCCCCTCTTTCCTTCACCTCTGTTTGATCTCAGGCTTTAAAACAAAAATCGAGTCATTCAAATTGACTTATTCAAACTAACAAAATGCGGTTTTACACAACTCTCGCCACAAAACACTATTTGTTCTCAGTCTCTAAGTTGTGTGTGACTCTGCGACCCCACGGACTGCAGCACGCCAGTCCTTCAGCATCTCCCGGAGTTTGCTCAAACTCACATCCACTGAGTTGGTATAGAGATGGGCAGAATAGAAAGAAGTAAAGTAATTCAAATGGATGTTTGTTTATTTAGTGCAGAAGGACTGACAGATGGGGGATGGGAGTGGGGGTGCTTGAGGGGGCAGGTTTTGGCTTTGGCATTCTGTCGCC
>SJYT01072829.1:599630-632208 GCA_006410635.1 Cephalophus harveyi | reverse complement strand
ATGTGAGAGTTGGACTGTGAAGAAGGCTGAGCGCCGAAGAATTGATGCTTTTGAACTGTGGTGTTGGAGAAGACTCTTGAGAGTCCCTTGGACTGCAAGGAGATCCAACCAGTCCATTCTGAAGGAGGTCAGCCCTGGGTGTTCTTTGGAAGGAATGATGCTAAAGCTGAAACTCCAGTACTTTGGCCACCTCATGTGAAGAGTTGACTCATTGGAAAAGACTCTGATGCTGGGATGGATTGGGGGCAGGAGGAGAAGTGGGCGACCGAGGATGAGATTGCTGGATGGCATCACGGACTCGATGGACGTGAGTCTGAGTGACCTCCGGGAGATGGTGATGGACAGGGAGGCCTGGCGTGCTGCGATTCATGGGGTCGCAAAGAGTCGGACACGACTGAGCGACTGAACTGAACTGAGAATTCATCAATGAATTCAATAAAGTTGCAGGATACAAAATTAATATACAGAAACCTGTTGCACTTCCATACACTAACAGCAAACTGTCAGAAAGAGAAATTAAGAATACAGTGCCATTTACAATCACATCAAAAAGAACAGAATAGCTAGGAATATATCTAAGTCAGCAGGTTAAAGACCTGTATGTTGATGAAAGAAGACAACACAGTTGGAAAGACATACCATATTCATGCATTGGAAGAGTTAATATCTTTAAAATGATCATACTACCCAAGGCAATCTACAGATTCAATGCAATAAAAGATACCGATGCCATTTTTCATAGAACTAGAAGAAATAATTCTAAAATTTGTATGAAACCATGAAAGACAATAGCCACAACAATCCTGAGAAAAAACAAAGCTGGAGGTATCATGGTTCCTGTTTACAAACTGTACTACAAAGCTACCATAATCAAAACAGTATGGTATTGGCACAAAAATATACTCATAGATCAATGGAACTGAATAGAAAACCCAGAAATGAACCCATACTTATATAAACAAATTATCTGTGACATAGGAAGCAAAACTATACAGTGGAGAAAAGATAGCCTCTTTAATAAATGGTGCTGGGAAAAGTGGACATTAGCATGTACGAGATTCAAATTGAGTTAATCTCTCACAACATATACAGCAACAAATTCAAAATGGTATTTCCTCTTATAAACATACTAATCCTATTGGATCAGGGCCCCACCTATGACCTCATTTAACCTTAATTGCTTCCTGACTCCAAAATAGGCCTACCTTGGGAGGTTAGACATTTAACATGTGAATTTGGGGTTGGACATAATTCAGTCCACAAGTGACCTAGCATATGGTTTATCCTGGAGAATGTTCCATGTGTGCTTGGAACACTTGTTGAGTAGAGTGCTCTCTAGATGTCTGTTAGGTCTAGTTGGTTTATAGTGTTGTTAGGGTCTTCTACTTCCTTGTGATCTTCATGGGATATGGAATCCTTAAGTCAGTTCTGAAGAATACTTCAGCTGGGTGAAGCCTACAGTAGTTCAGCTTCTAAAGGAGGGCTTCCCTGGTGGCTCAGAGGATAAAGCGTCTGCCTGCAATGCAGGAGACCCAGGTTCTATCCCTGCATTGGGAAGATCCCCTGGAGAAGGAATGGCAACCCACTCCAGTATTCTTGCCTGGAGAATCCCATGGACAGACGAGCCTGGCAGGCTACAGTCCATGGGGTCGCAAAGAGTCGGACACGACTGAGCTAGTTTACTCAATCACAGCATCACTGTGAAGCAGATAACCAGTGATGTTAGTAAAATATTTTTCATAAATGGACAAGTGGAGGCCTGGAGTCATTAACCGATAGACCCAGGATCACAGTGAGTGAATAGCTGAGCACAGACAACGTCAAGTCTTTTGGCTGCTCCTACTGTTACTTTTCCATCAGACTAAACTGCATTCCTTATGAACCAGTTATAAGGTAGCAGATGTGCTTACTGTGTGTGTGTGTGTGTGTGTGTGCGTGTGTGTATGTGAGTACATGTGCAACAGAGAGAGACAAAGTACACTAAGCAGCCTTAAACTTCTGTTTATCCTAGAGCCACAGTCGAGTTTAATCATTCTTGGAATTCTTGTACATGAACAGGGTGTAGTATGCGCGCATTATTTACACAACACTCTCCTCTCCCTCTTGCCCGAGGGAGAAAGGGGCTCTCTCTGGAGCCCGTGGAGACCCTCCCCCACCCCCTTATCTTTCCCAGCTGAAAGCCCGCACACGTCTGCTGCCTCCTTGGACTATGCTGTGGACGTGACCTGGGTGTCAGACTGACCGTCAACAAGGGAGATAAGCCGCACAGAGCCTCTCTATTCCGCGCTGCCTGCCTTCGCTCGTTCTCACCTGGCTGTCGACAGAGTAGGCACTCAATCAATATTTATTGATTTGGTTTGCAGTGAGGCGGGGCTGAGTTGTACCCTGGTTAGTGAACTAGTGATTCAGCGAGAGGAGGAGCTGACAGAGACCCAGGGAGGCTCCTGGAGGAGAGTGGTAGATGAAGACCTCGAGGAGCTGAGAAGCAGCCCGGGGTCCAGCAGGAATGGGACGCCTGGACTCCCGTCCTGCCGCTGAGTTTCACCACCTCCCAGGGAGCTGCCACCTCCGGCTCCTTGACTGTTATTATATGTGGGTGCTTCATCAAACGGGCCCGATGTTTTATTTTTGCCTCAACATCTTTCTCATTCTGTGAAATGCTTTATTCCTTTGTTCACTTACTTTCATGCTCTGACCCAACAATACTTATATAGCACCTATTTATAAATATTTATAAATATAATATTTATGAAGCACTTAGGTGGTGAGCACCAAGTAGACTTGGGCTGAGAGATGAGGAGGGAGATGTGGAAATAAATAATGAATCACGGCAGCCTTTGAACCCCCTTTGATGAGTGGAGGGAGAGGACGGAAGATAGATATCCACATGGAAAACAAATACTGGGCAAGATGAGGTTGATGGCTCTTGAGGTAAGTCCCAAGCACATTCCCGACTAGATGGCGCACTCCTCAGGAGCCTGGGAAACTGAGCCCATGCCCAGGGAAAGCTGGGAGGTAGAGCATGGTTCTTGAACGGATAAGAGGGCTCAGTGGGATTCTCTTGAGCATTGACTGCTGTTTGAGGAGAGCATGGAGCCCCTCTCACCTGCCCGCTGGAGACATGAAGAGTGGATGCATCCTGTGTCTCGGTATCTTGGGTTGAGTGGAGAACCCACATGGAGGTGTTTCAGCTATTGGCCCTGTCCATCAAATAGGCCAGCAGCGTGGGGCTGAGACCGGCTGCCCCAAGGGGGCCCGTGGTCCTCCACAGCCCTGGCATGGTGTCAGTGCAGCCTGACCTGCAGCTGAGCACACGGCTTCTCTGCAGCTCAGCTCAGTTCCATGCCTGGTGATCACAGAGCCCACAGGCCAAACAGCTCATGCAAATGTCCAACAGAGCTTGTAAACAAAACCAAAACTGTAAAAGGAAATGAAAGAAATACTGAGTCATGTAGTCTCCCATGCAGCCTGAAGAACCTCGCTGCCGTGGGTGACAGCGGGCCATGCAGCGCCCACTCCTGGGCTCTGAATGCCAGGAGTACAGGGTACATTCACCTCATTGCTCTTTGCATCAGACCAGAGAGCGGAAAGTTTCCCCTCGATCTGTGCAAGCAGCCCCAAAGAGATGCAACTAGGGTTTGAGTGAAATCCTACAATGTCAGTGAAGATGACAACAACATGGATTCCACTTATACGAGGTACCTAGAATAGTGAAATTCATAGAGTCAGAAAGTGCCCTGGTAAATGCCGGAAGTGGGGTTTGTGGGAGATAGAGGGAAAATGGGGAGTCTGTGTTTAATGAGGCCACAGTTTCAGTTTAAGAAAGTGAAAAATTCAGGAGATGGATGACAGTGAGAGCCGCACAACAGTGGGAATGTACTTAGTGCCTCTGAACTATACAGTTAAATATGGTTCAAATAGTATACTTTATATTATATGACTTTTACTGCAATTAAAAAAAAAAAGAAAATGACAACAGCACCACTAAACGTATTGCTTGCTGTGTGCCAGGCAGTGTATTAAGCATTTAATATACTGTCTTACTTTGTTCTCAATCCTATGAGGTAGGGCTGTTGTCCCTGTTTTAGTGATGGGAAGAGTGAGACCTGGAGAATTTAAGTAAACAGCACAATAATTAAAATCCAGACAGAGTAAAACTCCTAAAGACACCTTCCTAACTATTACTCCGTATTGCACTTCTCGTGACTCTGTTTTACCACACGTGAAAAATTAAGTCATGGAACACACACATTGGAACATCTTTCCCTTCCTATGGCTTGAGTTTTGTTCTGAGTTTTGTGTATTTCCGAAACCTTTCTGTTGGATGTGTGTTTTTTTAATATTGGAAGCCTCCGCAAATCCTTGATGGAAGCAGGCACACCATAAAGCACAATTAAATGAAAAGGGAGCAGAACACACACAGCGATCATGGAAATGACTCCCATCTCCGTCTGCCGTGGGGGCTGTGGGCGTTGTCTTTGTGGCTGGCAGACAGAAGGTTGTCTGAACTTGGTTATGAGAGCCAGCAGAGTGAGCTTGAGGAGAAAGATAAACATACAACAACTGTTCAAAGCTTCGGGTGTTATGATCGCTAATTGGGAAAGACTCTACATGACACCCGCTGGTGCGTAGGAATTTCACTCCCAGGGATAAGTGGCTCAGGGAACTCTGGGACTCTGCTCCTTCAGATTTTCCCGTAATGAGAATTCAATTGTAGTGTGCTTGCTCATCGGGACCGGGCGTGCCTCAGAGCTGTAACCCAGGGCAGCTAAAGCTGCTTTATCTCTAAACATCTTCAGGTGGACTCTCCATACAAGCAACCTCTCTCTCTCACTCTCTCTCTCTTTCTCTCTCACACACACACAGTCTCAGACATTTCACACACAACCTACATTCTCACGCACCCCCAGACACATACACCCTTGAACACGTTCTGGCTGATGACACGCTTGCTGCTTACGTGCAAAAACACACACCAGCTCACGTAACACTCACACATCGACACATTCACATGCACTCATACTTTCCCCCTCTCTCTCTCTCTCACACACACACACACTCAGTCTCTCTCTCACCTGCACGACATGCTTCTGGCAGAGCACCTGCAGCTGTACTAACCTGCCCGCCTTCAGGCCTGGCCCGGCAGCATTTTCCCAGGCCCAGGCTTCCTTTAGCCGCTGCCTCCCCGCTTCCCTCTGAGCCTGGTCACTGGGCCCTGACTCAACGCCTGTGTATACGTGGGCCTGGGGGCTGCCCACCGAACACGGGTTGAGATGAAAGGCGGGAGCCTGGGGCTGGCCCCCCCAGCCGCGTCCCCCCACCGCCCGACACTGTGGCCCCCTTCTGGTCTCGCCCTGTTGTGGAGAAGCGCGCTGCGGTGGCCAGGCTTTGGGAAGCGCCCGCCTGGGTCCAGCCGGGTGAGCCGGGTGAGCCCGCTACTGCAGGTACGATCAGGAGTCGTGGAGCGTCACAGCCCCTGCTGGATGTGAACACGCTGTCCCGACAGCGTTGTTACCAGTTGTAAGATGCCTCTCCTACTGACTCCTCATTGCTGTTGGCAACCTTTACTTCCAAGTGAGTCAGCTTTGTGTCCTTATTGCTCCCAAAATTTCTTAAAAACAAAAGAGGTGCCAAGATACTACGCAGATTACCCTCACAAGAAAGCACCTTTATGCTGCTTCTAATGCCTGAGGAGAAAATGCTTTTCAAACCTTTGTTTTCACGTGTAAGAAATTCAAGAGTGAGTGGACATCGTGAATGACAGAGCAGGCTACCAGTGTTCTCAGAGGTTGTTGCCACAAAGAGCCGTTCTGAAGACCCTGAAACAGTGCCCCCTCTCCCCCAGTTCTGCTGACTTCTTCCTGGAGCTATTTAATGGTGCCAGATAAGTGCTAACTTCGATATGAAAAACTTGAAATACCAGAGTTCCTCAGGAGAGAAAAGCAGCAGAAAGAGGAAAACTGTGGATACTGAATGTAAAGTACCTCTTTTCACAATTTTGCTATGTGTGATCCCTTTAAATATCTTCCCAGAAATATCATTTCTTCAGCACCTCCTATGTCCCAGGTATTACATATTGAGTATCTAACATGCTTCATCTTTCTTCTCCCTTCTAGCAGTTGTAGAGGGGTCATTCATGTTATAATCTATTTAATGCTTATCCCCAGGAGGCGAAGGGCCGTGTCTGCGCTGTTTGCTCTTGCAGCACCATATCTTGCATTATGTCTGGCTCATGATTAAATACTCATTGAATAAATGAATGAATGAGGTATGGTCCTTGCAACAAAGCAGCAAATGAGGCACTATTATCTCATTTTACAGATAAGGAAGTGGATGCTTAGAAAACTGAAATGGGGACTTCCCTGGTGGTACAGTGAATAGGAATCTGCTTGCCAATGCAGCGGACACAGGTTCGATCCCTGGTCCAGGAAGATCCCACATCCCTTGCAGCAACTAGAGCCACGTGCCCCAGCTACTGAGCCTGTGCTCTAGAGCCTGTGCTCTGCAGCAAGAGAAGCCACGGCAATGAGAAGCCCGAGCATGGCAACGAGGAGTAGCCTCAGCTTACTGCAGCTAGGGAGAGCCTCAGTGCAGCAGGGAAGACCCAGTGCGACCAACAGTAAATAAATACATTTTTTAAAAAGAAAACTGAAATGCTTTCCAAGGAGATACTCCTCTGTGGTGCTGGGAACCAAACCCAAATCCATTGATTCCAAACACGTTTGCTCTCATGGCTATGAAAGCGAATATTAAGGCTATCCAATGGAGTGCCTCCCCTGTGTTGCCTCGTGTGGGTTGTACAGACTGGAGGGTTCTTGTTGAGTGAACATTGGGCTGAGTTTTGCTCCTTCAGCTGGTCCCTAGGCTCCCTGGTAGGTGGTCTCTTTTCCTTTTAGCTTCTTACTCGTTTACGTTGTCCTGTCTTACTCTTCCTTGCCTTTGTCTCATCAGTCCTTTTCTTTATGCTCTGAGCAAAGGGCCCACATGAGTGAACATTGGGCTGAGTTTTGCTCCTTCAGCTGGTCCCTAGGCTCCCTGGTAGGTGGTCTCTTTTCCTTTTAGCTTCTTACTCGTTTACGTTGTCCTGTCTTACTCTTCCTTGCCTTTGTCTCATCAGTCCTTTTCTTTTTGCTCTGAGCAAAGGGCCCAATTTAAGACAACTCCATCTAGTTTTCCTGGGTCCTTCTGTGTTCTAGTTCCTTCCTCTGCTCCAGGAGCCTCAGCTGAGAAGGAGCCAAGGATGAACACCACCAGGGCTGTTTCATATCATTCACAGTCACTCTGTGAATGTGAATTCGGGGGTGCCAGGTGTTCTCATCCAACCTGGACTCAGTCTGAATCTGCCTCTAGTGACCACTCCCACTGGAAACCCTTTGTGCCCCGATTCCTCCCTCAGCCCATCTCCTTCGCAGCCTCTTCTGCCCGAACGGTGGTGATCCAGGGCTCTCATTTCACCCTCAGGAATCTCCCTGGGCACTCAGCCGCTGCCTGGTGGTTTGACCACATCTTTATCCAGAGCCTCTTGATGTTAGTGGGCAGGAGGCTGGGCTGAGGGAGTCTTGTGATGACCCAGACTCCTGATTCTGCTCGGGGGAGGCGCTGCATTCTGATGACTCAGTGCAGGCCGTCCCCCAGGTCTCACACCCCAGGATGGGGCACTGTGTCATAGGCTGATATCCCCCAATACCGAGCCCTTCCAAGCTCCAGACTGGAATGGCCAACTGCCCACCATGGAAGCGGCTTCTGTTCCTTTGACTGCAGCCGTCACCAGGCATGCTGCCCAGAACTCCCTTCAGGGAAGGCCTTTCTGCTCCAGTGGCAGGGAATGCTATCTGCCTCCAGCTCTCGGCTGTCAGCCCCTTCCAGGATGGCCTCAGCTGGAGAGAACCTCCTTGTCCAAGTTCATGTGGCTTCTTGAGGTGGCCTGCGTCCAATCACTGATCAGAGCGGGAATATAAAGGCTCAGCCTTCTGGCCCTATTTGGAACAGCTCTAAAAGGCCATCCACGTTCTGGGACTCCCAGAGCGGTGAGCTGATGTGCCCTTTATCTCTTGCTGCATTACAAACCACCGCAGAACGGAATATGGCTTCAAACAACGACATTCACTTTGCTGATGCATCTGGGCCAGGTTCCAGATAGGGCAGTGGACAAAGAGGTCGTTCGTCTCTGCTCCACTCGGTGTCTGCTGGTCTGACTTGGAGTTGGGCCTGGACACATTGCAGAGTTCACTGCCTCACGCACGTGTCTGCCATGTGGACCATGCACACTCACACGGCTGGGGGCCAGAACCCCTGGCTTCCTGGGCATCTCGTTCTCCATATGATCTCTCCATGTGCCCTCTCCGGCACAAAGGCACCAGGAGAGCCAGGCCTCTTACTTGGTGGCTCGGGGCTCCCAAAGTACATACCCCAAGAGAAGAAGCCAGGAAGAAGCCATATTGCCTTTTGTGACCTAGCCTCCAAAGCCATGTAGCATCACTCTGATTGAGCAGTTACAGGAGCCCACCCAGGTTCAAGAGTGTGGAGTGTGGACCCCACCTCTCCACGGAGGAGCATCAGCGTCACACTGTAAGAACACGTAGACTGGGGTGCAAGTCGGTGCAGCCAGCTTGGAAGAGTATAACCTGCCACGGCCACAGGCGTGTCCATAAGTGGGCCCTGCATCTCCATCTTTCCCTCTGCCTGTTGCTGCCTTCTTCCCCTCCCGTCTGTGACGTAGCCATCAAAGCACACCTGCAAAACTATCCTGCTCACTAAACTGTGTCTCAGAGCCTGCTTCCCAGGAACTCGACCTGTAAGACTAGTCCCCCACAGCCAGCATGTTCAAGGCAGAGTTGTCATCTTCCTGACCCCTCTGCTTCATGCCTGACCTCAGTGGATGGCACCTCCATGCCCTCAGGCACTCTCCACATTCTGTCTCTCCCGGACATCCTTCATACATGTCTGTTCATCTTTCATACACGTCCCTCCTTCCCCAGGCCACCCTCAACCAGCCGGCCCCTATGACCCGGAATCCTCTATTCAGCATGGAATCCTATGACTGGTCCTCCATACTCTCTGCAGCCTCAACTCCGCTTGTTGCCAGAATGCTCATGTTTGATGAGCTCCTTCGCCATTGCCCATATCATAAAGCTAGACTTCTTAAGTTGACCTGCAGCATCCTTTGTAGCTAGACTTTGCCTTCCTTTGAAGTCCACATTTTTTTCTTTCTTTTTTTAAAGTAATTTTTATTTATTTATTAATAAAATAATAATAAGACCCAACAAGCCTGCTGTGTTGGGTCTTCATGGCCGAGTGGGTTTTTCTGTAGTTTCAGGGAGTGGAGGTTGCTCCCTCCTTCAAGCATGGACTTCTTGTTGCCGTGGCTTCTCTGGTTGTGAAGCCTGGGCTCTAAGGACACAGGCTCAAAATCTGTGGTTACAGGGGCTTTAGCTGTTCCACAGCATATGGGAATCTTCCTGGACCAGGGATTGAACCCGTGTCTCCTACATTGGCAGGCGGATTCTGAGCTACCAGGGAAGTCCTGAAGTCCAATTTCTTAACCCTGCCCATCACACCCCTTCTGAGTTTCTTTCAGCTCTGTCATGAGCACAGTAAAATTTCTCTGCCCTTTCTGGGATGTTCTTTCTGGGTGGACAGCACCCTCCTTCTATTACACCTCCAGACCTCCCTACATTCTTGCTCTTGGGTTTGGGCTCAAGTGTCATTTCTTCTAGCAAGTCCTGCCTGACCCCTGGACTGAGTGAGGGGCCCTGACCTGAGCTCCTGAAGTGCCCCTCCCACCCCAGCACAGTCACACCTCAGGGAAACCTGGTGTGTGACCACCTTCCCTGAAGTATAGATGTTCCACCAGGTCTGTGACCACGTCATTTTGTCACCAGTGTAGCCAAGACACAGCCCGGCACACGGGGTGGGACTGGAACAGCCTGCTGTGTACACAGAACAGGTCGGGCACTGATCAGCTCCAAGGAGCTCCATCTGCATAAGATACACTGTGGACACAGGTCTAGTGGCCAGGATTCAGAACTTCCACTGCCCACAGCCAGGGTCCAAATCCTGGTCAGGAAAGGTATGACTTTGGGGGAGCTTCCCTGGCGGCTCAGATGGTAAAGAATCTGCCTGCAATGAAGGAGACATGGGTTGGATCCCTGGGCATGGCAACACACTCCAGTATTCTTGCCTGAAGTATCCCCATGGACAGAGGAGACTGGCTATAGTCCGTGGGGTTGCAAAGAGTCAGACACGACTGAGCAACTAAGTACAGAATTATACAGTGCCCACCAAAACATACATGTGGCTCAGCTGAAAGCTTTAATTGTATGATCCAGTGAGTAGATATATTATACTATCTTTGGCCCTCTCTGCTAATCAGTGAATTTATATTTGGCAAAAGGAAAATAATCTGATTTTGTGGGAGATTCTGAGCTACCAGGGAAGTCCTGAAGTCCAATTTCTTAACCCTGCCCATCACACCCCTTCTGAGTTTCTTTCAGCTCTGTCATGAGCACAGTAAAATTTCTCTGCCCTTTCTGGGATGTTCTTTCTGGGTGGACAGCACCCTCCTTCTATTACACCTCCAGACCTCCCTACATTCTTGCTCTTGGGTTTGGGCTCAAGTGTCATTTCTTCTAGCAAGTCCTGCCTGACCCCTGGACTGAGTGAGGGGCCCTGACCTGAGCTCCTGAAGTGCCCCTCCCACCCCAGCACAGTCACACCTCAGGGAAACCTGGTGTGTGACCACCTTCCCTGAAGTATAGATGTTCCACCAGGTCTGTGACCACGTCATTTTGTCACCAGTGTAGCCAAGACACAGCCCGGCACACGGGGTGGGACTGGAACAGCCTGCTGTGTACACAGAACAGGTCGGGCACTGATCAGCTCCAAGGAGCTCCATCTGCATAAGATACACTGTGGACACAGGTCTAGTGGCCAGGATTCAGAACTTCCACTGCCCACAGCCAGGGTCCAAATCCCGGTCAGGAAAGGTATGACTTTGGGGGAGCTTCCCTGGCGGCTCAGATGGTAAAGAATCTGCCTGCAATGAAGGAGACATGGGTTGGATCCCTGGGCATGGCAACACACTCCAGTATTCTTGCCTGAAGTATCCCCATGGACAGAGGAGACTGGCTATAGTCCGTGGGGTTGCAAAGAGTCAGACACGACTGAGCAACTAAGTACAGAATTATACAGTGCCCACCAAAACATACATGTGGCTCAGCTGAAAGCTTTAATTGTATGATCCAGTGAGTAGATATATTATACTATCTTTGGCCCTCTCTGCTAATCAGTGAATTTATATTTGGCAAAAGGAAAATAATCTGATTTTGTGGGGTTTTTTTTTTTCAGATGCCAAAGAATGCAATATTTGCAACTAGAATAAAAAATGCAAAAACCTAATGTAACAGTTCTCAATCCTAGATGTCCAGTAAAATCACCTGAGGAGCTCTGGAAAAATACTGATGCCTGGGCCTCACCAGGTTTCTTAAAAAGAATCTCTGGGTTGAGTCCTAGCAATGGGATGTTTTTACTTTGCCCCAGCTGCCTTTCAGGTGCAGTCAAGGTTGAGAGTCTCTGGCCTAAGGAGCATCCAAGCACATCCGAGGAGCTTAAGAAACCCACCTGGCAATCATTAACCTCACTCTTTAAACACCTCGTTCAGGAGCCATGGGGCTAAGCACCTATGATGAAAACCTTGTTGGGCTAAATGTCTGTCTTTGCTAGTTTCCTGACCTCAGACGCAGAGTTGAGTTTGTCAGATCCATAAGTCCAAGCACATTGCCTTCATTAGACCAGACAAGGCCCTCTTGTCTAAGCATCTCTTCACTGCCACAGCTGCTGCTGCTGCTGCTAAGTCCCTTCAGTTGTGTCCGACTCTGCGAGACCCCATAGACGGCAGCCCACCAGGCTCCTCTGTCCACGGGATTCTCCAGGCAAGAATACTAGAATGGGTCCCTCACTATAGACAACCTTCCTAATACATTGGATATATATACAATATTTGCTTGTGGTTATATACATTTTTGTAAAAATGTGTTTCACTGGTTTTTACACCTGTACTTTTGTTTTATGTAAATGTATTGTGCTGTTGACTCATTCTGACTGTTGATTTTTTCACTCCATCCATGTTACTTTGGGTCTTCTCTGTAGCTCAGAGGGTAAAGAATCTGCCTGCAATGGAGGAGACCCGGGTTCGATCCCTGGGTCGGGAAGATCTTCTGGAGAAGGGCATGGCGATCCACTCCAGTATTCTTGCCTGGAGAATCCCACCGACAGAGGAGAAGCCTGATGGGCCACAGTCCATGGGGTTGCAAAGAGTCAGACACAACTGAACAACTAACACTAACACTACTGCCAGATTGCTTTGGGTACATCCTGCCTGGTGTTCCTAACTCCTGCAGAGGCTGCCAGTCTGTGTATCCACCACATTTTTTCCATCCACACCCCCAGTGATACACAGATTGCTCCCAGCTCCCCAGCACCCCCACACTGCAGGATCCATCCTTGTGAATGTCTCCTCGTGTGTCCTGTGTGAGAACTTATCTGAGATAAGCATCCCCTCTGATCTATTAGCTGTATCCTTCAGGTCTCATTGTCTGACTCTTTGTGACCCCATGGACTGTAGCCCGAGAGGCTCCTCTGTCCATGAGATTTATGAGGCAAGAATATAGGAGTTGGTTGCCATTTCCTTCTCCAGGGAAACTTCCTGACCCAGAGATGGAACCCACATCTTCAACTTGGCAGACAGATTATCACTGAACAGCCAGGGAAACCCCTCATGTCTCATTGCTCATGTGTTTTTACATGATGGGTACTTTCACACCAATACACATGAAAAAGAAAAATCCAAGTGATTCGTAATACATTGACTTCAACAATGTTGCCCAAGTCATATGTGTAAGTGGCTATAAGTAAACAATCTAATATACCCCTAATGCCTCTGAGAGAGTTAGGAATCTTGGGATCTCAGTGTCATTTAATCCCTATACTGTATCAGGTTGAGGTTTTTTTTTTCTTTGCCATTACATGAGGCTTACAGGATCTTAGTTTCTTGGTCAGGGATTGAACCTGGGCCCTCAGCAGTGAAAGGGTGAATCCTAACCACCAGACTGCCAGGGAATTCCTTATCAGGTTACATTTTAACAGGTGAAGTGGTCTCCAGCAGGGACCATTAGATCACCCTGAGTGAAGCCTCAGTGAATACATAAGTCTTGGTTTGTTCCAAAATGCCTTTGGGTAAGACTTTCAATTCTGTCAATCTTAGCTGAACCTCTTCTGAGTTCAAAAGGAGCAAACGCTAAATCTGGTTCAAGAAACCAGGCTGTATGTGTTAAGCCTAACCTCTGTTGACAAAACCAGGCAGAATCAGATGTCCTGGTTTGGTAAAGAATGAAATTTTGCTGAAACTCTGCTTTTTATAATCAGCATTGTAAGCAGAATGGAATGTTTAGAGAATACTTCAATATTTAATTGGCAAATATCCTGAGTGGTAGCAGATCACGGAAAACCCTTTGTACAATAGTTATGTTGTGTGATGCACTGATATCCATGAGATTTCCAAGCTAAATTTCGTGTTTTAAAGCAGTTGTTACTTTAGCGGAAATCTTGAGGTTAAACCTAACACTTGCAAGAGTTTTCCTGCTTGACCAGAAGCCTCCTTATTTATTGAGCATTTGCTGTCCAGCTAGTGGAGAGTAGTGCTTCATATTGCAGGCTCCTTACTAGTTCTGTCACTTCAGGCAGGGTGGTTATCCTCTCTGTGCTTCTGTTTCCTCATCTGAAAAACTGGGATGATGTTTGAACCTGCCTTTGGTGGCTGTGTGAGAATTAAGTGGGGTGACATCCATAAAGTACCTTGCATGTTGGAAGTCCTACAACGTAATAAGCCCTGGAGATACTCAGCAAGTGTCCTCGCGATGGTTTACTTGGACATCCTGGTCAGAACTGGGATATGTCCAGTCCAAGTCATATCTTGAGATTCTCTTACTTTATGGAACCTGTCTGGCTAGTTTCATGGCACATGCTCTTCTGCTGACTCTGCATCCCCAGGCAACCCAACTTCCCCAAACTTCCTTCACTTACCCATTGCTTTAATTTGTCTTTCTTCTGTCTACCCAACTAGATTAAACATTGGAGGGAACTGATGGTCCCTTCTAGTTCCTTTATCTCAGAAAGTCCTTGGCAAGTTCAGGGATACACAACAGACTGGTAGGAATGTTTTTTTCTGCTTGAAATCATAAAATCTCTTTAAAATTTTGCTAACTTAAGAATTGTACTTTCTTAGTATGTTCTATAAACGTATTAATGAAAACCCAGGCAGGGTAACAGTTCCTTCCCCAGAGAAGTTAGACTAGTGTTTCTTTATAACTGGCTTTAGCCAATTAACTCCATGATATGGTTCATTTCTCTCCAAAGGTCCCATTGAGGTCCCATTGATTTGCCTTGGACACAGATGGGTCTTTGGTCCTATTACTTTTTCCATGGAGGGACTTCCTGGTAAAGTAATTGAATTGCACAAACCCTAATGGGTGTGTGAGAGAGAGTATGTGAGGCTATATGTGTTTATTAAAAACAAAACAAAACAAAAACACAAAACACTTCTCTTTGACACTGGCCAGTATATTCACATACCATCACAGGTTATTAACATTCATTATTATGAAACTTTATTGCCTTTTCCAAGTAGGAAGTTGGATGCATTTCAATTGCTTCATTCAGCCACTAATTGATTCACCTAGTTTGTTGACATTCAAGTTTAGACGTATAGCTTCCATAAACAGGAGCAATACCTTCCACTTGGGGATGTGGCCCGCACATTCCTGTATGATGCTCGCTCTTAAAGCACGAACTGATTTTTGCAACTCCTCATCGTTTTTCCTGTAAAGAATGTTTCCCCTTTTATTGATAACTAATGAGAAGCTACTGTACGGTGACCTAAATTGGAAGGAAATCCAAAAAAGAGGGGTTCCATGTACATATATAGCTGATTCACTTTGCTGTACACTAGAAACTAACACAGCATTGTAAAGCAAACATACTCCCAATAAAAATAGACTGTTTCCCCTTCTGACATGATTTTTCTTTTTGGCTGTGCTAGGTCTTAGCTGTAGCCTGCAGGATCTTTAGTTGCAGCGTGTGTGATCTAGTTCCCTGACCAAGAATCAAACCTTGCCCTGGGAGCTGGGAGTCTCAGTTACTGGACCACCAGAGAAGTCCCATGATTTTTTTCTTTAGCTAGCCAATGGGTGCTACTGATGACTTGGTGGATTCTAGTTCTATATTCATATACTCAAGGAATTTTTATAAACACCATCACCACCCTCCTTTTTTACTTTCAATATTAAGTTTTATTTTATTTCACTGTTTTGTACCTTAGCTTGTCCTGGAAAGGACTTAGGATGGCTAGTTGAAAAAAAATGTTCTTTTCTCTCACATCTGACTGCATTCTGTAAGTTTCTAATTTATAATCTTATCCATGGCTCAGAGTCTTGGAAGCTCACCTCCCCTGAACAGAACCAGAGGTCAGGCAGGCGATTGCCGTGGGACACAGAGGCAGGAGGGAAGGAGCTGGAGCAACTGGGTGTGGCTCCCTTTGCGCTCGGGAGCTCATCTGCTTCTGTTCATAATTATTTTTAACCAAACGTGTGCTCAGCCGCTTCAGTCGTGTCCGACTCTTTGCCACCATATGGACTGTAACCTGCCAAGCTCCTCTGTTCATGGGATTTTCCTGGCAAGAATACTGGGGTAGGTTGCCATGCCCTGATCTTCCTGACCCAGGGATCGAACCCACATCTCCTACACTGCAGGCAGATTCTTTTCTGACTGAGCCACTGGGGAAGCCCCTTCTAACGAAAGTCCTTGGCCAAATACTGTTGACTTTCCTTCTCTTCAAGGGTAGGAGGTCACAGCAGTTGATGGCCTCCTGTCCTTCATGACTTTTAACTCAGATATTCAATCCTGATACCCTCTCAGGAGTCCCTGGGTGAGACCTAGGGAGCCTTTGCTTCATATTCCTTTGGTGTCCTTTCCAAACTGGTTAGAACTCCCCATCCCAGCCCCTCTGCTGTCTCTCTAACCATCACCTGTCTGGGCTGTCTTGTTTTCTTTGCACTAAGTTTAGTGTCTCTCCCCTGAGGTCAGGAGCTCTGGGGGTTTCTGGAGGCTGTTCGCATTCCTGCATCCTCTCTGCACCCCCAGCCCAGGGCTCTTCCACCGTACTGTCCCTAGGACTGTCACTTCCCTGAGGCCACTCCAGGCCACCCCCAGCATTTCTGCATTTGGAGACCTCCCCTTCAGACCTCATTCTTTCATAAAACTTGCTTACTGCTCAGGGTCTAAGCGGAAAGCAAAATGTGCATCTGCATTCAAACTTCTTTTTCAACCATCATAGAGACATTTTTCAGAATTTGGCCCTAAAGGAGTCTTTTAAACACATCTGAGGGTAAAAATGGTTCCATCTCAAACAGCAGCTGCTCCCAGGGGGCTGCACGCCTGCCTCTGAGAGGTCGCAGGTTTGCTTGAATTTGAATTTGAGGGGAGCTGGCACCTTTTGATTCCCTTCGTTACTGACTCAGAACCTCATTAACTAAAAACTATTTGACCCCTGACTTGTTTAATTATGGAGTGAACAGAGTATTCCTGGGGCAGCTTCTTGTGGAAGCTAAACTCGTAGGCCTGGATTAAAACATGGATTCTGCCTCTCTCCTAGCTGGGTGACCACAGGTGAGTTATTGCACGTCTTGAAACCCTGGTTTCTTCATCTGTTGAATAGGCATGGTCCTACGTGTGTTTCCCAGATGGTAAAGCGTCTGCCTACAATGCAGGACACCCGGGTTCGATCTCTGGGTCAGGAAGATCCCCTGGAGAAGGAAATGGCAACCCACTCCAGTGTTCTTGCCTGGGGATTCTCATGGATGGAGGAGCCTGGTGGGCTACAGTCCATGGGTTCGCAAAGAGTCGGATACGACTGAGCGACTTCACTTCACTTAGTTGTGTTCTAGGGCATTTGTGCAGATTAAATGAGAAAACACACACACACACATTGAACAGCGCGTTGAACAGGCTGCCGTGGGGACCAGTATGGAAGGCGTGCCTGTCATCGCGATGCTTAGGGCCTGGGTGGGGGCTACAGACAGGCCGTGGTAGTGGAGTCATTGCTGTAGAAATGGGTGTTTAAGCAGGTCCCTGAAGGCTGAGGAGGGCTGGGCAGGGAGCACGTTCCAGGCAGAGGGAACAGCAGGTGTGCAGCGTGCCCCGGAGCACCGAGGGGGCAAGGCCAGGAGTGGGGCTGGAGAGGGAAATCAAAGGCCTCCAGGAACCGTTCTTGGCAGATCAGTTAGGAGGCTGATTCATTAATTCAAATGCAAAGCCCGAGTGCTCTAAAGGGGAGACAAAGCAATGAGGATGTGAAGGGGTCAATGGATTTAAGCGAGATTTAGGAGGTGGAGTTGACAGGATTTGGTGACTCATTGGACATCCTGGGTTTAGTCAGAAAGGATTCAACCACTGTTGAGGACACCATCTGTTCCTTGCAGAAGTCTGACTGATATAGTTTCTTACCAACCTCTAGGCCAATTGTCCAGCAAGCCTCTCTCGATGGGTCCATCCTCATCCGTCCCCAGGGCCCAGGTTGCTTTTGCTGGGGGCGGGCCGTGGGGAGTGTGTCTGGGGTGGCCCTGGGCTATTCCTGTTTTAGAAAAGCCAGGACTTTGAAGAGAGCTGTCAACACTTGAGGATTTGGGAGTTAATTAGCTGATGAGTAGATTCTCTTTGTCTTCAGACTCTTCTTTCTTTGAAAGCCTGCGTTGTAATCAGTGACCTAAAGAAATGGTTGGAGAGAGATAGTTACCAACAGCGTAACTGCTGCCATGCAGTCGTTCGAATGAGCTGAGCCAGTGGAGGGGGATTGTGGTGGAAAGACTCCCGAGCAATAATCCAAAAGTACCCTCTCCTTCACAGTGCCTGTTCTAATCTATTTTTCCCCCACCTTGAGCTTCTTGGGTGTGCAGATTTTTATCACATTTGGTAAGTTTCAGCTATTTTTTTTCCTTGAATATTTTTCTCTGGTACTTTCTTCTCATAATCACATTGTGTTTGTTGATGTTCTTTTTAAAATATTTATTAGGGTGCATTGGGTCTTAGTTGCAGCACGCAGGATCTTCGTTGCGTCATTCGAGAGATCTTTCACTGTGGCACATGGACTCTCTAGTTGCGGCGTGGGGCCTCAATAGTTGTGGCATATGGACCTGGTTGCTCCGTGACATGTGAAATCTTCCCAAACAAGGGACTGAACCACGTCACCTGCACTGCAAGGTGGATTCTTAAACACTGGACCACCTGAGAAGCCCCTACCTGTTTTAATCTTGCTGTGGATTCTTTGGTGCTAAAATCTGTTTTAAACCCCTGAATCTTTACCAACAAATGGCAAATGGAGGCAGTTAGAAGTATGAGGAATGGCAGGGGAAGGAGCCTAGAATTTAATGTAGTACTTGAACAGAGAGGGGTTCCCCGGTGGCTCAGTGGTAAAGAATTGGCCTGCACTGGAGACACAGGGTCGATCCCTGGGTTGGGAAAAACCCCTGGAGAAGGAAATGGCAACCCACTCCAGTATTCTTGCCTGGCAAATCCAATGGACCGAGGAACTTGGGAGGCTACAGTCCACAGGGTCGCAAAGAGTCAGACACGACTTAGTGACTAAACAACAAAACAAAGAATAGGCAACAGCTATGCTGTGTGAAGAACCAGAACCATTTCCCCCACGATGCTGGAGAAAATGAATAAAGAACCCAGAGTTATTCTGAAGTTACTTTTAATCATCAGAATACCATTCTGAAACTGGGTCATGTGAGTCACTATTTTTAAAAATCAACAATAGCAACCAAAATAGTTGATGTTAAATGTGTGTTATGTGCGAGGCCCCACAGCAGGCCAGGAACTTTATTTCACTTGTTCTACAAATAGTGCCTCGAGAAAAATAGGACAAGTGTTCCTATTTTGCAGATAAGAAAGTTGAGGTTCGGAAAGCCAATGTAACTTACTCCACAGCCAATGCGTGGTGGAGTGAACCAAGGGAAGAGCATGAAAATTAGGTTGTTTGCACTGAATAGATGCTGATGGCTATAAACAATTTATTGTTTGTCAAATATTTGGTGTTTGATAATGAGAAAATAATGCTAATCAGGTATGTTGTGTAAATACCATTTGATATCTGTTTTAAAGTAACTACACTGTGATCTCCATCTTCCCAGAGGGCTTCATGAGAGGAAGCACCTGTTTATCCAGTTTGGCCTCTGAAGGCCTCTCTAGGACATCCAGCCCCTCAGTGGGGGGGTCATGGCCCCCCACGGTATAGGCCAGCCCTCGTGAGTTAATGGCATCCCAGAGAACAAGCCAGACATGCTTCTGGTTGAGTTTCTTCTCCGTGAGCCCAGGTGCTCTACACTTTACTCTCCCTAGAGTAAATAGCCCATGAGAAGGATGCTCAGCAGGCCTGCAGACTGCCTGACTCCACCGTCCCACAGCCCCGAGGAAGTTACTCTCCTGGAGCCTGGCCCCAGCCGTTTGGCTCTGGTGGACAAGTCTGAGCTGGATGAACGAGCAGGAAGTGCCAGTTCCTGCTCTCCAAGCGGTGATCCTGAGCTCTTTGTAGAATAACCTGTCCAACCCAGGAGAAGAAACCCCTCCCCCAGCAAACTGGCCTGACAGCACCGCCCATCTCAGAAACCTACTCCAGAGCTCCGGTTCTTGGCCTGGAGTTTTGAAATTCCTTCACTGGAGCAGCCTTTGGGAGCATCTTCTGATGTCACTGCTCTGGCAGCAATTTAGGGAGCCCACAGTGTTCCCCAACTCCCATGGTCACTTAATCTAGAAGCCTGACTCCTTGCAGGATATATATATGGCCACTCACCCGTTCCCTGGGGACTCTTGATCTGTAAAATGCAGTGGTTGGATTCAGTGAACCTGTAGTTTGGATTCTGTATTCCTCATCAGTAGAATAAACAAGGATAGTCTATGCTACCCAGACACAGAAAATAACCACATCTCCCAATAAAAATGATTGAACTCACTGGATGAGATACAGAAGGGGACCTGAGGTTAAGATGGATTCTCTGTATTCTATCCAGATGTCTCCAAAGGAGGAGCCCAGGGTTTTTCCACACTTGAGGGAAATCTTTAGACCTGGGCAGCTAATCAAAAGGGGCCCTCAGCTCAACCAGGGTCCCTCCTGCAGTGCTCAAGCGCCCTACCCAGCCCTAGATATCAAGGGTGAAGAAACGTCAGCAATCCTCTTACATGATCCCCCTACTTTGAGTGGCAGCAATGAAAGGAAAGAAAATAGAAATGGTGCTGGAACAGGCCTTACAGTCTGTAGTACCCCTTGCTTCTCTTTTCTGGGTGGTGGGAAAAGGTGGGGGCAATGCTGAGGCCCACACAGGTCATGTGACTTGCTCATGGTGTTACCTGTAAGTAGGTTTGAGTCTGAGCCCACCGGCCCCAGTCAGTGCCAGAGAGGAGAGTAAGGGGATCTGCCAACTGTGAGTCACCTCCGATTCTACCCACTCAAGGGAACTCTCCATTCAGTCAGGGTGGACAGCTTGCAATTTCCAAGAGTGATTTAAGACTTGTGGATTTCATTTCAGAAGCCCTAGCTACCCTGACCTTATGCCTTCCAGGGTCATCTTGAGTGACCCCAGTGTGCTAGTCTAGAAACCCCAAACTGTGTGTGATCAGTTTTACCATCCACAGTGGGAGAAAAAAAGAACTTGCGTGCCTGTTAAAAAGTCATCATTCGCATTGACATCAGCCCTGGTTTAAATCATCAGGGGAACTTGGGAATGACGGAAAGGTCAAAGGTTGGCAGGGTTAGGGTTTCGTGGGAACATGCGCATGTTTGGACCAGACCCAAGTGCCTGGTTGACCTGTTTGACAGGTAACAATTAGAGAGTAGGAGCTTGCCTGGCTGGAATGCGGCTGCAGAGGCCGGTCGGAGGATCTGGTTTACCTGCTCAGCAGGTGGGGCCCGCTGAGTCGGACAGGCATGTGCACGCACAGCATTCCAACGGATCGCTTTTCTTTTAAAGACGCAGCGATGACTGCAGGGCACAAAAGGGTTGGGTTGAGCCCTGGCTGGAAGCCGTTAGCTATTTGCAAGGTAAAGAAGCAAAATAAATAGTTCCCTCTAGACAGCTCAAGGAAGAAACTGCAAAGGCATTCAGAACTTCTTCTTCTTCTTCTTTTTTTTTTAATGTTTAAAGCGAATATGTGCTTCTTGTCTCCAGACTTGAGAAACCCCAGACTGGTACAAAATACCAAAGCTAATAGAATGAACAGTCACGCCCCCTGTCCCGACCTTTTCTTTTGAAAGAGATCATAATATTATTGGGAGCAAAATATTATTGGGCTCCCAGAAGGGTGGTGTCTGGCTTGAGGCAGTCTAGAAATGTTTGCCGGTTTTCTTTATATAGCTGTGGAAGACACTCAGGAGCGCAAAGTTCCGGGTTTTTTTTTCCTCCATAAATTGTATGTATATTTTTTGAAAGTTAAAAGTTTCAATACATATAATTAAAGAAGGTAATCTGGTGTTTAAAATAATAGGAGATTAAAATAATATCATATATATAATATACAGTATAATGGAGCATCTACCTGGGCACAGACCCACATACATAAAGTGACTTCTTTTTGACTTGGGATTTGGGATAGATCACTTCAACTTCCTGTATCATATTCATCATTGATGAGAAGGGGAGAAACCAAGCCCAGGGAGATTGGGACCTGAAAATTGTGATGCTGTAGGGAGCATTGCTCAAACAAACTCAAAACTCTTTGAAAATTTCCAGTTTTAAAAAACTTACCAAGTTAGTTTTTGTTGTTGTTGTTTTCTCGCTGTGCCATATGGTTTGTGGAATCTTAGTTCCCCAACTAGGGATCAAACCTAGGCCTCCAGCAGTGGAAGTGTGGAGTTCTAATCATCGGACTGCCAGGGAACTCCCAAGGTTTTTTGTTTTGTTTCAGATGGCAAAGAATCTGCCTGCCATCCAGGAGACCTGGGTTGGGAAGATCCTCTAGAGAAGGGAATAACAATCCACTATTCTTGCCTGGAGAACTCCATGGACAGAGGAGTCTGGCGGGTTACATTCTATGGGGTCACAAAGAGTCAGACACAACTGAGCAACTAACACTTTCTGAGCAACTAACACTTTCACACTTTTGTTTTGTTTTGCTTTTACCAAGTTCAGTTCAGTTCAGTTCAGTCGCTCAGTCGTGTCCGACTCTGTGACCTCATGAATCGCAGCACGCCAGGCTTCCCTGTCCATCACCAACTCCTGGAGTTCACTCAGACTCACATCCATCGAGTCAGTGATGCCATCCAGCCATCTCATCCTCTGTCGTCCCCTTCTCCTCCTGCCCCCAATCCCTCCCAGCATCAGATGTTTCTAAAAAATAAAATCTCTTTCTCCTCTGCTGTCTTCAGTGCAGAAATTATTCGAGTCCCTCCAAATGAAAGACAGGCATCTCCCACTGCTCTCTGCGCTCTCAGTGCCCTGGCGTCCCGAGGCAGAGCCCAGGATACCATCACCGCAGCCCTGGGAGTGTGGTGAGAGAGGCAGGCAAGACCGGGGCAGCTGGTGATTTCCCTGCAAGCACCTTGCCAGTTCAAAGAGTTAATTATAGGGAAGCTGGAGATCTTAAAATTCAATTGCCAGGAACAAACAAGCAAACAAAAGCTTAGGTGTCTCATTGTTGACTCTTGGTGGTGGTAAGACAGCTGCTAATATGGCAATTTAACTCTCTGGGTATTTATGTAAATGTGAAGGAGTCGGAGGATCTGGTTTACCTGCTCAGCAGGTGGGGCCCGCTGAGTCGGACAGGCATGTGCACGCACAGCATTCCAATGGATCGCTTTT
This sequence comes from Cephalophus harveyi, assembly GCA_006410635.1. Taxonomy (NCBI): domain Eukaryota; kingdom Metazoa; phylum Chordata; class Mammalia; order Artiodactyla; family Bovidae; genus Cephalophus; species Cephalophus harveyi. The sequence goes on along the minus strand of SJYT01072829.1, from coordinate 609,304 downwards.
CTTTTAAAGACGCAGCGATGACTGCAGGGCACAAAAGGGTTGGGTTGAGCCCTGGCTGGAAGCCGTTAGCTATTTGCAAGGTAAAGAAGCAAAATAAATAGTTCCCTCTAGACAGCTCAAGGAAGAAACTGCAAAGGCATTCAGAACTTCTTCTTCTTCTTCTTTTTTTTTTAATGTTTAAAGCGAATATGTGCTTCTTGTCTCCAGACTTGAGAAACCCCAGACTGGTACAAAATACCAAAGCTAATAGAATGAACAGTCACGCCCCCTGTCCCGACCTTTTCTTTTGAAAGAGATCATAATATTATTGGGAGCAAAATATTATTGGGCTCCCAGAAGGGTGGTGTCTGGCTTGAGGCAGTCTAGAAATGTTTGCCGGTTTTCTTTATATAGCTGTGGAAGACACTCAGGAGCGCAAAGTTCCGGGTTTTTTTTTCCTCCATAAATTGTATGTATATTTTTTGAAAGTTAAAAGTTTCAATACATATAATTAAAGAAGGTAATCTGGTGTTTAAAATAATAGGAAATTAAAATAATATCATATATATAATATACAGTATAATGGAGCATCTACCTGGGCACAGACCCACATACATAAAGTGACTTCTTTTTGACTTGGGATTTGGGATAGATCACTTCAACTTCCTATATCATATTCATCATTGATGAGAAGGGGAGAAACCAAGCCCAGGGAGATTGGGACCTGAAAATTGTGATGCTGTAGGGAGCATTGCTCAAACAAACTCAAAACTCTTTGAAAATTTCCAGTTTTAAAAAACTTACCAAGTTAGTTTTTGTTGTTGTTGTTTTCTCGCTGTGCCATATGGTTTGTGGAATCTTAGTTCCCCAACTAGGGATCAAACCTAGGCCTCCAGCAGTGGAAGTGTGGAGTTCTAATCATCGGACTGCCAGGGAACTCCCAAGGTTTTTTGTTTTGTTTCAGATGGCAAAGAATCTGCCTGCCATCCAGGAGACCTGGGTTGGGAAGATCCTCTAGAGAAGGGAATAACAATCCACTATTCTTGCCTGGAGAACTCCATGGACAGAGGAGTCTGGCGGGTTACATTCTATGGGGTCACAAAGAGTCAGACACAACTGAGCAACTAACACTTTCTGAGCAACTAACACTTTCACACTTTTGTTTTGTTTTGCTTTTACCAAGTTCAGTTCAGTTCAGTTCAGTCGCTCAGTCGTGTCCGACTCTGTGACCTCATGAATCGCAGCACGCCAGGCTTCCCTGTCCATCACCAACTCCTGGAGTTCACTCAGACTCACATCCATCGAGTCAGTGATGCCATCCAGCCATCTCATCCTCTGTCGTCCCCTTCTCCTCCTGCCCCCAATCCCTCCCAGCATCAGATGTTTCTAAAAAATAAAATCTCTTTCTCCTCTGCTGTCTTCAGTGCAGAAATTATTCGAGTCCCTCCAAATGAAAGACAGGCATCTCCCACTGCTCTCTGCGCTCTCAGTGCTCTGGCGTCCCGAGGCAGAGCCCAGGATACCATCACCGCAGCCCTGGGAGTGTGGTGAGAGAGGCAGGCAAGACCGGGGCAGCTGGTGATTTCCCTGCAAGCACCTTGCCAGTTCAAAGAGTTAATTATAGGGAAGCTGGAGATCTTAAAATTCAATTGCCAGGAACAAACAAGCAAACAAAAGCTTAGGTGTCTCATTGTTGACTCTTGGTGGTGGTAAGACAGCTGCTAATATGGCAATTTAACTCTCTGGGTATTTATGTAAATGTGAAGGTTATTGTGTACAGATCTTTTATCAGAATTAATCAAAAGTAAGTTATAATAATAATGAAAAGTCACAACAACAACAACGTACAGTTATTGAGCTCTTGCTATGTGTCTGTGCTGTACTCAACTGGCTGCATTTTCTCGTTTCATCTCCACGACCATCCTGAGACAGCAAGGGTCATGCTCGCCTTTTTACAGTCCAGGAGATGAAGGCACGGAGAGGTTCCAGAACTTGCCTCAGGCCATGCTAGGATCTGAACTCAGGCGCTTCACTCATTCATTCCTAGTTCTGAACTCCCACTCGGAGACAGGCACAGTGCCAGGGGTTCACTAGACCAAGAGGAACTCTTAGGGTTGGTCCTTCATGGACAAATTGGACTAAACAGAATCTGATTACAGATGGTCCCTGACTTATGATGGCTCAGTGTTTGATTTTTTTACTTTATGACGGTGCAAAAGCAATACTTAGTAGAAACCACACTTTGAATTTCGATCTTTCCTTGGGCTTGTGGTGTGTGCTGTGGTCCTCCCTGGTGAAGTCAGCCAGTGACCTTGAAACTTGGTTCCTGGTCAGCCACGTGATCCATGAGGGTCAACAGCCGATATGCTGACAGCCATCTTGTCCCAGACAATCATTGTTTCTCATTTTTAGTACAATATTAAGTGAATTATATAAGATATTCAATACTTTATTATGAAGTAGACTTTATGGTAGATGGTTTTGCTCAACTGTAGACTCATGTAAGTGTTCTGAGCACATTTTAAGGGAGACGAGAAGGAGCTGTGATGTCCCTTAGGTTACAGTGTTAAATGCATTTTCGACCTACATGATTTTCAACTTACAATGGATTTATTGGGATGTAACCCATCATAAGTCAAGGAAGATCTGATTGTTTCTGACTCCAATACCAGTTCTCTTAACTATCAGACAGCCTCTTCGTGGTGCACATACTTTGAAGTCTGTCATTGTCTCTGATGCCACTGAGTACCATGCCAGAGACCATGACCTTCACCTCTGCCTTGCCCCAGCCAGGCTGAGACACTCTCAGTAGAAGAGTCTTGGTGCCGCAAAGGACGATGGCCATATACTTTTGTCTATTCCAGGCCTGCATTGTCTCATTTGCCTAATTAGCACGGGAGCAGCAAATTCAAGTTCAAAAGCCCTGTGAGCAGAGCTTACCCTGGGTGTGAGAAGCCACTCTGATTACTAAGTATCTTATCAATAACAAATATTTGTGTGTTGGTTTTCACCCCTTGATAACTACACTGATCTTCACAGATTCAGACATAACGACTACTTCCTTCAGATCCTGGGGAAAAAAAGCAAAATTAGCTTGCACTTTACCTACTCGAAGGGAAGTCCCTCAAAGCAGTCTCCTTCCCCTGCAGCACTATACTTACCTGCAAGGTCATTCTTATTTCCCAAACGATAAAACTTCCTTCTGATGGTGTGTACAAATCCCTAACTCTGTGCTCTTCAAGCAGGCCACTCCTTGTGTGCCTTTGAGCAAACTCTAAAGGACAGATATGACTTCTCTGGCAATGATCCACCTTCAGTGGCCATGGAAAGACTGAATGGCTGCTTACTTGGGGTAGAGTAATAATAGTGACACATGGCAATGGTGATAACTGTACTGAGGGCCCACTATGGGCCAGAAACCATGCCACACGTACTACATGTGTTCTCTCCTCTAATAATTACAGTGGCCGTGTGTGTGTGTGTGTGCGCACGCATGCTCAATTGCTATAGTCATGTCTGACTCTTTATGACCCCATGGACCGTGGCCTACCAGGTTCCTCTGTTCATGGGATTCACGGGATTTTCCCAGGCCATTTACCAGTAAGTACATTTTATGATTACAGGTAACAGTGTAGAAGCCTGTTCACAAAGCACTGATGAAGCTGAAAGATGGCAATGCTAAGGTGCAGAACTAGACCCATCCGGTGCTAGATCCTGACTCAGGCAGGAGGTGGAAGCAAATTTCCACTTAGTCTTTAAGATTTTCTGATTCCAAGATGCTCTATTCTACTCTGCTTTAAACAAAGAATATCAGGAGTGTCACATTGGGCTCCTCTGATCACTGTGCTTTAAGTTGGAAAAGAAACAATCTGAAGCAGGTTTTAAAAAGAAAAACCAGAGGACTTCCCTGGTGGTCCAGTGGCTAAGATTCTGGGTTCCTGTTGCAGGGGACCTGGGTTTGATCCCTGATGAGGGAACTAGATCCCACATGCCACAACTAAGACCCAGCACAACCAAATAAATACATATTAAAAAAAAAAAAAAAAAGAACAAGCAGGGTGGAAAAGACACCCAAGGCATGTCATGTGAAGAAAAGTTTAAGGAACCAGAAACACTTATAGCCAGGAGTGAACAGAACTAGGGACTGGGGAGGGAGAGTATGCTAACTGCTTTCAAATAATTGGAGGGCTGTCAAAACATGTTAGTGTTGTGTAGCTCCAAGTTGGAAATCCAGGACCAATAAGAAGAATTTGGAAAGAAACAGATTTTGATCCATATAAATATGAATTTGTTATCCCTTTGACTGGAAAGCAGTGGAAGGACAGTTGAAATGCCAGTCCCATCACTGCAGTAAGCATTTGCTGTTTTTGCTTTCCAGAGTCCTTTCCTCTTTATTCAGAAAGCAATGGCCTGATTTTCTTTGGGGAAATAACATTTCCCCATTGTAAACGGTCTTGGTGGGATAATCCTTCAAGTTGTTCTATTCGCTCCTCTCCCAGGATTTGAATGTGTGATCCAAGTTGGCCCAGTCAGATTCTTTTTCCCAGGATGCTCCTTCTTGAATAGAGTCACGTGAGGGCGGTAAGATGACTGGAGTGGACTCTTCCCTGAACAGTGCCCTGACCAATGAAGATACCAAATACAAGATGCATTCTTATATATTAAACACCCCCCACAAGCTCAATTTCCACACCATTTTCATCCAGTCTTTAAAGAGAATCTCCAAGGATTATACCTCCAATCTAAATTCCTTACAATGTAGTTTGCCCTTGAAGAATAATTATCCTCCCTGGTCCTGTTCTTCATCATCCTCTCAATTTCTTGAGCTTCTTCTGTCTCCCCAGTAAATTCTATTTTTAAGTTAATAGAAACATTTTCTTATTGTGAACAAAATATCCTAATTGACATAGCCATAATCGAGATCCATGGCTATGGTTGTGGGAAACAATTTGACCCCTCTGAGCCCCAGTTCCTTCATTTGAAAATAATCCCAGTAGGTTTTAGAGTATAACATGAGAGAGCATTTGTGAAGAGAAATACGCATAGTAGGTGTGCAATCAATGGTAGCTATGGAAATGATTTGATTGTAATTTCCTGTCTCTGGAAGTATTCAAGTATGGACTCGAAAATCACAGTCCAGGGATTTACAGGGATGATTCAACCATGGAGAGAGTGGTTGGATATGATGCCTTCATTTCTTTCCTATGTTGACAGTTTATAATTCTGTATAAGAGAGATTTAAGGATGTGCAGATCCTTCAGCTGAGCACCAAAGAATTGATGCTTTGGAACTGTGGTGTTGGAGAAGATTCTTGAGAGTCCCTTGGACTGCAAGGAGATCCAACCAGTCCATCCATCCTACAGGAAATCAGTCCTGAATATTCATTGAAAGGACTGATGCTGAAGCTGAAACTCCAGTATATTAGACACCTGATGTGAAGAACCAATTCATCAGAAAAGAGCCTGATGCTGGGAAAGATTGAAAGCAGGAGGAGAAGGGAATGGATGACAGTAAAAGAGATGGTTGGTGGCATTACCGATGTGATGGACATGAGTTTGAGTAGGATCTGGGAGTTGGTGATGGACAGGGAAGCTGGCATGCTGCAGTCCATGGGGTCACAAGGAGTCGGACACAGCTGAGTGGCTGAACTGAATTGAGATCCTTTAAAGCAAAATAGCAGAGGCAAGAGTCTTGGTGTGAGGGCTGAACATGGATGAGTTCCATTCCCTGGGCTGGTGTCCAAGTCAACACTGACCTAGAGTCACTAACCAACCTGCCTTTGAAAAGAGCTCTGGAGGTCACCCAGGTTAGTGTCCATCAAGGCTAATTCACTCAGTGCTTCCACCATGGTTTTGTCATTATCAGAAAAAGAAACTCTTTCAAGTTGCTCGAGAAATAATGGGATTTATTGAAAGGACATGTATGCATGGGAGTCTTGGAAGAGCCAAAAAACAAGCCTCAGGAAAGGCAGGTATCAAGGCAGCTCAGTGATATGCTTTTTTACATTTTTAACTCTTGTTCTCACAGCAAAGCCTTGTTCTATATATCACCTCCTTTATCTTCTTCCTTGGCAGCTGGCTATTTCTGGTTATTTTTCTACACATGGCCCCAGATGGTCATTGCTGTCTCCAAATATGCATGACCTTCTGGGTTCAACAACAATAACTAAACTTCCTCCTGGACATCTTTACCTAAATCCTCAGAGAAGAATTCGACTGACTTAGCCACTGAGCCAGGCTATGTCATGGGCTACCATTGGCCCATCCCTGAGATCTGGGTCCTAACCAAGGATAAACAGCTAGCTGAGTCTGGGGACAGGCTTACCTGGTTTATTGCCCACTCAGCAGGTGATGGAGACTGCTCAGGAAACTAGCAAAATTTGGTAGGAGACATTTTACCTGTGATGATACAAAAATATAAGATATATCCTTATAGATTAAACATCTCCTTCAAAGTATGTTTTCTCACCATTTTCTTCCTGTCCTTAAAGAGAAGACCCAAGGGTTGTACATCAGGCTTCCCTGGTTGCTTAGACGGTAAAGAATCTGCCTGCAATGCAGGAGACCCAGGTTCAATCCCTGGATCTGGAAGATCCCCCATGGAATGGCAACCCATTCCTGCCTGGGAAATCCCATGGACCAAGGAGCATGGTGAGCCACAGTCCATGGGGTCACAAAGAGTCAGACATGACTGGACGACTAACACACATACAAACAAGGGTTGTATTTCCAACCCAAATACTTTAGGTTGTGGATTTCCCTTGAAGATCTCCTATGAGATGATGGAAATTTCGCTTCTGAATATTGACTTGAAGCAACTGGGTCTTCTGATGTGTTGTATAAAATTCCTGAAAGCGTAAAGCGTTAGTCACTTCAGTCGTGTCTGACTCCTTGTGACCCCATGGACTGTAGCCTGCCCGGCTCCTCTGTCCATGGAATTCTCCAGGCAAGAACACTGGAGTGGGTAGCCATTCCCTTCTCCGAGGGATCTTCCCGACCCAAGGATCAAACTCAGGTCTCCTGTATTGCAGGCAGAATCTTTACCATCTGAACCACCGGGAAAGCCCTTGTATTCAGTTTGAAAACTTATAAATTCTTAGCCACTATATTCTCATGACCTCTGGCTAAAGGGAGGTTCAGGAGAAAGAAAGAGAATGTGTTTCAAAAACCAGGAAAATGTCTTAAGCCATGTTTCACACATGAGAGGGTGGAATATTCTAGAAAGGTCTTGGAAATAATGTTTCTGGGAAGTTTTGAAAGCCAGCCTGAGGATTTCCCCAGGATTTGTTGTAATCTTGCATCCATTCACATGCCAGTGAGACCCAACCCCAGGACTGGACTAGAATCTTCCTAGTTTGAGTAGTGTCTCCAAGAAAATTTTAGCACAAATCTCTCTTCCGGAGGAGGAGGTTTAATGGCTTACCCAAGAGCCTCCAGGGACTGCATTATGAAGAAGATTCTGGGCCCAGAGTTTCAGGCCCACACACTTCACATTTGAGAATTAATGACTGATCCTTCTCTGAAGGAGGGTTAAGCCTCTGTTGGTTGATTACAAATGTTCCAGGTACAGATCTCTGAGGTGAGAACTTTGTGAATAACAGAAACAACCACAGAAAAACTCCACAGAAAGCCTTACCTTAATTCATTACTCAATTGTGAATTTTGAGGATTTAATGAGGCATTTTAAATAAAGAGAGGAATTACTCCAAGGTTAAGGAGATCTGGGGCCAGCTTAAATTGAGCGATGAGAAACCGAAGTTGCTCTTTCAGGATATTATTCACTCTATAAAAACAAAATGTATTTGTTCGCAGTAAACATGTCAGAGCAGCAGCTATAGAGGACAAGTGTAGACTGGTTGCTGTCCAATCTGCCAGTTTTCAGATGAAAGACGGGGATCTGATAAGTGACAGCTTCCCATGAGAACATTTGCATGGAGATCTTTCCTGGTTCATTATTTCATCCCCAACCGTATGAGTGTATCAATAAAAGTTCGAGACAACTGCTGTTCTCACAGCATATTTATATTTATCTAAGGCAGGGGAGCTCTGTTTGATGGCAATCATCATGACCCATCAAACATAAGTGAGCCATCCTAGTACTTGCTTGTGGGCTTCCATCCTTGCATTGGCTTAGATGGTAAAGAGTCTGCCTGCAATGCAGGAGACAGAGGTTTAATCCCTGGGTTGAGAAGATCCCCTTGAGAAGGCAATAGTTAGCCACTCCAGTGTTCTTGCCTAGAGAATCCCATGGACAGAGGAGTCTGATGGGCTATAGTCCATGGGGTCGCAAAGAGTCAGACATGACTAACACTTCACTTCAGTACTTGCCTGTAAGGATAGGGATCTTTCAGTTCAATTGCTGAGTTGTGTCTGACTGCGACCCCATGGACTGCAGCAGGCCAGGCCTCCCTGTCCATCACCAACTCCTGGAGTTTACTCAAACTCATGTCCATTGAGTCAGTGATGTCATCCAACCATCTCATCCTCTGTCATCCCCTTCTCCTCCCACCTTCAATCTTTCCCAGCATCAAGGTCTTTTCAAATGAGTCAGTTCTTTGCATCAAATGGCCAAAGTTTTGGAGTTTCAGCTTCAGCATCAATCCTTCCAATGAACACTCAGGACTGATTTCCTGTAGGATGGACTGGTTGGAGCTCCTTGCAGTCCAAAGGACTCTCAAGAGTCTTCTCCAACACCACAGTTCAAAAGCATCAATTCTTCGGCGCTAAGCTTTCTTTATAGTTCAACTCTCACATTCACACATGACTATTGGAAAAACCACAGCCTTGACTAGACAGATTTGTTGGCAAAGTANGGTTGGAGCTCCTTGCAGTCCAAAGGACTCTCAAGAGTCTTCTCCAACACCACAGTTCAAAAGCATCAATTCTTCAGTGCTAAGCTTTCTTTATAGTTCAACTCTCATATCCACACATGACTACTGGAAAAACCACAGCCTTGACTAGACAGACATTTGTTGGCAAAATAATGTCTCTGCTTTTTAGTATGCTGTCTAGGTAGGTCATAACTTTCCTTCCAAGGAGGAAGAGTCTTTTAATTTCATGGCTGCAGTCACCATCTGCAGTGATATTGGAGCCCAAAAAAATAAAGTCTGCCACTGTTTTCACTGTTTCCCCATCTATTTCCCATGAAGTGATGGGACTAGATGCCATGGTCTTAGTTTTCTGAATGTTGAGCATTAAGCCAACTTTTTCACTCTCTTTTTTAACTTTCATCAAGAGGTTCTTTAGTTCTTCTTCACTTTCTGCCACACTTTCTTCTGTGTGGTGTCATCTGCATATCTGAGGTTATTGATATTTCTTCCAGCAATCTTGATTCCAGCTTGTGCTTCATCCAGCCCAGGGTTTCTCATGATGTACTCAGTTCAGTTCAGTTCAGTCGCTCAGTCGTGTCCGACTCTTTGTGACCCCATGAATCGCAGCACGCCCCGCCTCCCTGTCCATCACCAACTCCCGGAGTTCACTCAAACTCACATCCATCGAGTCAGTGATGCCATCCAGCCATCTCATCCTCAGTCGTCCCCTTCTCCTCCTGCCCCCAATCCCTCCCAGCATCAGAGTCTTTTCCAATGAGTCAACTCTTCTCATGAGATGGCCAAAGTACTGGAGCTTCAGCTTTAACATCATTCCTTCCAAAGAAATCCCAGGGCTGATCTCCTTCAGAATGGACTGGTTGGATCT
>SJYT01072829.1:442996-598751 GCA_006410635.1 Cephalophus harveyi | reverse complement strand
AAGAGGCTAGGTGTGAGTGCAGCTTTATGCCCAGTTCATTCCTGGAAGAGGCTGATTGGTTCCAACACTCTCCTTAATTGGCTGATCCATCTTGGGTTAGTCACTCACCTCCTACAACTTCATTTCCTCATCAGAAGAAACTGGACTCAACAGGCTCTGTGTTCCTCCCTAATGATCTGTAAGTTTTCTAAGATTCTATTGCCAGGCTCACACGCAGTGTGGCCTTGAGCTCAGGTGGTTCTCTAGCACCAGTTGATACATGTGCTTAATCTGGGAGCTTTGCAGGCCTTTGCTGTTCCTTTCATGAGCAATGCTTAGAGAATATGCCTCCCAGCCAGTATCTGAATGCAAAAACCCCCTTTCTCTGGTTCGGATGAATTGTGGTGGAAGAAAAAGCAACTGAGCAAAAGGAATTTGGAAGGTGGCTTTGAAAGATTGCTGATTTCACTCCTTCTATTTTGCTTCCTCCCAGGTCTGACACCCCAACTACTCTGGAGAGATCAGAAACTACGATATGGTCTATGGTACACCTGAATTGAAATGTCACTTGCCCATATGAATCTATTTAAAATTATTTATTTATTTATTTAGTGGCTTAGGTGGTTAAAAAAAAAAAAAAATCTGCCTGCAATGCAGGAGACCTGGGTTCAATACCTGGGTTGGGAAGATCCCTTGGAGAAGGAAATGGCAACCCACTCAGGTATTCTTACATGGAGAACCCCAGGGACAGAGGAGCCTGGCGGGCTACAGTCCATGGGGTCACAAAGAGTCAGACACGACTGAGCGACTGAGCATGCAAGCTTCCCTTGTTGCAGAGCAGACGATCTAGGCACATGGACCTCAGTAGCTGTGGCTTCCAGGCTCTGGAGCACAGGCTCAATGGTTGTGGTGCATGGGCTTAGCTATTCCACAGCATGTGGAATCTTTCTGGACCAGAGTTTGAACCCATGTCTCCTGCATTGGCAGGTGGATTCTTTACCACCGAGCCCCCAGGGAAACCCCATATTAGGCATTTTTTCATTCATTTACCTGGCCATTTTTTTCTTCAGAAATGCACTATACACCTATTATGTTCCAGGTAGTAGAACGATTGCATCTAATTCTGGAGGCAAAATAATCTGGGGTTGAGTCCTGTTTTCACTGCACATTAGCTCTATGACCCTGGCCAAGTGACTTAATCTCTGTAAGCTTTGGCTCCTTTATTTATAAACCAGGAATGACAGTATATCATAATTATAGGGCTGTTGACAATTGAAAGAGATAACAGGTGGAAGGTCAATAACAGAATACATTAAGCATCCAATAAATTGTAGCTGTTATCATCCTCTTCATAACCATTGTTACAGACTGAATTGTGTCCCCCGCCAAATTTGTATGTTGAGTTGCAACCCTCAGTGGGTCAGAATATGGCTATATTTGGAACTAGTCCCTTTAAACATGTGATTAAGGTAACAGTGAAGCCATATGGGTGGGTGCTGATCCAATATGACTAGTATCCTTATAGGAAGAGGTGATGAGGACACAAAAATACACGGGGGAAGATGTGTGAAGATACAGGGAGAAGACAGCCATCTACAAGCCAAGGAGACAAGCCTCTGAATGAAATTAACCCTGCTGGCATCTTCATCGTGGATTTCTAGCCTCTGAATTGCAGGGGAATACATTCCTGTTTTTAAGCCACCCAGTCTGTGGTGTTGGTTACCGCTGCCCTAACAGACTAATACAATCGTCTTCAACATCATCAGTATCATCATTACCATCTCCATGTGCTGAGATTCAAAAATGATTATGCTGTTAATTCTTTTTCAGTGAATTCACAATCTGAGGGAGACAAGCTTATAGACAAATATATTTTTTAATACAGCCGTGTCTGACTCTTTGCAACCCCATGGGCTGTAGCCCACCAGGCTTCTCTGTCCATGGGGTTTTTCCAGGCAAGAATATTGGAATCAGTTGCCATGCCCTTCTCCAGGGGATCTTCCCAACCCAGGGGTCAAACCCAGGTCTCTTTTTGCGGAAGGATTCTCTACTATCTGAGCCACCAGGGAAGCCCCACTTTATAATCCAAGCTAAGGACAAAAATAAAGGTCTGCACCATACCCATAAAAGCACAAGAGAAGGAATGCTTTACCCTATGGAAGAGATGTAAAGGAGAAAATGGGGAGGGATTATAAAGTGTACTAGTCCTGAAAAGACCAAGGAAGATCAATTACTTCGTAAGTAAGGAGGGACAAGGCTTCTTAAGCAAGGGGATGGCACTTACGGTGGAATTTGTGGGTGGCAAGGACATTCTTCAGGGTTTGTTTTCTAGGAGTCATTTGTTCTGCGACACAGGACCTGACCTGGGTCGTGATGGAGAGAAAGTAAGTTCCTAAGCAAACAAAGCGAGACGCCATTAATCAGCTCGATAAGCTAGTGCCTGGACATTCATTCCTACTGTCTGGAGAACGGAAGGATAAAACACAAAAAGAGAAATTCCCATTTTGGCCCACCAGAAGCATTTAGCAGGCCTTGTGTTTTGTGTTTGGGAGCTAAGGTAACATGACACCTCAGTCTAAGCTCCGAATGGATAAGAGCACAAAGAGAGTGGGGGAGACATAACCTAGTTCCAAAGTGGTGGTTAAAAGGTAATCCGTGCTTTCTGGTGCGTACATCTGTGGGGATTTATAACATGTAAAAATATGATTATAACTTGCCTCACATAAAGCCCTCATTATAAATTCAAAACAATTTTACCTTTAAATGAACCAGAATAAGCAAGGTGGGGGAGGTAATATTATTCCCTGGCTACCTGGTGGATTGTTGAGGATTAATGAGCTAATGTCTGTAAAGCTCTCTAGCAAAGCAGAAGTAAAGAAGTGGAAAGCTAGCAGGTGTTAGAATCTCCCCCCCACCACATGCAAAGCTAAAAGACCAAACACAGAACAGTCTGTCTCAGGTGTTTATCTGTTTTACTATAACAACAACAACAACGAAAAGATTAAAGAATATTTTGTTAAAAAGACAAAAAATTCTCCATTTTGCTAATATGGCACCTTAAGTGCTCCACAGTTTCTTCGTCTTTATTCTCATCCATCCATGGTTATGATCATTCACCTACTTTGTATTTTAAATATTGATACTTATGTATTTTGCATTAGCTCGTTTGTGTTTCCTTAAGGTATCTATCATATAGTGTGTTCATGTTGGTACACAATCTTCATAACAGTTTTTAAAGTATTGTTGTTGTTCCATCTCTAAGTCATATCTGACTCTTTGCGACCCCGTGGACTGCAGCATGCCAGGCTTCCCTGTCCTTCACCATCTCCCAGAGTTTGCTCAAACTCATGTTTAAACCATTATATTCATGTAAATTTGTATAGCATAAAATTAACCCATTTTAGTGTTAATTTCGTGACCCAAAGACTTTTAGTAAATTTATAGAGTTGTTAAAAAGCCAGTTTTAGAATATTTCCATCACCTCTCCGCCACATTTTCTTGTGCCTATTTGCAGTTCGTGGGTTTTCATCCTCCATCCTAGGAAACTGCTTTCTGCCATAGCTTTGTATTTCCTAGAAGTTTTATGTAAATTTGTGTATGGTCTGGCTTACTGCACTTAGCAAAGTGTTTTTGAGGATCATCCCTGTTGTAGTATGTATCAATCGTTTGCTCCTTTTTGTTGCTGAATAATATCCTATTGAATGGTTATACCGCACACGACTCACCACACACAACTCACCAAGTGATCGACACTTGCATTGTTTCCAGTTTGGGACTGTTATGAATACTACAGCTATGAATGGCATGTCTGTGGGAACATATGTTTTCATCTTTTTTGACCAGATGACTGGGAGGGAATCGCTGAGTCACATGGTAACTCTGTGTTTACCTTTCGAAAGAAACAGCTAAACTGTTCCAAAGTGGCTGCGCTGCTTTACATTCCTGCCAGTAATGTGTAAAATTTCCAGTTTCTCCACATCCTTGCCAATACTTGTTATTGTCTCTCGTTTTGATTATTGCCTTCAAAGTGGGTGGGAAATGGTATTTCATTGATTTCAACTTGTATTTTCCTAACTAATGTAGAACATCTTTTCATGTGGCAATGGCACCCCACTCCAGTACTCTTGCCTGGAAAATCCCCTGGACGGAGGAGCCTGGTGGGCTGCAGTCCATGGGGTCGCTAAGAGTCGGACACCACTGAGCGACTTCACTTTCACTTTTCACTTTCATGCATTGGAGAAGGAAATGGCACCCCACTCCAGTGTTCTTGCATGGAGAATCCCAGGGACAGGGGAGCCTGGTGGGCTGCTGTCTATGGGGTCGCACAGAGTCGGACACGACTGAAGCGACTTAGCAGCAGCAGCAGCCTTTTTTATATCTTCTTTGCTGAAAAGTGAAGTCGCTCAGTCGTATCCAACTCTTTGTGGCCCCATGGACTGTAGCCCACCAGGCTCCTCCATTCATGGGATTTTCCAGGCAGGAGTACTAGGGTGGGTTGCCATTTCCTTCTCCAGGGGATCTTCCCAACCCAGGGATCAAACCCAGGTCTCCCGCATTGAAAGCAGACTCTTTGCCATCTGAGTCACCAGGGAAGTCTTTGCTGAAATAATTATTCAAATCTTTTGCTCATTTTAAAACTAGGTTGTTTGTCTTGTTAGTGAGTTGTAAGAGCTTTTGATATAGCCTGAACTTATGTTCTTTGTTAGATATGATTTGCAAGTACTTTCTCCCAACCTGTGACTTTTATTTTCATTGTTGTTGTTTAGTCACTCAGTCATGTTCGACTCTTTGCAACCCCATGGACTGCAGCACGCTAGGCTTCCCTATCCTTCACCATCTCCCAGAGCTTGCTCAAACTCATGTCCATTGAGTCAGTGACGCCATCCAACCATCTCGTCCTCTGTCATCTCCTTCTCCACCTGCCTTCAATCTTTTCCAGCATCAGGGTCTTTTCTAATGAGCTGGCTCTTTGCATCAGGTGGTCAAAGTATTGGAGTTTTAGTTTCAGCATGGGTCCTTCCAATGAATATTCAAGGTCAATATCCTTTAGGATTGACTGGTGTGATCTCCTTGCAGTCCAAGGGACTCTCAAGAGTCTTCATCAGCACCGAAATTCAAAAGCATCAGTACTTTGATGCTCAGCCTTCTTTACGCTCCAACTCTCACATTTTTTTGAAGAGGGAAAGTTTTTCATTTTGATGAAGTCAAATTTATCAAAATTTTTCTTTTATAGATCATGCTTTTAGCATCATACTTAAGAAATCTTTGCCTAACCCAAAGTCACAAAGATTTTTCTCTTCTGTGATATCCTATAGTTTTGTTCTTATTTTGAGGCCTGTGGTCCATTTTAAGTTAATTTTTGTGTCTAGTATACTTAAGGTCTATATTCTTGTTCTGTTCTTTTATTTTTCTGCATGTGGATAGCCAATGTCTCACTACCATTTGTTGAAAAGACTTTTCCCTCATTGAATTGCCTTCGCACTTTCATAAGTCAAAAGAGAAAAACAAATACCATATATTAATGCATACATGTGGAATCTAGAAAAAAAAATGGTACGAATGGTATCTATTTGCAGGACAAGAGTAGAGACTCAGATGAAGAGAAAGGATGTGTGGACTAGTTGGGGAGAGGGAAGAATGAAATGGAGACTGGAGATTAGGAATGAGGTATGTGTGAAATAGCCAGTGGGAACCTGCTGTCTAGCACAGGGAGCTTAGTTGAATTCTCTGTGATGACCTAGAGGGGCAGGATGGGTGGTACAGGGGACGGCCAAAAAGGAAAGGAGATATATATATACACACATATGGCTGATTCATTTTGTTGTACAACACTGTAAGACAGTTATACCCCAATTTTTAAAAAATCAACTGATAAATATAACAGTTTACTTTCGGACTCCCAGTTTTGATTCATTCACGTCTGTCCTTATGCCAATACCGTACTGTCTTGATTTCTGTAGCCTTAAAATAAGTCTTAAAATCAGGCTGTGCAAATCCTCCAATGTTTTTCTTTTTAAAGATTATTTTGGCTATTTTTTGTGATATATATATATATTTTGGCCATGCCTCACAGCTTGTAGGATTTTAGTTCCCCAACCAGGGATTTAAACCCCCATGGCTGGGCAGTGAAAGTGTCAAGTCCTAACCACTGGACCACCAGAAAATTCCTTCTTTGTGACAATTTTTAATGGTTGCAGGATAGCTCCTAAAATGGATGTTTTGCAATAAATGCACTTCATCATTTAACTGTTCCAGTCTATTTTGTATTGTTATTAAGTGTGTAAAGAATAAAATTATGTTTGTATCTCATTTCCTCTTGGGCGTAGAGTTACTTAAGGTGAATTTCTGAGAGAGGAATTACTGGATCGGATCGAGGTCTGTGAATGTGTGAGAAGTGAGGTCTGTGAGAAGTGCTTGACACAAAACAGATAAAAGCGACAGCCCTGATGTGGAGGGGAGGGACCGTCTCACTGGGGGACTGATGGCTCTTCTCAGATGCCAGGCTTCGTAGCCTTTATTTCACTGACTCTTCACAACTCCTCTTAAAGTAGATGTGATTATCTCCATTTAAATGAAGAGGATCCTGAGTTAAGCACTGATGCTTTGACCTCGCTTGACCAGCAGGGCCAAGGCTGGAGTCCAGAGAGTCTCCCTGATCTCCTGCTGAAGGAGCCTGCTGCTTATCTCTAGCAAGCAGTTGCGGTTCACTCCCTGGGAGGATCAAGTAGGATGGAGGAATTAGCTCATCTGCTTCAGTCTTCACCAGACATCGCCATCCCCTCAGTGTCTTTATCGACACTTTCGTTATTTGTCACGGTAGCTGCACGAGGACCTGTGGACCGAGGCGACCCATTTTATAGGCAGGAAAAACTGTTAGGAGCTTAATAGAACTGCCAAGAAATGAAAGGTCAGTCACCAGAGGAAGCCAGAAAATGATTCTGACTCTTTAATTAAGGCCTCCAACGGCACCTGAAAATCCCATGGGCAGAGGAGCCTGGTGAGCTGCAGTCCATGGGGTCGCTGAGAGTCAGACACGAATGAGCGACTTCACTTTCCCTTTTCACTCTCATGCACTGGAGAAGGCAATGGCAACCCACTCCAGTGTTCTTGCCTGGAGAATCCCAGGGACGGGGGAGCCTGGTGGGCTGCCGTCTGTGGGGTCGCACAGAGTGGGACACGACTGAAGCGACTTAGCAGCAGCAGCAGCAGCTTCTTCAGTCTCTCATAAAGCGACTGTTGAACTTTCCATTTTTTGTTGTTGTTTTCTATTTTTGTTTCGTGTTAAGTTATGAATGTGAGGCTTCTGTGGAAGTCCTTCCAGAAGGCTCGGGGCTGGGCTTTGGCCCAATATACCGATGTTCTCACTCTGTATTTTTTTCTGCACTCTCTTCCCACCCAAGAGCTCACAAGCCTTTTAAACTGAGGACACAGCGCCTCCTGCTCCCGTGGCCTGGAGCGTGGACCGGGAGGGAGACTGGAGAACGCGACAGAGCGCACAGCGGCGGGGCTGTCCGGCTGAACAAAGCGAGAGTCGGGAGGAGATACAGCGTCGCCGTCCTCACTCGGAGGAGCAGCCGTGAACACAGTGGCTGGGACCCTGCCTGGGAGCCTGCACCGTGGAGTAATGGAGACTCTGAGCTCGACTGAACACGCCCCACGCAGGTGGCCCAGGCCAGGAGAGTCCGGGTGCCCGCTTTGTCCAGGCGGGAATTTGGGCTGCCTGGCCCAGGTCTCGGCCGCTCTCAGTCAAAAGCCAGCATTGATGAGGGAGCTGGGTCTGGTTTCATTCCTGAGCTTGTGCCCTGAAACAGCATGAGGCTGAAAGTAGCTCTCCCTTCCCTGGGGAGCTGCTGAGACCATGCAGAGCTAACGCTTTACCCCTTCTCCCCCTTTCCAACCACGTGGAGCAGAGCTAACCTCAAATCAG
Source organism: Cephalophus harveyi (assembly GCA_006410635.1). NCBI lineage: Eukaryota > Metazoa > Chordata > Mammalia > Artiodactyla > Bovidae > Cephalophus > Cephalophus harveyi. The sequence goes on along the minus strand of SJYT01072829.1, from coordinate 590,845 downwards.
GCTGTTGGTTGTTCAGGTATTGTCTTCTGCCCAAAGTGACTTTCCCACCTCTGTAGCTGCCATTCTTCCAAGTGCAGCTGAAATCCGACTTACATTATTGGTTCTGCAGTAACGCATCCTACTTGCTCGGCGCCCCTCCCAATCTGGGGGTTGTCCTGGGGTCCCTGGTATGAATCATCTCTCTTTCCCCAGGGCTTGCTCAGCACTCTGTCTCTATCGCTGATAGTTGTTTTTTTTTTTTGGCCATGTGGCATGTGGGATCTTAGTTCTCTGACCAGGGATTGAACTCACATTTCATTGCAGTGGGAGCACAGAGCCCGAAACACTGGGCCACCAGCGAAGTCTCAATCACTCTTATAGTTTCTACCTGGCAGGGCTGTCTTGCTGCCCCACTGACGGACCCCCAGCTCTGGAGCTTCTTCTCTCTCTCTTGATTCTGAGCTTCTCCCTCCCAGTCTCTGGCTCAGCAAGCTCATTCTCATCTCCTGGTTCTTAATATTTAACCAAGATTTTGTTGTTGTTTTTCTCATCATCTCCCTATAACAAGGGAGGCCAGTCTTGGCATTGACTTTGGGAAACATTGCTCTATTTGTTAACACCAGTCTGGAGGACTGGCTCAGATTCTGACTGCTCCCTTGACTCATAGTCTGATTTTGACCTTGTTGTCCCAGAACAGACCCAAGCTCTGCCTATCCAGGCATAAATCCTCTACAGCAAGAGCTGTCTTATATATATATTAGTGGTAAGTGGCTTTTGCTATAGATAAAATTACTTTATAGCAAAGGAGGTATAGTTGTGATGGTAGATGGAGCTGGGTGCTGAGAATAGATTCCTCTGATCTTCTGGAAAATGGCCCTTTTGCAGAGGGGATTGAGAGTGAGAATTGGGGTTCAGTTCTGTGGGTCCCCTATAATTCTAGAAACCACACAGGCTTTTACCTCCTTGCATCTCTTAAGTGCTGACCATGTGTTCCTTCTGAAGCTCTCTCCTGCCTCAGTTCTCTTCCTAATTTTGCATTTCTGCTCAGTCTCCCTTGCTGGGGCCTCTTTTTTCCCCACTTCTTAACTGTGGATGTTCCCTAGAGCCCCCTTTTCTTCTTCTCTCCACTGACCCACTCTGTGATCTCAGTCGATCCATCACATCAGTTGAACTTCCGTATGTTTGTTGAGGAGCCTCAAATGCACCTCCAGCTTAGCTGTCTTCTGGAGCCACAGACCTGTAGATAATCAGCTATGTCCTGTCCCTCCTCTCCTTTTCCCCTTGGGACACAGAGGGGCCCGAACAGTCTACTCCTCAGTCCTTAGAGATGGGCTGTAGGAGCTGAGGACGGAATGACGCATTGGCTCATGCATCTGCTCATCCATCCCCAAACACCGTGCTCCTGCTGGATGCCGAGCACTGGGTTAGGCACCAGGAAACCAAAGAGGAGGAACACACAGGGCCCGCTATCAACAGCCCAGATCTGTCCAGCATACAGAAAGAGAACATATACACAGTGTGGTAAACGCAGTGCTCGGCATATATAAACAAAGTGGAATGGGCAGCAGAAGTGGGAATTACTAATTCTACCTGTGGAAGATGTCAAGGGCAGGGCTCCTGGAGGTTTCTTTTATGCATGTGAGCATTAAAGCACTTAGAGACAAGTGTGCTAGTTGCTCAGTTGTGTCCAACTCTTTGGGATCCCATGGACTGTAGCCCACCAGGCTCCTATATCCATGGGATTCTCCAGGCAAGAACACTGGAGTGAGTAGCTATTCCCTTCTCCAGGAGATCTTCCTGACCCAGGCATCGAACCCGGGTCTCCTGCACTGCAGGCAGATTCTTTACCATCTGAGCCGCCAGGGAAGCCCCCACTTATAGACAAGTGCTTAGTAAATATTTAGCACCTGTGATGGGACGGGAAGCAATAGCTGGTGCTGGAACTTCCCTAGGTGTCCAATGGCTAAGACTCTGAGCTCCCATTGCAGTGGGTCTGGGTTCTCTCCCTGGACATGGAATTGGTTCCCACATGCCACAACTAATGATCCTACATTCTGCAACAAGGATCAAAGATCTGCATGCCACAACGGAAACCCATCACAGGCATATAAATAAATATTTTTAAAAATAGCCAGTGCAAAGAACAGTGGAGCAGGAAGAATGAAGGTCAGTACTGATGTTGTGGAGCAACCATCCTGACCCTGAAATCCATTCATTCTCTTTTCACGTGACAGAAAAGTGGACCACCCCCTCTCTCTTTAAAGTCCCTGTAACCATTTACCTTGCTATCAAACAAAATTCTTAACTAATATGGAAAAGAATCTTTGAGGTCAACTAGTTTGTTTAGAGCAGAACTCTTCCCTCATGGCTTAGATGGTATTGTAAAGAATCTGCCTGCAATGCAGGAGACCTGGGTTCCATCCCTGGGTAGGAAAGATCACTAAGAAGGAAATGACTACCCACTCCAGTATTCTTGCCTGGAGAATTCCATGGACAAAGGAGCTTGGTGGGCTACAGTTCATGGGGTTGCAAAGAGTCAGACACAACTGAGCAACTAAACCTTATGCCTCCTGGTAAACCTAAAGTTGGAGTTGAGGCTGGGCCCCTCCATCAGCCTTCCTACCCCGTAGGAAGTGCCCCTGATGCACTTCGGCCGACCCCTAAGACTCCAAGCTGCAGACCACCATGCTCCCTCTTTTTTTTTTTTTTTTCTTTTATGGTTGAGGAAATAAAAGCCCTGAGAAATCCAGTAATTTGCCCAAGGTCACACAGCTAGATTGTGCTAAACCCAAAACTAGATTAACATGTACTCTGCCCACAGTTTTGCTTTAGTTTTTTTTTTTTTTTTTCTTTTATAACTCTGACTTGGGAAGCTTGGATGAGATAAAGCAAAAATGTTAATGAAGAATGGAACAGTAGACTCTGAAACGTAGGAAGTAAAAAGAGGGGGAAAAGGAGGAGTAAGAAAGAGAAAGGAGAAAATCGTTGGACTGAGTATTGAGACTGTTCCTCTATTAACTGGCTGCTCTGTTTTAAGGAATGACGCTAAAGCTGAAACTCCAGTACTTTGGCCACCTCATGCGAAGAGTTGACTCATTGGAAAAGACTCTGATGCTGGGAGGGATTGGGGGCAGGAGGAGAAGGGGATGAGATGGCTGGATGGTATCACTGACTCAATGGACGCGAGTCTGAGTGAACTCCGAGAGATGGTGATGGACAGGGAAGCCTGGCATGCTGTGATTCATGGGGTTGCAAAGAGTCGGACACGACTGAGCGACTGAACTGAACTGAACTGAACTGTCCCGTTTTACTTGGGGAGGCTGAGAAATCTTGATCCCCTAAAACTGCCTTGTCACTGCTGTGGTAGATTTTCTTTCCTAGTGTAAAAACGTTACAGTAATCAATCAATCCGCCTGCAGCTTCCACAAATCACAGGTGTGCTCAGCACTGTATAAAATGCTATGCAGATATGAAGGAATGGCAGAGATGGCCCTGCCCAGGAGAGACTGCTCTGGGGAGTTTTGCCCAAGTTCAATGTCCCCTTAACTTTCCCTTAACTTCACATGTTCACAGAAAGCCAGCTCCTTACAGAAATGCTTAGTCAAGGGATTTCCCTGGTGGTCCAATGGTTGAGAATCTGCCTTCCAATGCCGGAGACTCTGGTTCAATTCCTGGTCAGGGAACTATAAGAGCCCACATGTGGCAGGGGAACTAAGAGCCCAAATGTGCAGGGCAGCTAAGCCTGCCTGCTGCAACTACTGGAGCTTGTGCTCTACAACAAGAGAGACTCGAGCACCACAACTAGAGAAGCCTGTGCGCTGCAACAAAGACACAGAGCAGCCAAAATAAATTTTAGAAAAAATATATATATATTTATTCAAATAAATAAGTGTTTAGTCAACATGATTGTGCACGCTGGGCCCTGTTGATAGGACCAGAGATGTCCATCTGATATACATAGAACCAATCAGAGCCTCTTCACAGTAAATGTGGGGGTTGCTCGCTCAATCAGTTGTGTCCCACTCTGCGACCCCATGAACTGCAGCACGCCAGGCTTCCCTGTCCTTCACCATCTCCTGGAGCTTGCTCAAACTCCAGTCTTTTGAGTTGGTGATGCCAGTGTGGAGGTAAGGAGAAGTAAAAGAGACAGAGAGGGAACAAAGAAGGAAGAAGAGGAGGGAAAGAAGTGAAGGGGAAAATGAGGAAAGGTAGAAGGAGACAAGAGGCAGCAAGAGAGACGGCCAGGGGACTTCCCTGGTGGTCCGGCAGCTAAGACTCCATGCCCCCAAGGCAGGGAGCGCGGGTTCAATCCTTGGTCAGGGAGCTAGATCCTGCATGCCTTAAGACCCAGTGTAGACAAATAAATAAATAATTTTAAAAGAGACAGATGCCCAGATAAAGGGACATGCAGCACAGGCCAGAGAAAACAGATACACTGGGTGAGAAGAAGGTAATGAACACTTACTTACAGAGAACCAGATTATCCGCGATGTTCCCGACAGCAGATTCCAAATCTTGCTCCGGGACAGGACTAGAGAGTTGGAAGCTAGCAGCACTCAGGCAGGAGGTGACAGCTCCTTTGGACTTCAGGGACTGGAGGTAAGACCTGGATGGATTTGACCTGCCTTGGCTTATCCCCCACAGGGATTCAAACATGTCACGTCACAGTGGGAATGAAAGCTTCTGCCTTTAACCTGAAAGTCAGCCACCATGAGGCCGAGGACTGGCAGGAAGAAGAGTCAGCGGTGCCCCTGGAGCTAGCCCTGCCCAAGCAGCAGTGTCCACTTCAGAGGCAGAGGCTGTGGTCAAGACTGGCCGCTCCAGAATTCCCGTGGGAGCTGGAATACGGTAGGAAAGCCGTCACTAAAGGACTTTTTTAATGCTGCGTTTGCAGGGTACACACATTGTTTTCACTTAGATTGCTTGTTTTGGGGTGACTTCGGCAAGAGGGGACTAATTCTTCCAACCACCCCTTGGCCCTGTAACTGGTTATATCACTGGGCTACTGCCATATAACGTTGTATAACAAACCAATGCAAACCTCAGGGCTTCCCGGGCCAGCACTTGTTCTCATGCTCGCCCGGCCGCGGGGCTCCTGTGGATCACATGACCGCACGAGCTCCAGCTGGGGTGGGCTGGGCTCCTGGGTGAGGGATGGATTTTGGTCTGTGGGTTCACTCTGCGGCCCAGGCTGAAGGGAAGCTGCTATCCAGGGAAAGCTCTGTTCGTGGCTACGACAGAGGAGCAGGAGGCCAATCTCCCTGTCTGGGTCTGCATGACGTCTGTTCACAACCCACTGACCACAGCGTCTCACAGCTGAGCCCAAAGTCAAGGGACAGGGAAATGGGTGCTTAGCACGGAGACGGAAGGAGTGAACAGTCTCGAACTACCAGCCAGCTCAGTTCAGTCACTCAGGCATGTCCGACTCTTTGCAACCCCATGGACTGCAGCATGCCAGGCCTCCCTGTCCATCACCAACTCCCAGAGTTTACTCAAACTCATGTCCATTGAGTCAGTGATGCCATCCAACCATCCCATCTTCTGTTGTTCCGTTCTCCTCTTGCCTTCAATCTTTCCCAGCATCATGGTCTTTTCCAATGAGTTAGTTCTTCCCATCAGGTGGCCAAAGTATTGGAGTTTCAGCTTCAGCATCAATCCTTCCAATGAATATTTAGAATTTATTTCCTTTAGGATGGACTGGTTGGATCTCCTTGCAGTCCAAGGGAATCTCAAGAGCCTTCTCCAGCACCACAGTTCAAAAGCATCAATTCTTCCCTCACCACCCCTCACCACCAGCCATCTAATCTACTGCCTAATGTTCATGCCTAATTTTTCAGAAAGATCCTCCTGTGGCTTAATAAGGGAAGGATGTTTTTTCCTATGGTTCTTAACATTGATGCCACAGAGGTTTTATATCTAGATTTAAGAGCCACTGAAGGCAATGGCACCCCACTCCAGTACTCTTGCCTGGAAAATCCCATGGACGGAGGAGCCTGGTAGGCTGCAGTCCATGGGGTTGCTAAGAGTCGGACACCACTGAGCAACTTCACTTTCACTTTTCACTTTCATGCATTGGAGAAGGAAATGGCAACCCACTCCAGTGTTCTTGCCTGGAGAATCCCAGGGACGGGGGAGCCTGGTGGGCTGCCATCTATGGGGTCGCACAGAGTCGGGCATGACTGAAGCAACTTAGCAGCAATGTTCATGAACATTGTCCTTCCCTGACACCTGCCTAAGAACAGCCTGGGGACTCCAGCTCCATCTATCCTACCTACACTCCCCCAGACCCCAGGGTCCAAACAGTGTCTTCTCAGGCCACCTTCTGTTTCCTCCAAGGCAATCTCTCTTAGCACAAACTGTCACTTACATATGACTGCTCAGGCAGCTGAGCTGGTTCTGACAAAACTGTCTTTTCAAGCAAGCCTTGCAGGGTACCTCATACCCCTCACTACAGGGCCTCCCAATGATCGTGACTGGAATGGATGACTCCTGACCTCTGGTGCTACTGTCTCTCCAGAACGATGATTATAATTCACAGTTTTATAATTTGGATTTCTTTATTATCTAGGTCTTCTTTTCCAGACCATAACTTTTTTTTGAAGACTGTTTTTATGGTTTTGTTGTTGTTGTTGTTGCATTTTGTCTTAGCTGTGGCACTTGGGATCTTTGATCGTTGTCGCAACATGTGGAATCTTTAGTTGCAACATGCTTAGAGTCTTAAGGACTATCGGGGAATACCCCAGACTATAATTTAAAAAGTTTTTTTACTGGAATTTAGTTGATTTGCAATCTTATGTGAAGTGTCAGGTGTATAGAAAAGTGAATCAGTTATACATTTACATATGTCCACTCTTTTTTAGATTCTTTTCCCATAGAAGCCATTAAAGAGTATTGAGCAGCGTTCCCTCTTCCACAGAGTAGGTTCTTATTAGTTACCTATTTTATGTATACATGTTTGCTCAGTCATGTCTGACTCTTCGCGAATGCGTGGACTGTAGCCCATCAGGCTCCCCTGACCATGAGATTCTCCAGGCAAGAACACTGGCGTGGGTTGCCATTTCCTCCTCCAGGGGATCTCCCCGACCCAGGGATCAGACCCATATCCCTCATGTCTCCTGTCATTCTGCATTCGTCTATTTCTTTCCACTAATATTTTCAGTAAAACCAAGTTAGAGTCAATTTCACACCAGCCTAGAAGAAACTGGGCTAACTTGCAAGGTCTGGATTCTTCTCCCACCAGTGCCAGACTAGTGTGTATGTGTCAATCCCAGTCTTTCAGTTATTCCTCCCCCACTGATCCCCTGGGAGCCATAGGTTTGTTTTCTAACCTGTGACTCTTCTTCTGTTTTGTAAATAAGTGCATTTGTACCCTTTTTTAAGATTCCATCAATAAGTGATGTCATATGATACTAACATTTGTCTTTCTGTGTCTAATCTACCTCACTAAGTATGATAATCTTGAGGTCCGTGTATGTTGCTGAAATGGCATTACTCTTTCTGTTCATGACTGAGTAATATTCCATTGTATTTATGTACCGATCTTCTGTATCCATTCCCAGATTATAAAGTTGGCAAAGACAAAAGCCTATGTCTGTTTTACTCACCACTAGTGGTCTCAGCCATAAATAGACACTCAAAAAATACTTGTTAAAGAAAAGGGTGATGGGATTAACAGATAGACACTCTATATAGTACTAAGTCACTTCAGTCGTGTCCGACTCTGTGCGACCCCACAGACAGCAGCTCACCAGGCTCCCCCGTCCCTGTCTCTTATACACATCTCGACCTCATGGACTGCAGCCTACCAGGCTCCTCCACCCATGGGATTTTCCAGGCAAGAGTACTGAAGTGGGGTGCCATTTTCACTTCAGTCGTGTCCGACTCTGTGCGACCCCACAGACAGCAGCTCACCAGGCTCCCCCGTCCCTGGGATTCTCCAGGCAAGAACACTGGAGTGGGTTGCCATTTCCTTCTCCAGTGCATGAAAGTGAAAAGTGGAAGTGAAGTCGCTCAGTCGTGTCCGACCCTCAGCGACCCCATGGACTGTAGCCCTCCAGGCTCCTCCGTCCATGGGATTTTCCAGGCAAGAGTACTGGAGTGGGATGCCATTGCCTTCTCCAGACACTCTATATAAAACAGATGAAAAACAAAGTTCTATTGTGTAGCACAGGGAATAATGTTCAATAGCTTGCAATAACCAATGGAAAAGAATTTGAAAATGAATATATATGAATACATTGCTGTACACTAGAAACTAACACAACATTGCAAATCTGCTATCCTTCAATAAATGGACAATAGAAAAAGGAATGAAAGGAAAGGAAAGAAATGAGTAAATAGGCTCCATAGTGACAGGTTCTATTGTCCTTGGAGTCCAGGTTTTCAACATTTCTGCAAATGCTGGCCACATGCCTCATTGTAGTTCCTTTGAAAACCCCTCCTTCCCCTACTGCTTCATCCAGTGAAGGCGGCCGGGTCTGGATGGTGGTTGCAGAGCCTCCCCGACTGCTCCCTGGGGCCCCTCCCACCTGCCTGGACAGGTCACCTTTGCTCCAATCTTTGCCCTCTGTAGGGCTCGTGGCCTGGCGACAACCACAGTGTCCTGCTAGGCAGGGCACTAAACATGTCAGTTTTCACTGACTTTCTCTCTTTCCCTCTCCTCCTCTTTTTGGAGTGCAGTAAAATAATCTGATGGTGTAGGGGTTGGGGAGAGGATTCCCTTCAGGTGACCTCTCAAATCAAGACCTTGTAAGCCCAAAGCAGAGTTCTTTTTGGATCTGGGACTTACCTATGGGACCTGAGGCAAATGGCAGAGGGGAAATCAGAATGTATGGTGGCCCTTTCCAAGGGCTTTACAACTGGACAGACTTGAGTTCAAATCTCATTTCTACTACTTTCCTGACCGCAAGGCTGAGGTCAAGTTGCTCTGCTCCTTGGTCCTTGTTTTGTAAGGCTTAATGGTGTCTCCCAGCAGGGCACTAGTGAAAGAGTCTATTTCAAGTGCCCAGCACAGTGCCTGCCAACCATCAAGCACTGAGGAAGGCATCTTTCCTCATCCCTGTCATTAGTCATTCATCTGTTTCTTTCTGCTAACATTTTCAATAAAACCAGGTTAGAGTCAATTTCACACAAGCCTAGCAGAAGAAACTGGGGTTAACATGCAAGGTCTGGGTTTGGGAGGAAAGGAAAGAATAACCTCAACTTTTTATTTCCCAACCTTATTAGACTATGTGTCTGATGAAGCCTATGAAGTATAGATTTAATTATTCAAAATATCTTCTCATCTTTTGTAAAGTTTCCATGAAAATTCAATATTTGAACTTCATAAAAGCAAAATTAGGGGACACCGAAGCTTGTTGCAGGGTGTTGAGTGATGTCAAGGATGCATTAATAGAGATGATCCTAGGGAGTGGAGGCAGGGGGAGCAGACCCATCTCAAAGTCCCCGTGTATCAGCAGTGACAGTCACCAGCGTGCACTTCAAAACTGAGTATGACAGGTATTTCTATACGGATGGGTTCCGAAATGCTCAATCAGCTGGCAGAGTTAGAGTCATGTCAGAAAGCTCTTTCAACGTCCCACAATAGCACTGCCTCTCTCTCCCCCTCCAGATGGCTACACCCTCGGGGCGTCAGGGACTGGTCTCAGGTTCAGGTCCAGCCAGGATCTCTCTCCAGAAACTCAAGCCTGTGATGGGCCACCAGCTGTACTGGAGACCAGAGTTCAATCCCTGGGGGGGGGGGAGGGGAAGATTCCCCTGAAGAAGAGAATGATTACGCACTCCAATATTCTTGCTTGGAGAATTCCGTGGACAGAGGAGCCTGGTGGGAGTCCATGGGGTGGCAAAGAGTCAGACACGCTTACCTGCCCAGACGTACCTTAAGCCCCTAACACCCAGCACCTTGAAAGCAGAAGTTGTCATCACCCCAGTCTTGCCTTCCTCCCAAGTTTCCTCCTTTTCAGTCTTGGGCATCACCATCCACCCAGTCATACAAGCAGGAATCACTAGCTGGCCCCTCTGTCTCTCACTTCCATGTTTAATGAGTCCATTCATTCATCCACAAGCCGCACTGGTTATCAGCTGCGCCAGGTACCTGGATTCCACAGGTCAACACAACAAGCTCTTCAGCTTCTGCAGCCTTGCCACCCACGTGTGTCTTTCCTTTACCCTCTGCACCCTGCCCTTCCTGTCATGCCCTGGCTCAGCCTCTGCCACACCTTGGCTGCAGCTCCAGGCTCCTCGTCTCCCAGCCACTGCCCCATCCTCCTGACATCATCCTCACACCCCGACCAGTTTTCACTCCAAAATGCACATCTGTGTCTCCCCCTGGCTAAAGGCCTTTCCATTTCCCTCTAGCCAGGACTCTACAGAGTGACTTAAAAGAAATAAATTAAACCGATGAAATGAAACAAAATATACGTTAAACAGAATAATATTGGAGCTGCCAACTTTTTCTTTTGCCAAATAAGTCATTCGAAAGCAATAATCATTTAATGATCACGATCATTTCATGAAAGAAAGGTCATTGTAACCAAAGAGTTAAAAAAAAAAAAGAGGAAGAAAACGTTATTTTAGGGGGGATGAGACGTCCTAAAGGAGACAGATGTCCATGTTCTTCTCATTTCTTCAGGACCTGTGAAAACTCCATTCACGGCAGACTGGGAACCTTGGGCCTGTGGATGGACCTGACCTTCCGGCCCTGACCACTTCTACTGACCATTCCTCCCACCTCCCACCCAGCCCACTGGAAGCAGCGGCTCTTCCACTTCTCCCGCAGACCTTGCTCTCCCTGCCCACTGCCTTATTCTCTCTCTTCCATTTTGCCTGGAATGCCCACGCCACTTTACTCTACCGGGCAGCTCTCACTTGTCCCCAAGGTCCAGCCTAGGCATGATCTCATCCAGGAAATGCTGGGCTGTGAAACCTTCCTGCCCTGTGCCTCAGCCCCCACTTCCACAAAGGCTCTAGGTTCCATGCCTGCGAGCATGCTAAGTTGCTTCAGTCGTGTCCAACTCTGCGACCCCGTTGACTGTAGCCTGCCAGGCTCCTCTGTCCATGGGATTCTCTAGGCAAGAATGCTGAAGTGTGTTGCCATGCCCTTCTCCAGGGGATCTTCCCAACCCAAGGACTGAACCTGGGTCTCTCATGTCTCCTCCCTGGAAAATCTCTTTTTAGCTCTTACTGTATTGCACTGGCCCAACGTCCTTAATTTATAGCCCAAATTCTCTCTCCTCACCGCCAGGGTAGTAGGGTCTGCAAAGTCACCCCAGTCAATTGGACTTAAGAAGTACTTGAGCCTCAGCAGCTGAGTCCACTCTCCCAGGTCTCCTGACTCTGGATCCTTACCACAGCCTCCTTGTCTATTTTAGACTCAAGTTCAACTCCTGGCCCAGCGTTTCTGAGCCTATCTGGGCCCTGCCAGTCCCACACTCGGCGGCATCTGGCCTCCCTGCTGCCTGCGGGGTCCTCAGAGTAGCTCTTTGCTCTCCTTCCCAAAGGTAACAGCAGAATTCTGGACTTTTAGTGAAGGTTTGAAGAAGAGAAGGACTAGACTGCAGTCAAGCGTCATATGAGCTTCCCTTGTGGCTCAAATGGTAAAGAATCTGCCTGCGAGGCAGGAGACCTGGGTTGAGCCCCTGGGTTGGAAAGAACCCCTGGAAGGGTATGGCTCCCCACTCCAGTATTCTTGCCTGGAGAATCCCATGGACAGAGGAGCCTGGTGGGCTACAGTTCATGGGGTCCCAAAGAGTCAGACACAGCTGAGGGACTAACACTTTCATGTTTTCACTTTGAAGCATCATGTAGGCAGCCACTTAAAAGTATGTATGAAATAGCAGTGTTCCATAATTCTGCCAACTATTCCTTGGCTTCAGCTATAGCCCACAGAGAGTTCCCTTAGATATCTGCCCGGGAACGGGGTTTATCTTACCCTGAGGAGTATCAAAATTTGCCTATATTCTTTTCATCCACCAGGCATGGCCCCCCCTCCCCCGCATTCCCATCACGTCCCTGCGTTTGAGTCTGCGTTACCTCCCTCACTAAGACCTGGGCTTGTCTTTGGATATCCAAGCCTCACGAATGCATAAGGGTGCTGCCTCCCACAGATGCCCCCGCCCTGGCAGCACACATGAGCAGCAGGTGCTTTGGAACCAGCTTCCCGCATCCTCAGGCAGGGGCCAGCGCCTTGTGCAGCCGGACTCTGAATGGAGTGCGGGTGGTCCAGAAAGCAAGCCCCCGGGGTTGTTGGGGGTTGATTTATTTGTTTGGGTAAGTGACTTTTTTTTTTTCTTAGCAATTTGTCAGCACAACTTCTCTGCTAAACAGGAGCTTCTGGGGACAGGGACTTATTTATCTTTATCTCTTCAAGATGAAGCATTCAGTAAATGTTTGCTGAACAAATTAAAGAGCTCATGAGTGGAACTAGCTGAGCTTAACAAATAGTGAGCGTGCAAGAAATATTTGTTAAAGAATTGAGTGAATCAATGGCTTGATGAATACATTCTAAATTGCTGTAGCCTTGGGCTTCCTAGGAGGCTCCCTGGCATAGAATCCAGCTGCCAAAGCAGAGGACACAGGTTCCATCCCTGGGTTGGGAAGACCCCCCAGAGTAGGAAATGGCAACCCACTGCAGTATTCCTGCCTGGGAAATCCCATGGGAAAAGGAGCCTGGCGAGCAACAGTCCATGGAGTTCCCAAAGAGTCAGACACATCTGAGCATGGAGGCTTACTCCACTTCCTTCTTAGCTGATTCATCTTTCCGTTTCTGACTCAGGCAGTTCCCCTGACCCCAACGTTCAGCTTGGCTTGACCTTGGGCTGCATACAGTCTAGTGGTTAAGGATCCAGCCGCTGCAATCAGGTAGATGAAGGTTTAAATATCTGTCAGTTAGGAATTCTGACTTCCCTGGTGGCTCAGAGGTTAAAGTGTCTGCCTCCAATGCGGGAGGCCTGGGTTTGATCCCTGGGTTGGGAAGATCCCCTGGAGAAGGAAATGGCAATCCACTCCAGTATTCTTGCCTGGAGAATCCCATGGACAGAGAAGCCTAGTGGGTTACAGTCCATGGGGTCGCAAAGAGTCGGACACGACTGAGCAACTTCACCTTCACCTTTAGGCAGAGTACACAGTTTAAATCTGAGTTTCCTCCTTTTAACATTCAGAATGATAACAGTACTGACTCAGAAGGTTTGAGGAAGGATCAACGGGGATAATCCATCTACGGAGCTTAACATAACACCTTAATGCCCAGCACAGAACAAGCACTCAATAAATGTGGGGGTTGATTGCTATTAATCGCCACCGTCTCCTCCTTTTCATTATCATCCAGGAGTCTGGGCTCATTGAGAAGGCTCTAAGCCCCTTCCTAGGACAAAGGTTCAACCTCTCTGCAGATTACAATTACCCCTTTGCCAGGTACAGCGGTAAGATAGAGATGCTCTGATTACTCTAAGCGGGTGGTCTTTAAGCCTGGTTTGGAGAGTGGGTGGTTTGTTATAACAACCTAATCCGTTTTTTCTCTTTTAACAAAACTTTCCAAGAAATGCCAACACATGATGGTATCAAAGAAAAGTGTTTATGAATGCATCTTCTAGAATCATTCTCCTCAGTTGAAATTCTGACTCTTTCAGTTACTAGCAAGTGAGATTGTGCAAATTATCTGACGAAGCTTCAATTTTTGCATCTGCAAAATGGATGTAATAATGATAGACATATGACAAAATAATTGCATGAGCTAATGAATATAACAGAGGCACCTACTGTGTACTCAGAGGTTGCTGCTGCTGCTAAGTCGCTTCAGTCGTGTCCGACTCTGTGCAATCCCATAGACAGCAGCCCACCATGTTCCCCCGTCCCTGGGATTCTCCAGGCAAGAACACTGGAGTGGGTTGCCATTTCCTTCTCCAATGCATGAAAGTGAAAAGTGAAAGTGAAGCCGCTTAGTCGTGTCCGACTCTTAGCGACCCCATGGACTGCAGTCTACCAGGCTCCTCCATCCATGGGATTTTCCAGGCAAGAGTACTGGAGTGGGTTGCCATTGCCTTCTCCGAAGTTAGCAGTTATTTTATGAGAGTCTGACGGTAGAAGAAAGGATAAGTCAACTCTCAACCATAGTTCAGGCATCTCCCCTGGAACCGTGATTCAAAACTCCAGACCTGACTAGTTACACTGTTCTGATTGTATATCTGTCTAGACTGGTGCCACCATGCCCAGGAACATTCCAGAGTGCCTGAACACGCCCTTTTTCCTTGACTTTATAAGCTGTATGTATAGATAGGAAGGGAATCTCAGTCATGCAGGCCCTGCCTGTGTCGTGGTCAGTTTAACTGGACTCACTCTGAGAATGATGTGTCTGCCTTTTACTAGTTGATCAAAAACCAGAAACAATCATGTAGTCCAGGATGCACCCTGAGCCCTTTTCAAAGTCAGTAATTACATGTTCTGAATCAGTTTGAAATTGAACTGCTTTGATTTAAAAAATATTGTAGCTTTCTTTGTGTCATTTTTGCAGACATATTTTTTCCCAGTTATATAAAGACCACAGATGAATCACATGTCATTTGTATATCCAAAAGGAACTAGATTATGGAGTGAGAGATATGTGAAATCAAAACAGCAATTATAAACACCACACCAGGACTCTCTCCAGGAAAAAGAGAAGATAATTTTCAAAATCAGGGAAAATAAATAGATATAAGCACTATTTCCTAGACTTTCAGTCCAAGTAGTCAAAGTGGTAAGGTACAACTCTAATTGAGTCAATGGATCCTTGATTAGCTGAGATTCTTTGGGAATAGCATGTTTTGGTTAATTGGATTTTCTCCACCTTGTAAGGAGTTTTTCTAGAATATAGTTATATCCTTTTCTTCCTCCTTTATTCCTTTCTTCTTCCTATTTCCTCTCTTTCTTTTCTTAAAAATGAATATAAAGAATAGAATTTAATCTTTCACATCTTCTGGACAATCATTCTAAACATGAAATTTCACTGTTCAGACTTGAAATAAGGAAATTGGCTTGATTAATTCTCTGGAAAAATTGAACAGCAAAGAAGACCATGGTTATTTGACAAGTCCCTAGTGTTTTTCTGTGACATAGTCTTCATTTATTTTCTTTATGACCTGTAATAATATCTGAAAATAAACAAGTCACTTTTATGTGTTTCCTATCAGCCTGGCCCTCTCAAATGTAATCGCCATGGGCAGGGACCCCTTCTATTTCTTAACAGAATCTTCAGCATCTAGAGGTGCCTGGTACGAGACAGCCACTTCGTAAATGTTTGTTCGGATAATGAATATCTCAGTTTTTTATTCTTCACCTATCACCAAATACCGAAGTCTAAACATTTCCTGGTCCAATGATGCCTGGCCAAAATGCCATCACAAGAAGTCTTTGCTTTTTACCACATAATGTTCCAGAAAACTGTGTCATAAAGTTGATGGATACAAATCTTTTCTGAGAAGGAAGGTAATCTTTTGAGGTAAAGGGATTCAATTGGAGAATATCTTAAAAGAACTCATATGCAGACCCAAAATGATAGTTAAAGGACCAAAAGTTCTCTAAACCATCATCAACACTAAAATGAGCTACAACCTTAAGATGATCTGCGGGCTCACTGGCCTTTATTTGTGCTGCTGAGCTGCCTGCAGGTTCAGCCATGGTATGTCAGGGGCTTCTTTGAAGAGCAGGAGGAGAGTCCCAAGAATGGGCCCCCAGTTCCTCAATGATCCCTCCCTCTTCAACCCTCTGGTTTCACTTAAAGACTTCTGAGATCAAGGAAGGCTTGAAAACCAGAGTTTTGGCTCTAGATTGCCCCACACCTCACTATACCCCACAGTGCCCCAACTCAGTTCTTTCTTTTTATTTTTTTGGCTGTGCAACGTGGTTTGTGGGATCCTAGTTTCCTGATCAGGGCTCGAACCCAGACCCCAGCAGTGAGAGCACTGAATCCTAAGCACTGGGTCACTGGGGAATTCCCTCCCAATTATTAATAATTTCCATTCTCTCAGCCATTCAAAAGTATTTCCTGAGTGCCTCCAGTCCCTGTGTCTGGAAATGCACCAGTAAATCAAAAAGACAAAGCTTTTGACTTCACTGAGCTAGCTTTCCATTGGGTGAGACTGCCAAAACCAAACCATTAAATACATGAGCCAGAGAGTAAGTGGAAAGCAAACAAGAAAGCTGGGTAAGGGTTGGCAGGGGGTGACAAGGGGAGACTCTCCTGATAAGGCAACCTTATCGGTGAGGATGGAGCTGATCAATTTCTGAGGGAAGTTTGTCCTACCGTGAGGGCAGAGCAGGAGCAAAGGTTTTGAGGCAGAAGCGTGTTGATGCCTTTGAGAAGCAGGAAAGAGGCCGGCGAGGCACTGGGCGCATTTGTGCAAAGGAGTGCTGCGCACGGGAGCCAAGGACCCCACTGAGCGCTGTGCTGAGGCTAGATCGCTGCGGGGCAGGAGTGGAAGCCAGGAGACCCGTTAGGAGCCTCCTGCAAACTCTCCGTAAGGGATGGTGGTGGCTTGATGAGGTGCAGTGATACCGGGATGGAGAGAAGTGGTCACTCTGAAGGTAGAACCAAAATGCTTTGCTGATGGATTGAAAGTGGGATGTGAGAGGAGAGGAATCATCACGAACACCTCAAGGTTTTAGCCTGAGCAACTGGAAGGGTGGAGTTGCCATTTTATGAGAGGCTCAGCTTTTGTATAGAACACTCTTGAAGAAATGCCCTGGTGTCTTCTTAGAGGATTCTAGTCCAGTGTTGAGGAGAGGGTCGGCTGGCCCCTGGTGTAATCACAGCAGGTCTTAGGGGCAGAAGGTCATAGAAATATCATGTAGTGAAATAGGAGAGCCTACTTTGTAACCTTCCTGAGAGGATTCTCCCTGCAGAAAAGTGGAGGAGGCCAGCTGTGCCTCAGTGAACCCCACCTTCTCAGCCCATGGAAACACGGTGGCCAAAACCTAGGACTCCCTGAACCAGAACATCCTTCTGGTGTGCTGGTCACTCAGTCTTGTCCGACTCTTTTCAACCCTATGGACTGCAGCCCACTAGGCTCCTCTGTCCATAGGATTCTCCAGACAAGAATACTGGAGTGGGTTGTCATGCCCTCCTCCAGGGGATCTTCCTGACCAGGGATCGAACCAGCATCTCTTATGTCTCCTGCATTGGCAGATGGGTTCTTTACAACTAGGGCCACCAGGAAAGCCCAGGACATCCCTCTAGGAAGTTCAAATAATGGCTGCAGATTAGGGGGAGTTCCAGGGACCTTACTAGTCATGAAAGAACCCTTCGCCTGTTTCCTACACTGAGGCTGCTGAGAGAGCTCTGTGGAGGAGGTCCTGTTCTAGGCACTGCTTCCAATGACCACCTGAAGCCTTTGTCCCTGATGGATGAGGGTGGATCACAGGGGACTGAGAGGACTCAGAATAGACAGGCCCTATTGACCGACATTTAACCCAGGCTAATGGCTTTCTTGGTCCCTGATCTTAGCCTTCTGGATCTTATCACTTAGGTTGAAAAGGTCAGGAATGGTTAATCCAAAGAAAAGTCCATCTACAGAAAGATGACGTCTCCTTAAAGCTCAGAGCAGAGCTGGCCTGAGCAATGCACCACCGCCTTGGAGACGGAGCGTAACGGCAGCCCCAGAAGCAGCCACTCTGCTAGCCTCATGGGGACTTCTGGGAGGAGAAAGAATACAGAAGCATGATGACACAAAGTCAGGCCGAGACCACAAAGGTGCTGGAGCCTCGAAACTCTTCACTCCTCAACTCATAAGCTTCATCCTGATTGCTTGGGCTTAAGAAGGTCGTTGACTGGGCCTATCTTGTGCTCAGAGACAGAACAGAGTGGAGCCTCAAAGTGCTGCAACTGGCAGAGTGATCTGAGAAGCAGGATCCAATCTCAGACAGATGTGCATCTGTGACCCCCCAGAACCCCTCATATCCACTGAGGGCCAGGCTTTTGCTGTTTCATAAAGAGTCTCATACAGAATCGTCACGGCAACCTCTGCAGGATACCTATCAGTGTTCTCATCTGATAGGCAGAGAAACCAAGACTCAGAAAGATGAAGGAATAGTGTGAGATGTGGACTCCAAAGTTCATATTCTTCTGCCTCCACTGCATTTCCTCCTGAGAAAGAAGGTATGCAGACGGAGAGGAGCAGGAATTCTAAGAAGTCTTTCCTACCTAAGCCAAAAATAAATTCAGCCTTTACTTGTCACCCAAAAACATCACCACGAATGCCCTCCATTGAAATGCATTATAACCCCGTCACATTCCGTGACGTGCCTGGTTCTGTTTGTCTCTCTGTCATGTCCCCAACCAGCGGTGCACGTATTCATGGTTTTCCTTCTAGCACTACTTTCCACAGTCTGGATGGCTTGGCCGCTTCTGGTCTTGTCCATATCTTCATGCGGAACTGCTCTGAGCAGGCCTGCCTTTCCTAAGAGTTCCTGAGAACTTTGAGGGGTTCAAAGGCCTTTTGTCTGACTTCAGTGTTCAGAGCTATACTCTGAATGACTGGCATCATCAAATACCCAGTTGCAGCATACAGAGGTTCTTCTCAATGGCTTTCTAATCAAATTGGGCTGACACATTAAACTGTGTTCTATTTAAGCTTTTGATTTGAGATTTACAGAAAAGTTGCAGAGCCAGGGCAGGGAGCTCCCCTGTCCTTTCCTAATACTAAAGTCTTACATAACCAGAGTTCAGGAGCCAAAACTAAGAGGTCAACATTGGTTGTAGAGGTGCTTTTAATATATGAGCACTGTGTGAGGTAATGAATATTTTCTGGTTTTCTAGATGATCTCATTTGTACATAGTAGTCTGGATTATATACAATAGCCAGCTCTGTGGCTTGACCCAGTGTGTATGTGCTGAGTCGTGACTGACTCTTTGTGACCCCATGGACTGTAGCCCACAAGGCTCCTCTCTGTCCATTGGATTTCCCAGGCAAGAATACTGGAGTGGTTGCCATTTCCTTCTCCAGAGGATCTTCCTGATCTAGGATCGAACCGGTGTCTCTTGCGCCTCTTGCGCTGGTGGGTGGATTCTTTACCACTCCGCCTAGGAATTCAATTGCCTCTTGGTTCCTCACCTTGTGAAACTCTTGTGAAAAAGTGTTCAGTCCCCTTTTGCCCCACTGGGAAGTTTACAGCTGTTGCAAACCCAAACTTTCTGGTCATTTTCTTTGTTATTTTAAAACTGAATTAAGAGAAATAATAAAATACACTTATAACAAAATAGTACCTAATTCCACCTCACTGATTTGATCTGATTTGCTTCTTAGCTAACCAATTACGAGAGAACAGATAATGCTGCATTTATTTTGTCTAACCCAGTGGATAAAATCCATCCTGTAATCTCTCTCTTCCATAGATTTCAGAAAAGTTGTATAAAGTCATTGGGTAATGTGGTTATTTCTAAGGAAAACTGTTAGAGTGGGATGATTTTCTTATCAGTTTACCAAAGCACCTGTAACAACCAGACAATACAAACAAACAAAAAAGGCTAAAGAGAGAATAGAAGGAGTGAAAGGGAGAGAGAGAAAGGGGTATTTTGAAATTGCTGTGGCAGAAATCAGGAAGGAGCTTGTAATAAGTCTGGTGGCAGAATGAGGTGAGGAAAACCGGGAGACTTTATTGTCCTATGTCAGGTCCCCTGGACGCGAATTCCGAGGTATAGATTTGGGAGATCTCAGGAACAGTACCTTGAAGGGAGGAAATGAGGGATGCAGGATTGGGCAGAGGGAGAAATTCTAATGTGATGTGGTTGCAGCAGAAGCCTCCACCTGTCCAGGACAACTGGAAGTCCTTCAGCGTTGTCTCACATTGATGCTTTGTATTCTCACGTCAACCAGTCCTTGGCTATGGGCTATCCCTGGGAAAGACAAAGCAAGTCTGCCCTTCTGAGGACAATTCCAAGATGGACCGACGTGCCTGACAACTAGGGGAAGCAGTTCCTTAGTTCTGCTAGGAAATCTGGGTAGCATGGCTGAGCATCAATTATAGATGGTATCCTCAAGGACGGATGCTGAAGCTGAAGCTCCAATACTTTGGCCACCCAATGCAAAGAGTTGAGTCATTGGAAAAGACCCTGACTCTGGGAAAGACTGAGGGCAGGAGAAGAGGGAACGACAGAGGAGGAGATGGTTGGATGACACCATCGACTCAATGGACATGAGTTTGAGCAAACTCAGGGAGGTGTGAAGGGCAGGGAAGCCTGGCGTGCTGCAGTCCATGGGGTTGCAAAGAGTCGGATACGACTGAGCAACTGAACTGATCTGAAGACCTGTTCTGCCAGTTTTCCAGAGGATAGAGTGCCTCATTCCTGATGGTGAACTCCCTTCAGGGGATATTGAAGATCGGCAGCTGCAGCAGCACTTGATCTCACCCTCGGAGAGGTAGATGGCAAGTGCCCATGGCAAGTGCCCATCTGTGGTTGACTGGAGACAGGATATAGACTATTCACTTGAGAATCTTATGAGTCAATAGAAGCAGAGCAATTGGGTGTTAAATGGAGAAATACACGGGGTCAGGGGAGGTTTTTTTATTTGCTTTAAATTGAAAGATACCAGAACATGTTTGCTGACAAACAAAAGGGTATAAATGATGGGAGAAATTGAGACCCAGAAGAGAGAGAGATTAGTTGCAGGAGTCCTGTCCTTGAGCAGGTGAGAAGGAGTGGGAGGCAGGGCACAGTTAGAAGGGGTGGCCTTCGATCGGGGCAAGGATATATCATGTGTAATAGTGACAGAGTGGTTTTCCAGTGGGCACTAGGCGACCCTACCTCCCTGGCTGTGTTTGACAGAAGACAGGAGAGCTAGACCAGGCCTAAATAGGGCCTTCAGATTCCCTCTGTGTGGAATTTAGAATGAGGATTAAGAGACAGAGGTCAGTTTCTTGAAAGGTGATTTGAACCCAGGAGCTCAGGAATAGCCATGTTTCATCTATCACGTGTTCACGGAAGTGGAGAGAGTGTTGAACTGGGTGTTTGTAGAGATAGAAATGAGACAGGTTACAAATCCAGGATCTGAGACAGAGTCTCATCTACCATATGGAGCACTCCCTGACTGATATACAATTAGCCTCAGTCCAGATATCCCAGGTGGCCTCCTTCACTTAAGCCAGCCTTCAGCAGAGAGAGTTACTTTGCCATGTGACGTGAGCTGTTTCCTAGGACTGTACCATGGATACTGTACAAAAACGTGGCTTCCAGTGCCATTCCACCAGTGGAAAAACTGGATGCAAGAAAATCTAAACCTATAAGGGACAATTAGGATAAATATGAGCTATTCTTTCAATACATAGTATCTAGCCAATCAAAGGCATTATTATGAAGACTGGATAGAAACAAAAAGCAAAACAAAACATTGACTTTAACATACATTATTAAAGCATTGTAAAAAAGTGCATTTGCAAAAGATGAAGGAAAATACATCAAAATGGCAACAGGAGTAAAATGTCAAGTTAACAAGATCATGTGTGTTTTCCCTTAATTTTTTCTATTTTATGGCTAAAATGTGGTTATATTATATATATGATTTTAAACAATTCTCCTTAAGCTCTAGGCTGAGCAGTTTCTTGGAGCTCCTCGAGTCATCACAGATCATATACCTTAAAGGAAGGAAAGAGTCAGCTTGAGGATTAATTGGAAAGTGGCTGTTGGCATCAAGGCGACACCCACCTGCCAGCTGGGGCCATGAATGACAGTCCCTGCATCACGCCCAAGAGGAGAGCTAGGTGACCACTTGAACAGGGTCAGAGCTGGCAGCCTGTTACCACTGCAGAAACAACACCATGAAACAGCTTCAAAACAGACAGTGAGACAAATGGCCAGCTGCCCAGCACTGCCGTGTCCTCCCAGTGATGGCAAATGGCCAGCTGCCCAGCACCGCCGTGTCCTCCCAGTGATGGCAAATGGCCAGCTGCCCAGCACTGCCGTGTCCTCCCAGTGATGCCAAATGGCCAGCTGCCCAGCACTGCCCTCCCTTAGCCCCTCCCCAGTAGGGCCCTGAAGCTCTCGCCCTTCCTCAGCAGCTCTTCTCCTAAAAGCTCCAAGACGTTTATTAGGAGCCACGCTGAGCACTGACCCTGAACTTCAACTCTGCTAAGTGTCTGCAAATTGTCTTAATTGAGGATTCCATTCCGGGGCTGGTTGGCTCTTCTTGTAGCCAAAGTGCAATGGTCGCCAAGCAGTTGCTCAGATGCCCCCTGGGAGGAGACCTGCGATCAGAACTTTGTGTTCCTAGGCTCTGAATGCTTTCTAGTTCCCCAGGCCCCGTGATGCTTCAGGTGAGCGAAGACAGAGTGAAAGGAGATGAGAACTGGGGAGCCAAGTTCTACCCCAGAGAGCAGTCACGCTTCTGAGCCTCCTATTGTTGCAAATCCTTGAAGCCATGCCTAGTCCTCCCGCTTAATCTTCCAGCTGTGCAAACAGAGGCCAGGAAGTCTAGGGGCTGCTGAAGCAAGTGTGACAGAGGCCAGGAAGGAAGGACTGCTACGGGTTTCAGTTCATCAGAGTAATGAGACACGCAACCCAGAGGCTGAAACGTAAGTTAGCAATTGGCCTTGTGTTGGCAGATAGTAAAAAAAAAAAACAAAACCCTGATGCTGGGAAAGATTGAGGGCAGGAGAAGAAGGGGATGACAGAGGATGAGATGGTTGGATGGCATCACTGACTCAATGGACATGAGTTTGAGCAAGCTCTGGGAGATGGTGAAGGACAGGGAAGCCTGGCATGCTGCAGTCCATGGGGTCACAAAGAGTCGGACACAACTGAGTGACTGAACAATAATAACAACAAGATGATTATAGAAGATAGAAGTCAGCTAGCACTAGTTGTCCCCAGAGGGAAAAGGAATGTGAGAATAAGGTGAGAGGAGACCCCCAACCACAGAGGAGTGGAGCTAGTTACTAAAGAAATGGAAATTCTTTACTTTATATGAAATATTAATATTCAGCGAATGGTTTCTATGGGCAGGCCCTCTGCTAGGTGGTGAGCAAAGCTGAAGCAATTGGATGGTCCACGTGCCAGACACCCACTGTCAGGGACCTTGGGGTGGTCCCAGGGGAAGGCTTGGATTAGTCCGAGTGGTTCCCTGGCAAGAAGACCAGGTACAGCAAAAGGCCGGGGCATCACACCCACTCCTGGGTAGATGGCAGAGAAGCCAAGCAAGTTAGCTGGGCTTCAGGTCTCTGCTTAGACATCACTGCCTCCCAGCAGCCATCTCTGACTACCCTATTATATCCTGAGAGTGTAACTGTAGCACTTATGAGTGTGATTGTGAGATTGATGGTCTATTTCCATGAAAACAGGCAGGGGGTGTCTCTTGATGATCACCATTGTGCCCTCAGCCTGGCATGAGTAGCTCCTTACAAATATTTAGTGAGCAAATATCCTTCACAGCACTCACCACACAGTAAGGCTGTGGATACTTAGGTAATTATTTCTCGACTACCCTGTTCATTGCCACATCTCAAGTCGCAGGCACACAGAGACCTCCTTTATCTTGTCTCCACCAGCCCTGGCACGGTGCCTGCACATGGCTGCACCCAATACTGGTGGCAGAAATAAATTAATTAATTAACAAACGTGTATAAAAGATCTAGAGATAGGTAGGGAAAGGGGGATAAAACTGAGAGGTCAGGAGTCAAACATGCCCAAGAATGGACCAGGTGAGCAGAAAATGAGAATGTCTAGGACTTCTACCTGAGTGGACGTGGGATGCCCAAATCCACCTTCCAGGTATTGACTGTGTGTTGGGTGTGGTTAAGGAAACAGAAGGAGGTGATAAACCAAGGTCAAGGCCCCTTCACCCACAGAGGAAAAGCCAAGCCACTCACTTCCTCCTCGGCAAAGTAAAAAGCCCAGCTCCTTTTCTTTTGTGAGATGGAGACTTGAACTCCTGAAAGCTCCAGGGAGAGGAAGGAATGGTTTGGCACCTGCGAGAGTAGGTTCACACATGGGGGGACCCCGAATGCTGGCTGGAAGCATCCGTGTATCTGGCTGACTAGGATCGAGATCAGCTTTGTGTCTAGTAGGTAGAGACCCAAGCTCGCATCACTGGTGCTGCCGCTGCCAGAGGCAGTTCCGTTTCTTTCCCGGCGTGCGTGCAAACAGGCTCAGGGAAGAGTTCGGGAAGGTGAACGAGCCAGCAGTCCGCAGCAGGGTGGTGAGGGGAACATGTGAGCCATCCGGAAAGCTACTCGCGGTCTCTCTTCCCCCTCTCTTTGCTGTAGCGTCTCTCCCTGGACCACTTGCCAGAGTTGGCTGCCAAGGCAGGGACTCTCCTGCAAGTTGAGAAACTGCAGAAATAGTGTGAAGAAGATTCAGGAAGCATAAACCGAGCTCCAGATGGGAATCCTGGAACAGTCTTTTCTTTCTGGGCCACCTTCTTCTCTTTCTACTATCTTTCTAAAACTCGTCATCATGGGCTACTTTAAATGAAATTCCTTCTTATCCTGCCTGGACACCAAAAAGGGAAGGAGAAGCACAGATTTTTTTTTTTTTTCACTATCGAAGGGTTTAATGTCTCTGAGTGTCTTCCTCTTTTTTTTTAATTTTAAATTTATGTATTTTTTTAATTGAAGTATTCTTGTTTTAACAGAACTGTGTTGTTTTCTGCCAAACATCAGCATGAATCAGCCATAGGTTTACATATGCCCCCTCCCTCTTGAACTTCCCCCACACCTCCCTACCCATCCCACCCCTCTAGGTTGTTACAGAGCCCCGGTTTGAGTTCCCTGAGTCATACAGCAAATTCCCATGGGCTATCTATTTTACGGATGGTAATGGAAGCACTGAATTTTTAAAGCAGTTGCCCAGTCCCCACCTGAATACATACACACACACACACACACACACACACACACCCTTCTAAAACCCTTAACCCATTGTTAGCAGATAAACAGGGAAAGGAAAGGACAGGTGTTTCGATAACCTATCTTTTTTTAAAACAGTTTTATTTATTTATTGGTCTCCAGTGTGGCTTGAGAGCCCCTCTAGTTGTGGCGTGTGGGCTTGGTTGCCCAGTGGCAAGTGGGATCTTAGTTCCCTGCTGTTGCTGCTAAGTCGCTTCTGTCGTGTCCGACTCTGTGCGACCCCATAGACGGCAGCCCACCAGGCTCCACCGTCCTTGGGATTCTCCAGGCAAGAACACTGGAGTGGGTTGCCATTGCCTTCTCCAATGCATGAAAGTGAAAAGTGAAAGTCCCCTGACCAGGGCTCAAACCCATGTCCCCTGCATTGAAAGGCAGATTCTTTACCACTGGACCATCAGGGAATTCCCTCTTTATTGCCTGGTCAATTCATTTGAATGAAGACTGTTAAATTTTGAAATAGGGCTTCATATTTTAAGCTGGCTGCTCTGTGACTGAATCAATCTTGCTTCAAAATCAGGCTCTTGTCACAAATACTCTGTAGGACTTCTTGGAGGATGGAAGAGGCATACTCTGTACACAGCTTATCTAGGGGCAGCTTTTAACTTATTTGTGCTAATTTTAACTTATTTGTGCTAATCATCTAAGCCCTCCCCCTTTGAGTTTGGGTAGGCTCCAGGAATTAGTGATGGACAGGGAGGCCTGGCGTGCTGCAGTTCATGGGGTCACAAAGATTCGGACACGACTAAGCGACTGAACTGTCTTTTAGGAGATGTACCAATTTTTTTCCTTTTGTGTGCTTGTATATATGTGAGATTATTCTTCTATTTAGTACTTCCATCCAACTCGTCCAAGAAAATTTTCTAGGTACATTGACTTTACTTTTTTTTTTTTTTCATTCAAGTGTCACAAATTGAGAGTATCTGTAAATTGCTCTGAGTCAATTTAAGCCATTGTCTAGATTGACCTTAATCATAACAACAACAAAAAAGCAAACTCTTTAGTGTTTTATAGATGCAAGTAGTTTATATGTTCATTCAAATAACGTGTTCACAGTCACATTTTTATTTAAATGTTGAGGTTTAAAATTTCCAGGCAAAAGCAAGGAGTGTTCCCCAGACTTGTAACTCTTTAAAATTATCTCATTCTGGGACTTCCCTGGTGGTCCAGTGACTAAGACTATGTGCTCCCAACACAGGGGGCTAGGGTTCGATCACTGGTCTGGGAACAAGATCCCATATGCCACAGCTAAAGATTCTGAGTGCCACAACAAAGATTTGGTGCAACCAAATATAAATTTTTTTTTCCGTTGGTGGACTTTTAAAAAATAAATAAATAAAATGATCTCATTCTGCCAATAAAGGAACCCAGTATCTGTTTCAGTCCTGAGGGGGGCAGTGCACAGGGATGGCGGTGACCCAGACTGTGAGTCAAGAGACACACTGTGGTCCTGAGCTGTGTGAACAGGGGTCAGTCACTGTCTTTCTGGGCCACTCTTTCCTTCTGTGGTACCCAGGGCATTTGGATTTTATAGCTTCTAAGCCCTCCCCCTTTGAGTTTGGGTAGGCTCCAGGAATTGGTGATGGATAGGGAGGCCTGGCGTGCTGCAGCTCATGGGGTCACAAAGATTCGGACACGACTAAGCGACTGAACTGAACTGAACTAAAGCCCTCCCCCCACCTACCAATTCTGAAATATCATAGTGCTAAGATTAAGGAGGAAACAGAATCATCTAGTCTGAAGACAAACTTGGCCCACTGCTTGATTTTATACATCTTACAGCTAGGAATGGCTTCTACATTTTACCTGGTTGGCAAAAGAGGATCTCATAAAAGGTGAAAATTATATGCAATTTTAATCTCAGTGACCACACATAAAGTTTTATTGACACACTGCCACACTCACTTGCTCCTGTATTGTCTCTGGCTGCTTCCCTACTACAATGGCGGACCTGAGTAGTTGCTATAGAGACCTCAACCATGAATATTCATTGGAAGGACTGATGCTAAAGCTGAAGCTCCAATACTTTGGCCCCCTGATGCGAAGAGTCGACTTATTGGAAAAGACCCTGATGATGAAAAAGACTAAAGGCAGGAAGAGAAGGGGACGACAGAGGATGAGATGGTTGGATGGCATCACCAACTCAATGGACATGAGTTTGAGCACACTCTGGGAGATGGTGAAGGTCAGGGAAGCCTGGCACGCTGCAGTTCATGGGGTCGAAAAGAGTTAGACATGACTGAGCGACTGGAAAACAACAACAGAGACCTCATGGCCCACAAGCCAAAAATACTATTTGACCCTTTGCATAAAAAGGTTTCTGGCCCTGACCTAGTCCAACTCCTTAGCAGATGAGAAGATTAAAGCTTAGCCAAGTCCTGGTTCAAAAAGGAAAAACATTGTTATAGAAAGAAAGTAAATGGCCATTTGGAAGCATCCAAAGGGACAAAAGCAATGAAAAATAAACAAAAGATTAAGGATGAAAAAGGAATTTCTTCCTCAAATGGCAGAGGATAAAGCATTATACGAAAAGACAAGGACAAAGAAACTGTGACAACCTTGGGGTACACAGCCTTCATTTGTATGGAAAAATTGCTATTTTCTTAATCTGGAATCAAATTATGAGGGCTTGATGAGGATTTGGGAGGTAGGCAGAGAACACCAGAAAAGACTTCAGATTCTTCATGCTGATTAGACTCCAGGAAACTCACATTCAGACATGCTGCAGGAAATGGAGGCGAACATTAGAAACGCTTTGGTGGCCTTTTCAAGAGTAGGAAGTCTGGGAGGGGTGAGGCAGTGCTGTGACAGGGAAAGGGAACCTGGGAGAGTTGGGAACTTTCAGACAAATGGAGGCCAGGCGCCAGAAAATCCCAAAGCCTTTTAGAACAGTCTTGACTTAGAATAGCCAGGATTCGGCCTTCCCTGGTGGTCCAGTGGTTAAGAATCTGTCTTCCAGTGCAGGGGATATGGGTCTGATCCCCAGTCAGGGAGTTGACTACATGTACAAATGTGAGAATTGGACCATAAAGAAGGTTGAGCACCCAAGAATTGATGTTTTTGAATTGTGGTGAGTACCCCTGATTATTCATGGGAAGGGTTGATGCTGAAGCTGAAGCTCTAATGATATAGCCAGCTAATGCAAAGAGCTTCTTCCAGTGCAGGGGCTATGGGTCTGATCCCCAGTCAGGGAGTTGACTACATGTACAAATGTGAGAATTGGACCATAAAGAAGGTTGAGCACCCAAGAACTGATGTTTTTGAATTGTGGTGAGTACCCCTGATTATTCATGGGAAGGGTTGATGCTGAAGCTGAAGCTCTAATGATATAGCCAGCTAATGCAAAGAGCTGACTCATTGGAAAAGAATCTTTCCCTTATGTTGGGAAAGATTGGGGGCAGGAGGAGAAGGGGTGACAGAGGATGAGATGGTTGGAGGGCATCACCATCTCAACGGACATGAGTCTGAGCAAACTTCGGGAGACAGGGAAGGACAGGGAAGCCTGGCATGCTATAGTCCATGGGGTCGCAAAGAGTTGGACACGACTGAGCAACTGAAAAGCAACAACAGGGAGCTGAGATCCCACGTGCCACGGGGAAGCTAAGCCAACTACTACATCTAAGACTGGGCACAGTCTAAAATAAAAAAAAATAACTAGCATTGTTCTGAGAACTTGGCCCTTACTAGTGACAGGCTCACATCCCGACAGGGTAGTAAATAGGAGCAAAGTATGCAGTTGGCCACAGAATGATTTCAGGAAGGTTTACACAGTTTCAGGGGGGCAGGAGTGGGAGGGTGTCAAGCTCCTTATCCTTTAATTCACACAGGGCTGGCACTTGGGAAGTTTCTGGGGATGGGCAGAAAATATTTCAAGCCCAAGAGAGGAGAACCTGCAAGATCTATACTACTGGTGATCAAAAGGTGCCAAGCGTTACTCATGTGGGAAAGGCTCTAGGCAGTTAAAACATAGAACTGAACTTGCCAAGCAGATAGAATTTACCCTGAAAATTCCACTTATTGGCAACACCGTGTGTGTTCCACTGGGTCCGTGAGTCAGGGCACATTCTAAATGTGACTCAGAGTCACGGTGTGAGCCTGGGAGTCAGGCTGCCCCGGGGTTGCATCCAAACTCTACTATTTGAATTTCCAGGCAAGTTACTGAACTTCTCAAGTCTCACTGCTTTCTTCTGTAATAATAACAATAATTTTTAAAAGAATGACAACTATAGTACAGCTATGGGTTGCTGTGGGCACTTAATAGCTTGGGGAGCCTTGCTGACAGGCCTATGGGATCTTAGTTCCTGAACCAGGGATCCACCCCATGGCCCCCTACACTGGAAGCACAGACGCTAGACCACTAGACCACCAGGAAAGTCCCTAATATGAGCATTTAGAACCAGAGATCAAATTGCCAACATTCACTGGATCATAGAGAAAGCAAGAGAATTCCAGAAAAACATCTACGTCTGCTTCATTGACTACACTAAAGCCTTTGTGTGGATCAGAATAAACTGGAAAATTCTTAAAGAGATGGGAATACCAGATCACCCTACCTGTCTCCTGAGAAACCTGTATGCAGGTCAAGAAGCAACAGCTAGAACCAGACATGGAACAACTGGCTGGTTCAAAATTGGGAAAGGAGTACAACAAGGCTGTATATTGTCACCCTGCTTATTTAACTTATATGCAGAGTACATCATGTGAAATGCCAGGCTGGATGAAGCACAAGCTGGAATCAAGATTGCCAAAAGAAATATCAACAACCTCAGATACACAGATGATACCATTCTAATGGCAGAAAGAGAAGAGGAAGTAAAAAGCTCCTTGATAAGGGTCAAAGAGAAGAGTGAAAAATCTGGCTTAAAACTCAGCATTCAAAAAACTAAGATCATGGCATCCAGTCCCATCACATCAAGGCAAATAGAAGGGGAAAAAGTGGAAGCAGTGACAGATTTAATTTTCTTGGGCTCCAAAATCACTGTGGATGGTGACTGCCGCCATGAAATTAGAAGGCTCTTGCTCCTTGGAAGGAAAATTATGACCATCCTAGAGAGTGTATTAAAAAGCAGAGACATCAGCAGATGAATGGATAAGAAAGCTGTGGTACATATGAACAATGGAATATTACTCAGCCATTAAAAAGAATACATTTGAATCAGTTCTAATGAGGTGGATGAAACTGGAGCTGACTATACAGAATGAAGTAAGCCAGAAAGAAAAACACCAATACAGTATGCTAGCACATATATCAGAGAAGGCGATGGCACCCCACTCCAGTACTCTTGCCTGGAAAACCCTATGGACGGAGGAGCCTGGTAGGCTGCAGTCCATGGGGTCGCAAAGAGTCGGACATGACTGAGCGACTTCACTTTCACGCATTGGAGGAAATGGCAACCCCCTCCAGTGTTCTTGCCTGGAGAATCCCAGGGATGGAGGAGCCTGGTGGGCTTCCATCTATGGGGTTGCACAGAGTCAGACATGACTGAAGTGACCTAGCAGCAGCAGCAGCAACACATATATATGGAATTTAGAAAGACGGTAATGATAAGCCTGTATGCGAGACAGCAAAAGAGACACTGATCTATAGAACAGTCTTTTGGACTCTGGGAGAGGGAGAGGGTGGGATGATTTGGGAGAATGGCATTGAAACATGTATATATCATATAAGAAACGAATTGCCAGTCTAGGTTCGATGCAGGATACAGGATGCTTGGGGCTGGTGCACTGGGATGACCCAGAGAGATGGTATGGGGAGAGAGGTGGGAGGTGGGTTCAGGATTGGGAACACGTGTACACCCGTGGTGGATTCATGTTGATGTATGGAAAAACCAATACAGTATTGTAAAGTAAAATAAAGTAAAAAAAAAAAAGCAGAGACATCACTTTACTGACAAAAGTTCATCTAGTCAATGCTATGGTTTTTCCAGCAGTCATGTACAGATGT
Source organism: Cephalophus harveyi (assembly GCA_006410635.1). Classification (NCBI taxonomy): domain Eukaryota; kingdom Metazoa; phylum Chordata; class Mammalia; order Artiodactyla; family Bovidae; genus Cephalophus; species Cephalophus harveyi. The sequence continues at coordinate 560,058 of SJYT01072829.1, read as the reverse complement.
GAGAGTTCGACCATAAAGAAGGTTAAGTGCCAAAGAACTGATGTTTTTGAACTGTGGTACTGGAGAAGACTCTTGAGAGTCCCTACGACTGCAAGGAGATCAAACCACTCAGTCCTAAAAGAAATCAACCTTGAATATTCATTGGAAGGACTGACGCTGAAGCTGAAGCTACAACACTTTGGCCACCCAATGCAAACAGCCGCCTCGCTGGAAAACAACCATGAAGCTGGGTAAGACTGAAGTCAAAAGGAGAAGGGGACAACAGAGAGTGAGATGGTTGGATGGCATCACTGACTCAATGGACATGAGTTTGGACAACCTCTGGGGGATAGTGAAGGACAGGGAAACCTGGGATGCTACAGTCCATGGAGTTACAAAGAGTCAGACATGACTGTGCGACTAAACAGCAGCAAGAAATTGAGACACAGTGCTGGAGAGAGCTGAGCATTCGTGGTGGGGGTGGTGTTCAGTGGCTAAGTTGTGTCTAACTCTGCAACACCATGGACTGCAACACCAGCTGACTGCAACACCAGCTGCTAAGTCGCTTCAGTCGTGTCCGACTCTGTGCGACCCCATAGACGGCAGCCCCCCAGGCTCCCCCGTCCCTGGTATCCTCCAGGCAAGAGCACTGGAGTGGGGTGCCCGTGCCGCACACCAGTGTTTATTAAACGCTCCTGCCGGCCATCGGCTACGTCGTCAAGCATATTAACTGAGAGTATGGGTTTGAGTGCAAGCGGTTCTAGATTTGACTTCTAGCTTCACCACTAAGTAGCCTTGAAACCTTGAGCAAATTTCCTCCAGCTCTAAGCTTCTGCTTTCTTACTTGTAAAATAGTGAGAATAATACTTCTTATACTAAGGGGGCAGTTGTGAGGATTTAGTGAGGAAATGTATTTAAAGTGCTTGGGAGAGTTTTCAGTATTCAGCTGTTATCATCATCATGTTGGAAGGACTGATGCTGAAGCTGAAACTCCGATACTTTGGCCACCTGATGTGAAGAACTGACTCATTGGAAAAGACCCTGATGCTGGGAAAGATTGAAGGGGGAGGAGAAGGGGACGACAGAGGATGAGATGGTTGCATGGCATCACCAACTCAATGGACATGAGTTTGAGTAAAATCCGGGAGTTGGTGTGAACAGGGAGGCCTGGCGTGCTGCCGTTCGTGGGGATGCAAAAAGTCGGCCACAACTGAGCGATTGAACTAAACTGATCATCATCTTCTTCATTATTATTATTCATTGGTTCCCTAATATCCAAAAATATTCTGAAGACAGGCCTGAAACAGTAAGCCTGATAACATGCATACTTGGCATAGATACATATAAAGAATTCTCACATGAGCGATTTGATCAAATGATGGTGAAATGGGTTTGGATTGTCATGAAATGCCTCCATTGAGGAGAGACCAGGTGCAGGCTGGAGAGAGACTGTGGAGATGCTCCCCATGGGCCCTTCCCACCAGCTGGGACTGTGTCCTGCCCCAAAGCCCACCACGCTAAGCCCAGAGGCAGTGTATGTTTGGCTGCTTTGATTCTCTCCCTGTATCCCTGGGATTCTTGCTTCTTGTCTTCCCATCTCCTTTCTGCCAAATTCCGTGATTCTGGTTTCCTGTCAGGCTTCTCCACATTTGAAACATGTGGTTGAAATACCGCGTCCTCTTCCAGGTAGAATTAAACGTCTGGTTCTTCCTCTTTATCAGCAAGAAGATAGAAACAATGGCCTCTGGAGAGGAAAGGGCTCTTTAATAGCTGCCCAATCTCCCTTCTTGAATGTGTTAGAGAGATCAGCGAGGTACTGGTTAGCATCAGGTGTGATAGGCATCAAGTGTGATAAGTGTTGCTTCCAGTTGAGTTCTTAGGAACTGAGGGTCTCTTCTCCAAATAGGCCCGATTGGAAGCCTTATCTTTCCTGTGCCCATATAGGGGCTGCTGGGGAGTAAATAACACACGTGACTCAAGCTCTTGTACTCATATGTTCTTTCCTAGGAACCCATGGGATCTTTTTATCAAAGGTGTTCTTTTTGTTGATGAGGAAATCATGAAGCATGGTGACAGCTGGATTCCACCCAAGCTGAGATCAGAGTCCGGGTCTCCTGTTTCTCAGGCCACTACCCCTCTCCTCTTACAGCTCTTGTGGCTCTCCCTGCTGGTGGCTGTAGTGGATTCTCTGCGGTGCCGCTTCTGATTGTCCTGGGCAGCCAGGACTCATCTGGGGAGCGACCTGTCTGCTCACCCTCGTGTCCTGGCCATTGTTTGGCCTCCCGCACGCTTGCTGTCCTCCGCAGACCTAAAGACAGCCCACAGTGGCCTGTGGTCAGGACAGGAGCTTCCTTGGCTGAAGAACTGGACTGTGCAAGGCTGCCTGGCAAAAGGCTTTATGGTGCAGCGTGAGGGGTCACCGCAGGCTCTTTCAGCTTGAGCCGGGCCCAGAACCCAAGTCCCAGGAGAAAGGGTGACTCTGAGCCAGATCAGAAGCCAAGCAGGCCTTAGGGCCTCGAGCCTCCCTGCCATTACACCCCCGTCCCCCCACNAACTGGACTGTGCAAGGCTGCCTGGCAAAAGGCTTTATGGTGCAGCGTGAGGGGTCACCGCAGGCTCTTTCAGCTTGAGCCGGGCCCAGAACCCAAGTCCCAGGAGAAAGGGTGACTCTGAGCCAGATCAGAAGCCAAGCAGGCCTTAGGGCCTCGAGCCTCCCTGCCATTACACCCCCGTCCCCCCACTACCCCCAGCAGCCACAGTCCTGAAAGGCCAGTCTGAGGAGTAACCTGATACCTTGGGCCCATGGTTGTATAGGCTGAGTCAAGGGGTGACTGTCAGCACTGGCTCCCAGGAAATACTGACACTGGGGCTCAACGTGTATTCCAAGTCGGTTACCAAAGTTGGAGGCCCAGGGGCAATGCTGGGAATCGAAGCACAAAGTGAAGTGAAGTGAAGTCGCTCAGTCGTGTCTGACTCTTTGCGACCCCATGGACTGTAGCCTACCAGGCTTCTCCGTCCATGGGATTCTCCAGGCAAGAGTACTGGAGTGGGTTACCATTTCCTTCTCCAGGGGATCTTTCCGACCCAGGGATCGAACCCAGGTCTCCCGCATTGGAGGCAGACACTTTAACCTCTGAGACACTTTGATCCCTCAAAGCACAAAGGGCCATCAGAAAACCAGACAAGAGCTCCTGAGAAGGTTTGTGTGAGCAGGACTGCCCTTTCTAGGCCAAGACAACCCAGCGGGTCCTTCCTTTTCCATACAGTTCTTGGAGGGGGATTCTTATTCTCCCCATTGTAAAAACCAGAAAACTGAGACTTGGAGAAGTTAGTCGCAGAAGTCACAAAGCTAGTAAGTCAAGACTAGAACCCGGGTCTTCTGACTCCAAAGCTCTTGCTCTGTGCAGGTCACCTTGTTGAGAAGTCTGTCTGCCATCACCAGAGAATTCTGACTGCCACGTGTGGTGTGGTATTCATAATCACACAGTCAAACGTGCAGTCCTGGATGTGTGTCCCTGATCACCCAGTCCAACTCAAAATACACTGATTTCCTTTGTCACAGTGCCACCAAACCAGGTGTCTGGTGCCCGGAGAAGGTCCACTCACGGGGACTTCAGTGAGGACAGAAAAGGAGGATGGGCACAGGCCACCTGCTGTCTGCGCTCAGCCCCCAGTCCTCTCCCCACCATCACTTCAATCAGAGCTGCTCCCTTTCTACAGGTTAGAACCCCCTGCTCGAAAACGGCTGCAACAACTTCGGTTCTGCTAGATGGTCTAGCTTCTTGTTTAACATCTTGCATGAGAGGAAACTCACAAACGAGGTGGCCTTCAGGGTCCTCTGCTGCTGTTGCTAAGTCACTTCAGTCGTGTCTGACTCTGTGCGACCCCATGGACTGCAGCCTACCAGTCTCCTCCGTCCATAGGATTTTCCAGGCAAGAGTACTGGAGTGGGGTGCCATTGTTCTAGAGCTGAGCAAATGAAGATGCCTGGGAGGTGCCCATGACATTTGTCTGTTGGATTGAAGAGCCCTGTTCCACTAACAGGACTGTGATGCTCCATGGAATTGTGATCAGGGTTATACGGCAGCTCGGGTGGGAGGGGAGTTTGGGGGAGAATGGATACATGTATTTGTATGGCTGAGTCCCTTTGCTGCCCACCTGAAACTATCACAGCATTGTTAATTGGCTATACCCCAATACAAAATAAAAAGCTAAAAAAAAAAAAAAAAGAAGTGTGATGCTCTGAAGGGAGCACAACCACAGGAGGAAACAGCTGCCTTAGAATTCCCTCACATTCATTCATTCATTCACTTGAAAATATTGAAGTCAGAACCATCATATGTCTGATCCAGCAATCTGGCTTTTGCAGAGGCCTCTGTTTGAGAGACAGACAGGACAATCTGTTCAATGTCACTCTCAAAGGATCAGAGAACGGCACCCTCAACTCCCAGCTCGTGATCTGTCAGGCATGAACTTAGCTAAACTTTTTAATAGAGATGCTATTCGTGTTTTTGGTTGTCATCACCACTTGACAGAACAAGTTCAGTAAGTCACTCCCACTTCCTTTCTCTGTCCTGTATTTACATCTCGCACTTTCCGGGGTCACCTAGATGTTGCAAGCTGGGGGACAAGTTCAACCTGATGTGCCTGAAGCACCAGTTGAACAAATCTTGAACTGATGGTCCCTGCCCTGTGATGTCATTCCAGATGCACACTGGTTCAGGTTTTCAGTCCCTTAATGCCCTTCCTCTCACCATTGTTCTGAAATCTCTGGCATGCGAGTAGTTTTTCCTATTCCTTAGATAGCTGAGCAGCTGGAGTAGGGGGTCTTGGCTGTGCCCCCTCTGTTACTTGGGTTCCTTCACATATACTCTCCTTTATCATTCTAGTTAACTCCATACCCATTTAAAGAAACGCAAACAATCTGTTATCTTTCCATATTCTGAGGCTAAAAAAAAAAAAATCATTTTTGACCAGCTTTGCATAGGTTGTTGACAATTCCAGGACCTCTATAGGACCTTCTCTATAGTGCCCTCCACTACAGAGGTGCCTCAGTTTTGGATAAAGGAGCCCAGAAAACTAAGTATAACTCTTGAACCCCCAGAAGAGTTTTGCAGTTTGTAACCATTGCAACCCAAATTTCTCCATGTAGCTAAATCAGCCTGGGGTTAAAATGTGGGATTAAGATTATGATCTCACAGACTGTAACAAATGACATTTCTCTATGCTGGCCTCATCAGCCGGTACAGAGCCGTGGTAACCATGAAGATGAACTGCTTAGACCTCTCTCCGTGGAAGGATGATTGTCTGAAGACTCCAACGTTGTCCCTGCGTGTCTTCTGTCATGCATGTATCCTGGCTGTGTTTGCCATGGGTACTCCCAGCCAGTGAGTGGACATGGCAGGGTTCTTAGCATGGTATGACATGGGACTCCCCAACCAGCAGATGTTGGCCCCAGGACTCCCCATCAGCCTGGCTGAAGCCACCTGAGACCTGACCTGAAGTCTGAGACTTTCCTTACTTCACAGGGGTCAGACATGTCCACGTGAAGGCTTTCCCCATCCTCCCTGACTCTCTCTTTTTTTCCTTCATTGGAGGGCATTGCGCTCAATCAATTCCTTGCAGGTTTAACTTTGACAGAATGTCTGCTTCTTGTAGGGACTCCCCAGGTGGCGCTAGTGGTAAAGAACCTACCTGCTGATGCAGGAGATTTAAGAGATATGGGTTTAATCCCTGGGTCAGGAAGATTCCCCTGGAGGAGGGCATGGCAACCCACTCTAGTATTCTTGTCTGGAGAATCCCCTGGACAGAGAAGCTGGGCAGGCTATGGTCCATAGAGCCTCAGAGTCCAGAGACACAACTGAAGCGACTTAGCACGCACACACTGCTTCTTGAATACCTGACCTAACATAGGAACCCACTCTCAGATGTTTCCAGGAGGTATCTCACAGGTAGGGTTGCATACAGCACCACCGTGAGAGCCTTGTGGAGCTAAAGGGACAAATATTGGAGTATAAGAATAATTGAAAAGGAAAGCCTCTAGTTACGTGCTAGTATTGGGTTGGCCAAAAAGTCCATTCCGCTTTTCCATCAGACGGCTCTGTAGCACTTAGCTGTCTTTAACGTCAAAACAATTTTTTTAGATTGTACTCTGACAGCTGTCATATCAGCATGCACTTTTAAAAACTTATCAAAATTGGTGAATTTTTGTGTAGCTATTTTAATATTAAAGGTGGAAGAAAAAAAAAAGCAACATTTTCAGCATATGATGCCCTGTTATTTCAAGAAAGGTAGAAAAGCAACCAAAGGGCAAAGAAAGATTTGTGAAGTGAATACAGAAGGTGCTGTGACTGATCAAATGTGTAGAAAGTGGTTTGCAAAGTTTCATCCTGGAGATTTATCAGTGGATAATGCTGCATGGTTGGGTAGACCTGTTGAAATTGATAGAGTTCAAATTGAGACATTAGCCGAGAACAATCAACATTTTGCCACATGGGAGACAGCCAATACACACAAAATATCTAAATCAAGTGTTGAAAGTCATCTGCACCAGCTTGGTTATATTCATCACTTTGATGTTTGGGTTCCATAAAAGTTAAGCAAAAAAAATCTTCTTGACTATATTTCTGAAGGTGCTTCTCTACTTAGACATAATGAAAACATTCCATTTTAAAAACAAATTGTGATGGGCGATGGAAAGTGAGTACTGTATGATAATGTGGAATGGAAGAGATTGTGGGCAAGAGAAATGAACCACCTCCAACTGCACCAAAGGCCTGTCTCCATCCAAATAAGGTGATGTTGAGTGTCTGGTGGGATTAGAAGGGAGTCCTTTATTATGAGTTCCTTCTGGAAAACCAAACAATTCCAACAAAAATTGCTCCTAATTAGACCAACTGAAAGCAGGATTTGACAAAAAGTGTCAGGGATTAGTCAACAGAAAACACATAATATTCCATCAAGATAATGCAAGACCGTGTATTTCTTTGATGACCAGGCAAAAACTGTTACAGCTTGGTTGGGAAGTTCTGATTCATCTACTGTATTCACCAGACATTGACCTTCCATTTATTTTACAAAATTCCATTATCTTTACGAGATTCTCTTAATGGCAAAAAAAAAAAAAAAATCAGTTTCCTGGAAGACTGTAAAAGGCACCTGGAAAAGTTCTTTGCTCAAAAAGATAAAAAGTTTGGGAAAGGTGGAACTATGAAGTTGCCTGGAAAATGGCAGAAGGTAGTGGAACAAAGGAAATGGCAAACCACTCCGGTATTCTTGCCTGGGAAATCCCAGGGACAGAGGAGCCTCATGGGCTGCAGTCCATGTGGTCATAAAGAGCTGGGCATTACTGAGCAACTAATTCAACTCAGTGGAACAAAACAGTGAATACACTATTCAATAAAGTTCTTGATGAAAAAGAAAAATGTGTCTTTTATTTTTACTTTTAAATGGAAGGAACTTTTTGGCCAACCCAATACATTAGTTTCAGATCCTGAAGGGCTGAACTTGCACAGTAAGTGTGGAGATGGATGAGTCTTCACACAGAGCACAGCTTCCAATTATCTCCAACCCTAAAACCAGATTAGGTTATCCTTGATTGGTACAAGTTTAAACTCCCTCTGAGAAACAAATATAAATTCTCTCTGAGAAAAGGTGGCATCCTTATAGTCCTTAAATTATTCTATCATCGTGCATATACAATGTCAGAAACAACAAAAAATGACCAACCACACAATAAGACCAGATTATATCACTAAAATCCATGAGACACATGAGACGATAGAAACAGAATCAGAGGAGATACAGAAAATGAAGTTATTGCAGATTTTAAGATGAGTGTGCTGACTGTATTCAAAGAGATCAGACATAGGACTCAGAATTCTGTAGATCACTAGAAGGAGGATGGCGGCCATAACACTCGCACTGGGAAAGAGGCAGACCAGTCACCTGCCTTTGTAGATTCTTCCCTGATAACCCAGGCAATCAAGACACTCCTTTCTCCTTCTGGCTCACATATGGGGATGTTTTTTGCTTGCTTTGTTGTACTGTACTGTATTGTTAGTCACTCAGTTGTGTCCGACTCTTTGTGATCCCAAGGACTGTAGCCACCAGGCTCCTCTGTCCACGGGATTCTCCAGGCAAGAATACTGGAGTGGGTTGCCATGCCCTTCTCCAGGGGATCTTCCCTATCTAGGGATCAAACCCATACTGTACTGTATTGTTAGTCACTCAGTTGTGTCCGACTCTTTGTGATCCCAAGGACTGTAGCCACCAGGCTCCTCTGTCCACGGGATTCTCCAGGCAAGAATACTGGAGTGGGTTGCCATGCCCTTCTCCAGGGGATCTTCCCTATCTAGGGATCAAACCCATGTCTCCCACATTGCAGGCAGATTCTTTACTGTCTGAGCTACAGGGACGTGCTCCCCTTAATCCACTTCCTATTTTGGGTTGTTGCTGTTTAGTCGCTAAGTCATGTCTGACTCTTTCGCGGCCACATGGACTGTAGCCAGCCAGACTCCTCTGTCCAGGAGATTTCCCAGGCAAGAATATTGGAGCAGATTGCCACTTCCTTCTCAGCCCTTCTGGATCTGAAACTAATGTATTGGGTTGGCCAAAATGTTCCTTCCATTTTAAAGTAAAAATAAAAGACATATTTTTCATTTTCACCAAGAACTTTCAATTTCACCCAGGGATTGAATCTGCATCCCCTGCATTGGCAGGCAGATTCTTTACCACAAAGCCAACAAGGAAGCCCTCATATCTTTCAGTTCAGTTCAGTCACTCAGTTGTGTCCGACTCTCTGCGACCCCATGAACCGCAGTACACCAGGCCTCCTTGTCCATCACCAACTCCCAGAGTCCACCCAAACCCATGTCCATTGAGTCGGTGATGCCATCCAACCATCTCATCCTCTGTTGTTCCCTTCTCCTCCTGCCCTCAATCTTTCCCAGAATCAGAGTCCTTTCAAATGAGTCAGCTCTTCGCATCAGGTGGCCAAAGTATTGAAGTTTCAGCTTCAACATCAGTCCTTCCAATGAATACCCATTACTGATCTCCTTTAGGATGGACTGGTTGGATCTCCTTGCAGTCCAAGGAACACTCAAGAGTCTTCTCTCCCAGAGTCCACCCAAACCCATGTCCATTGAGTCGGTGATGCCATCCAACCATCTCATCCTCTGTTGTTCCCTTCTCCTCCTGCCCTCAATCTTTCCCAGAATCAGAGTCCTTTCAAATGAGTCAGCTCTTCGCATCAGGTGGCCAAAGTATTGAAGTTTCAGCTTCAACATCAGTCCTTCCAATGAATACCCATTACTGATCTCCTTTAGGATGGACTGGTTGGATCTCCTTGCAGTCCAAGGAACACTCAAGAGTCTTCTCCAACACCACAGTTCAAAAGCATCAATTCTTCGGCACTCAGCTTTCTTTATAGTCCAACTCTCACATCCATACACAACCACTGGAAAAACCATAGCCTTGACTAGACGGACCTTAGTTGGCAAAGTAACGTCTCTGCTTTTGAATATGCTATCTAGGTTGGTCATAACTTTCCTTCCAAGGAGTAAGTGTCTTTTAATTTCAATGGCTGCAATCACCATCTGCAGTGATTTTGGAGCCCAGAAAAATAAAGTCTGATACTGTTTCCCTATCTATTTGCCATGAAGTGATGGGACCAGATGCCATGATCTTAGTTTTCTGAATGTTGAGCTTCAAGCCAACTTTTTCACTCTCTTCTTTCACTTTCATCAAGAGACTCTTTAGTTCTTCTTCACTTTCTGCCATAAGGGTGGTATCATCTGCATATCTGAGGTTATTGATATTTCTCCCGGCAATCTTGATTCCAGCTTGTGCTTCCACCAGCCCAGCGTTTCTCATGATGTACTCTGCATATAAGTTAAATAAGCAGGGTGACAATATACAGCCTTGACATACTCCTTTTCCTATTTGGAACCAGTCTGTTATTCCATTTCCAGTTCTAATTGTTGCTTCCTGACCTGCATACAAGTTTCTCAAGAGGCAGGTCAGGTGGTCTGGTATTCTCATCTCTTTCAGAATTTTCCACAGTTTATTGTGATCCACACAGTCAATAAAACAGAAATATCTTTAGTCTCCTCCAATTTTCTTTTGGATATAGTTTCGTGGGAGTTTTGTCAGTTGTCCCCTCCCAGCCAGGGGAACAGCATATGAGCCAGATTGAACCAAGTAGACCCTTACTCTCCCAGTGGAAATTGACTCTTGAACTGAATGGGAAAGATCACAAATGGTTGCTTTGTCCAGCAGCTCCCGCATCATGACCACTCCTTCCCACTCTCTCCCTAATCCCTCACTTTCAGAACTGATGGTGTTCCCTAGACCCCTGGTCTCTATGTGGGACTCCCCACTTTCTTTCCATAGTCGCTTTGTTTGTTTGTTTTTTGCCTAATTGTGCCAGTGTCAGTTTCTGTTGCTTGCAAACAAAGAAACCTGATGTGTCCCCTCTTTCGTTTTTATTAAAACAGTTTAAACGTGTTTACTGAGCATCTACTATGTGTCAGTCACCCCCACTAGATATAGGGGATTACATAGTGAAAAAAAAAAAAAAAGACTATCTGCCTTTATGAGGCTTTCAGTAAAATAGGAAAGGAAATATTGAATAAATAGTTCCCCAACAGGCCATAGAGTGAGTTGGCCATAGGTCAAGTTCAGAATAGTGTGACAAAGGTCAAGTTCAGGATATTAAGCAAGTATATCTTCAGGATCTTTATTTAGGTTGGGTCCAAGGAGACAGCACAGAGGATGACACATGTATCAGAGACATTGAGTGAAGAACATTCCAGGCCAAAGGGACAGCCCCTGTAAAGGAAGACCTGAGGCAGGAAATAGAGTTGCCTGTCTTGACATGACCTTGGCCTTTGTTCAATTGTCTGGTGGGACTTGACCAGGTTCATTCCACCCTCTTTTGAAACTCCGATACTTTGGCCACCTGATGTGAAGAACTGACTCATTGGAAAAGACCCTGATGCTGGGAAAGATTGAAGGGGGAGGAGAAGGGGACGACAGAGGATGAGATGGTTGCATGGCATCACCAACTCAATGGACATGAGTTTGAGTAAAATCCGGGAGTTGGTGTGAACAGGGAGGCCTGGCGTGCTGCCGTTCGTGGGGATGCAAAAAGTCGGCCACAACTGAGCGATTGAACTGAACTGATCATCATCTTCTTCATTATTATTATTCATTGGTTCCCTAATATCCAAAAATATTCTGAAGACAGGCCTGAAACAGTAAGCCTGATAACATGCATACTTGGCATAGATACATATAAAGAATTCTCACATGAGCGATTTGATCAAATGATGGTGAAATGGGTTTGGATTGTCATGAAATGCCTCCATTGAGGAGAGACCAGGTGCAGGCTGGAGAGAGACTGTGGAGATGCTCCCCATGGGCCCTTCCCACCAGCTGGGACTGTGTCCTGCCCCAAAGCCCACCACGCTAAGCCCAGAGGCAGTGTATGTTTGGCTGCTTTGATTCTCTCCCTGTATCCCTGGGATTCTTGCTTCTTGTCTTCCCATCTCCTTTCTGCCAAATTCCGTGATTCTGGTTTCCTGTCAGGCTTCTCCACATTTGAAACATGTGGTTGAAATACCGCGTCCTCTTCCAGGTAGAATTAAACGTCTGGTTCTTCCTCTTTATCAGCAAGAAGATAGAAACAATGGCCTCTGGAGAGGAAAGGGCTCTTTAATAGCTGCCCAATCTCCCTTCTTGGTTTCTGAGCCCAGATTTTGCTTTCTCCCATTAAGAGATTTGTTTGCTTATCTGATATTCTGCAGATTAAATTACCAGGCGTCCACGGTGATGGTGCTTGACAAACCTGCTTTTCCGAAGGCTGGCTACCCACACCCTTTCACTCCTGCTAACACCTTCACAGTAAGCAGAAGGTGTCCTATCCCTGAGGTCAGGAATTACGAGAACATGTGTTAGAGAGATCAGCGAGGTACTGGTTAGCATCAGGTGTGATAGGCATCAAGTGTGATAAGTGTTGCTTCCAGTTCAGTTCTTAGGAACTGAGGGTCTCTTCTCCAAATAGGCCAGATTGGAAGCCTTATCTTTCCTGTGCCCATATGGGGTCTGCTGGGGAGTAAATAACACACGTGACTCAAGCTCTTGTACTCATATGTTCTTTCCTAGGAATCTATGGGATCTTTTTATCAAAGGTGTTCTTTTTGCTGATGAGGAAACCATGAAGCATGGTGACAGCTGGATTCCACCCAAGCTGAGATCAGAGCCCGGGTCTCCTGTTTCTCAGGCCACTACCCCTCTCCTCTTACAGCTCTTGTGGCTCTCCCTGCTGGTGGCTGTAGTGGAGTCTCTGCGGTGCCGTTTCTGATTGTCCTGGGCAGCCAGGACTCATCTGGGGAGCCCGACCTGCCTGCTCACCCTTGTGTCCTGGCCATTGTTTGGCCTCCCGCACGCTTGCCGTCCTCTGCAGACCTAAAGACAGCCCACAGTGGCCTGTGGTCAGGACAGGAGCTTCCTTGGCTGAAGAACTGGGCTGTGCAAGGCTGCCTGGCAAAAGGCTTTATGGTGCAGCGTGAGGGGTCACCGCAGGCTCTTTCAGCTTGAGCCGGGCCCAGAACCCAAGTCCCAGGAGAAAGGGTGACTCTGAGCCAGATCAGAAGCCAAGCAGGCCTTAGGGCCTCGAGCCTCCCTGCCATTACACCCCCGTCCCCCCACAACCTGTAGCAGCCACAGTCCTGAAAGGCCAGTCTGAGGAGTAACCTGATACCTTGGGCCCATGGTTGTGTAGGCTGAGTCAAGGGGTGACTGTCAGCACTGGCTCCCAGGAAATACTGACACTGGGGCTCAATGTGTGTTCCAAGTCAGTTACCAAAGTTGGAGGCCTGGGGGCAATGCTGGGAATCAAAGCACAAAGGGCCATCAGAAAACCAGACAAGAGCTCCTGAGAAGGTTTGTGTGAGCAGGACTGCCCTTTCTAGGCCAAGACAACCCAGCGGGTCCTTCCTTTTCCATACAGTTCTTGGAGGGGGATTCTTATTCTCCCCATTGTAAAGACCAGAAAACTGAGACTTGGAGAAGTTAGTCGCAGAAGTCACAAAGCTAGTAAGTCAAGACTAGAACCCGGGTCTTCTGACTCGAAAGCTCTTGCTCTGTGCAGGCCAGCTTGTTGAGAAGTCTGTCTGCCATCACCAGAGAATTCTGACTGCCATGTGTGGTGTGGTATTCATAATCACACAGTCAAACATGTGGTCCTGGATATGTGTCCCTGATCACCCAGTCCAACTCAAAATACACTGATTTCCTTTGTCACAGTGCCACCAAACCAGGTGTCTGGTGCCCAGAGAAGGTCCACTCACGAGGACTTCAGCGAGGACAGAAAAGGAGGATGGGCACAGGCCACCTGCTGTCTGCGCTCAGCCCCCAGTCCTCTCCCCACCATCACTTCAATCAGAGCTGCTCCCTTTCTACAGGTTAGAACCCCCTGCTCGAAAAAGGCTGCAACAACTTCGGTTCTGCTAGATGGTCTAGCTTCTTGTTTAACATCTTGCATGAGAGGAAACTCACAAACGAGGTGGCCTTCAGGGTCCTCTGCTGCTGTTGCTAAGTCACTTCAGTCGTGTCTGACTCTGTGCGACCCCATGGACTGCAGCCTACCAGTCTCCTCCGTCCATGTGATTTTCCAGGCAAGAGTACTGGAGTGGGGTGCCATTGCTCTAGAGCTGAGCAAATGAAGATGCCTGGGAGGTGCCCATGACATCTGTCTGTTGGATTGAAGAGCCCTGTTCCACTAACAGGACTGTGATGCTCCATGGAACTGTGATCAGGGTTATACGGCAGCCCAGATGGAAGGGGAGTTTGGGGGAGAATGGATACATGTATTTGTATGGCTGAGTCCCTTTGCTGCCCACCTGAAACCATCACAGCATTGTTAATTGGCTATACCCCAATACAAAATAAAAAGCTAAAAAAAAGAAGTGTGATGCTCTGAAGGGAGCACAACCACAGGAGTAAACAGCTCCTTAGAATTCCCTCACATTCATTCATTCATTCACTTGAAAATATTGAAGTCAGAACCATTATACGTCTGATCTGGCTTTTGCAGAGGCCTCTGTTTGAGAGACAAACAGGACAATCTGTTCAATGTCACCCTCAAAGGATCAGAGAACGGCACCCTCAACTCCCAGCTTGTGATCTGTCAGGCATGAACTTAGCTAAACTTTTTAATAGAGATGCTTTTCGTGTTTTTGGTTGTCATCACCGCTTGACAGAACAAGTTCAGTAAGTCACTCCCACTTCCTTTCTCTGTCCTGTATTTACATCTCGCACTTTCCGGGGTCACCTAGATGTTGCAAGCTGGGGGACAAGCTCAACCTGATGTGCCTGAAGCACCAGTTGAACAAATCTTGAACTGATGGTCCCTGCCCTGTGATGTCATTCCAGATGCACACTGGTTCAGGTTTTCAGTCCCTTAATGCCCTTCCTCTCACCATTGTTCTGAAATCTCTGGCATGCGAGTAGTTTTTCCTATTCCTTAGATAGCCGAGCAGCTGGAGTAGGGGGTCTTGGCTGTGCCCCCTCTGTTACTTGGGTTCCTTCACATAAACTCTCCTTTATCATTCTAGTTAACTCCATACCCATTTAAAGAAACACAAACAATCTGTTATCTTTCCATATTCTGAGGCTAAAAAAAAAAAAATCTCATTTTTGACCAGCTTTGCATAGGTTGTTGACAATTCCAGGACCTCTATAGGACCTTCTCTATAGTGCCCTCCACTACAGAGGTGACTCAGTTTTGGATAAAGGAGCCCAGAAAACTAAGTATAACTCTTCAACCCCCAGAAGAGTTTTGCAGTTTGTAACCATTGCAACCCAAATTTCTCCATGTAGCTAAATCAGCCTGGGGTTAAAATGTGGGATTAAGATTATGATCTCACAGACTGTAACAAATGACATTTCTCTATGCTGGCCTCATCAGCCGGTACAGAGCCGTGGTAACCATGAAGATGAACTGCTTAGACCTCTCTCCGTGGAAGGATGATTGTCTGAAGACTCCAACGTTGTCCCTGCGTGTCTTCTGTCATGCATGTATCCTGGCTGTGTCTGCCATGGGTACTCCCAGCNGACTCTTTGTGATCCCAAGGACTGTAGCCACCAGGCTCCTCTGTCCATGGGATTCTCCAGGCAAGAATACTGGAGTGGGTTGCCATGCCCTTCTCCAGGGGATCTTCCCTATCTAGGGATCAAACCCACGTCTTCCACATTGCAGGCAGATTCTTTACTGTCTGAGCTACAGGGAAGTGCTCCCCTTAATCCACTTCCTATTTTGGGTTGTTGCTGTTTAGTCGCTAAGTCATGTCTGACTCTTTCTCGGCCACATGGACTGTAGCCAGCCAGACTCCTCTGTCCAGGAGATTTCCCAGGCAAGAATATTGGAGCAGACTGCCACTTCCTTCTCAGCCCTTCAGGATCTAAAACTAATGTATTGGGTTGGCCAAAAAGTTCCTTCCATTTTAAAGTAAAAATAAAAGACATATTTTTCATTTTCACCAAGAACTTTCAATTTCACCCAGGGGTTGAATCTGCATCCCCTGCATTGGCAGGCAGATTCTTTTACCACAAAGCCAACAGGGAAGCCCTCAGATCTTTCCGTTCAGTTCAGTCGCTCAGCTGTGTCCAACTCTCTGCGACCCCATGAACCGCAGCACACCAGGCTTCCTTGTCCATCACCAACTCCCAGAGTCCACCCAAACCCATATCCATTGAGTCGGTGATGCCATCCAACCATCTCATCCTCTGTTGNCAGGCCAAAGGGACAGCCCCTGTAAAGGAAGACCTGAGGCAGGAAATAGAGTTGCCTGTCTTGACATGACCTTGGCCTTTGTTCAATTGTCTGGTGGGACTTGACCAGGTTCATTCCACCCTCTTTCTGCTCTGCCACTACCTGGGGTGAAGGTCCTGGCTGCAGGAACTTGGCTCTTTCTCCATGAGCTCTGATCCCTTTATTCTAAGGCTCAAGCCAGCAAATCAAGTCGGTCACCTCCAGTGAACATTAGCAATGAGAGGTGTGGTGAACACTGGAATGCCCCCAGCCTGGCCCTCGCTTCATGACTGCAGAATTCACCAGTTCCCCCTCTCTCCACCCTGATATGAATGCTACAGTCAGACAGCCTTTGGTTATCAGTCTTACTTCAAAAGCAAGCAGTTCTGGAATGCCATCTTAGCTTAAGTTTCTGTTGAAACTGCAATGTCATTCAGCTTCCTCTGCCCAATCCTGCTTTCTTCCCTCCTTCTCTACAGGCTCTGGTCTCAAGAGTGTTCCTGTATACTAAGTGACATCTCGGGGTCTGCCTCCTAGGGACCCACCTTGCAAGAGCTGGAAGGAACCAGAGTCAAGGATGAGAAGACTGTGTTTGAGCCTGTCCCATCCTGGTTGTGTTATCTTGGACCAGCCTCAGTATGTACAGCTGGGGTTGGTACTAGGCACCACGCCTATCACACAGAAGGAAGGTACTCATTTAAGTGTTTGTTGATTCAGACAATGGATGGAACTTTCTATGTATATGTTTCTAAAACCCATATTACTGTTAATTATTATTGTTTAGAGTTGGAAAGGAAAAAAAAACACATAAGTCTAGTGAAAAAGTGAAAGATGAACTTAGATGTAGAATCTAAAAAATATTACAAATTAATCTACATACCAGGCTTCCCTAGTGACTCAGATGGTAAAGAATCTGCCTGCAATGCAAGAGACTTGAGTTCAATCCCTGGGTTGGGAAGATCCCCTGGATGAGGAAATGGCAACCCACTCCAGTATTCTTGCCTGGAGAATTCCGTGGACAGAGGAGCCTGGCAGGCTACAGTCCATGGGATTGCGAAGAGTCGGACACAACACTTTCATTTTCACTTTAATCTACACACAAAAGAGAAATAGACTCACAGACATAGAAAATTCAGATACATAGATTCAGACACTGTCTGAATCAACAAACACTGAAATTGCATACCTTCTTTCTGTGTGATAGGCATGGTGCCTGGTACCAACCCCAGCTGTACATACTGAGGCTAGTCCAAGATAATACAATTTATGGTTACCAAAGGAGAAAGACAGGTAGGTGGGAGGGTTAAATTAGGAGTATGAGATTAACAGATACAAAGTACTATACATAAAACAGGTAAGCAACAAGGGTACACTATTGCACAAGGAGCTATATTCAGTATCTTATATTAACCTATAATGGAAGGTAATCTGAAAAAATATATGTATATATTACTGAATACTTTTTTGTGCACCTGAAACTAATACAATATTATAAATCAAGTATTTGTTATTGTTGTTCAGTTGCTAGGTCATGCCCTCGTGACTGTGACACCAGAGACTGCAGCACGCCAGGCCTCCCTGTCCCTCACCATCTCCCATAGTTTTGTGCAAGTTCATGTCCATTGAATCAGTGATGCCATCTAACCATCTCATCCTCTGCTGCCCACTTCTTTTGCCTTCAACCTTTCCCAGCATCAAGTCTTTTCCAGTGAGTCGGCTCTTTGCATCAGGTGGCCAAAGTATTGGAGCTTCAGCTTCAGCATCAGTCCTTCCAACAAATATTCAGGATTGATTTCCTTTAGGATTGACTGGTTTGATCTCCCTGCAGTCCAAGGGACTCTCAAGAGTCTTCTCCAGCACCACAATTTGAAAGCATTGGTTCTTTGACCTTCAGCCTTCTTTATGGTCCAACTCTCACATCCATAACTTTGACGATATAGACTACTTCAATTTTTTTTTAAGTGAAAGAAAGTACTAAATTATAAGTTGGAGATCCTGGATCAGGGAGAGAGGGGAAGAGGAAGCCACAGTTGTCCAGAGGAGATACAACGAAGACAAGAAGGAGACCAAGCATTCAGAAAAATGAGAACTGGCACAGAACCAACGGGTGAACACGTGCACAAAATGTGCACTGCTTCAGAAATGTCGAGCGGATTAAATGATGATATAAAGCATCAGATTCCAGAGCAACACTCACATTCACTCTTCAGAAATGATCCACAGGTCATCAGCAGTCTACTCAGAAATCAGGGAGCATGGGCAGGAATGTATCTGCCTCCTTTGTCACTGTGGACCCAGGGCTTAAGAAGCTTTTGGTACTCACTGGGCATCTGACACTCACTTATTATTGCTTTTTATTAAGTGAATTTAAAAAAATAATTTATTTTTATTTATTCTTAATTTTTATTTTTGGCTGTGCTGGGTCTTCATTGCTGCATGCGGGCTTCTCAGGGGGGTGACTTCTCTTGTTGCAGCACGAGCTCTAGGGGGCATGGGCTTCAGTAGTTGCGGCTCATGGGCTCTAGGGCAAGCATGCTCAGTAGTTGTGGTGAATGGGCTTAGTTGCCCCTTGGCATGTGGGATCCTCCCGGACCAGGGATCGAACTGGTCCCCTGCATTTCAAGGCAGACTCCCAACCACTGGGTCATCAGGGAAGCCCTATCATTGTTGAATAAGTCTTGTGCTATGTGCTGTGCTCAGTTGCTTCAGTCATGTCTGATTCTTGGCGACCCTACGGACTGTAGCCCACCAGGCTCCTCTGTCTGCAGGATTTTCCAGGCAAGAATGCTGGAGTGGATTGCCATGTCCTTCTCCAGGGACTCTTCCAGACCCTGGGATCGAACCCATGTCTCCTGCTCTCCTGTACTGCAGGTGGATTCTTTACCCACTGAACCACCTGGGAAGCCCGTTGAATAAATCTTCAGTTCAGTTCAGTCACTCAGTCGTGTCCGACTCTTTGTGACCCCATGAATCGCAGCACGCCAGGCCTCCCTGTTCATCACCATCTCTCGGAGTTGCATTCAAGAGGTAAGAAGCAATAACAAAATAAACCAAAAGAAGGATGGAATTATTAAAGATATAAAGCAGAAAGTGATAAATTATGTAAAAAATAAGTATTATAGTAATCGAATTTGAGAGTTCCTTCTTTGAAGGAAAAATTTAAAAACAGTTAATTAGAAAGGAAAATAAGGAGTAGGAAATGCAGAAAGCATAAATATTATGTCACAATTACAAAGAATGAGATAACTACATGCACTGATATAATGTGAGATATAATATTAAATGAAAACAGCAAGGAACAACTGTCATTTGAACTTAAAAACTATGGCCACATGTGCACAAGTTCTTACTGGTGCATAGAACGTGTCAGCAGAACAATCAAATATGGTGCTGGGGCTCCAACCCAGGGGAAGAACTGTGTGATGAGAGGAGTAGCAGAGTGAGTTATTTTTGTTCATAAAATTTAGAAAACCCTTTTTAAAAAGTAAAGTTTTCGAGTTTCATTGCATTCAGTTCAGTTCAGTCGCTCAGTCGTGGCCGACTCTTTGCGACCCCATGAATCGCAGCACGCCAGGCTTCTCTGTCCATCACCATCTCTCGGAGTTCACTCAGACTCACGTCCATTGAGTCCGTGATGCCATCCAGCCATCTCATCCTCGGTCGTCCCCTTCTCCTCCTGCCCCCAATCCCTCCCAGCATCAGAGTCTTTTCCAATGAGTCAACTCTTTGCATGAGGTGGCCAAAGTACTGGAGTTTCAGCTTTAGCATCATTCCTTCCAAAGAAATCTCAGGGCTGATCTCCTCCAGAATGGACTGGTTGGATCTCCTTG
The DNA here is from genome assembly GCA_006410635.1 of Cephalophus harveyi. Classification (NCBI taxonomy): domain Eukaryota; kingdom Metazoa; phylum Chordata; class Mammalia; order Artiodactyla; family Bovidae; genus Cephalophus; species Cephalophus harveyi. Next base: position 540,435 of record SJYT01072829.1, on the reverse strand, counting down.
CAGGCCAAGGGACTCTCAAGAGTCTTCTCCAACACCACAGTTCAAAAGCATCAATTCTTCGGCTCTCAGCCTTCTTCACAGTCCAACTCTCACATCCATACATGACCACAGGAAAAACCATAGCCTTGACTAGACGGACCTTAGTCGGCAAAGTAATATCTCTGCTTTTGAATATGCTATCTAGGTTGGTCATAACTTTTCTTCCAAGGAGTAAGTGTCTTCTAATTTCATGGCTGAAGTCACCATCTGCAGTGATTTTGGAGCCCAAAAAATAAAGTCTGACACTGTCTCCACTGTTTCCCCATCTATTTCCCATGAAGTGATGGGANACTTTCACATCCATACATGACCACTGGAAAAACCATAGCCTTGACTAGACAGACCTTTGTTGGCAAAGTAATGTCTCTGCTTTTCAATATGCTATCTAGGTTGGTCATAACTTTTCTTCCAAGGAGTAAGCGTTTTTTAGTTTCATGGCTGCAGTCACCATCTGCAGTGATTTTGGAGCCCCCAAAAATAAAGTCTGACACTGTTTCCACTGTTTCCCCATCTATTTCCCGTGAAGTGATGGGACCGGATGCCATGATCTTAGATTTCTGAATGTTGAGCTTTAAGCCAACTTTTTCACTCTCCTCTTTCACTTTCACCAAGGGGCTTTTGAATTTCTCTTCACTTTCTGCCATAAGGGTGGTGTCATCTGCATATCTGAGGTTATTGGTATTTCTCCTGGCAATCTTGATTCCAGCTTGTGTTTCTTCCAGTCCAGCATTTCTCATGATGTACTTTGCATATAAGTTAAATAAGCAGGGTGACAATATACAGCCTTGACCTACTCCTTTTCCTATTTGTCTCCTTAGGTAAGTTTATTCCTAGATATTTAATTCTTTTTGTTGCAGTGATGAATGGGATTGATTCCTTAATTTCTCTTTCTGATTTTTCATTGTTAGTATATAGAAATGCAAGTGATTTCTGTGTATTGATTTTGTATCCTGCAGCTTTGCTTAAATTCACTGATTAGCTCTAGTAATTTTCTGATAGTATCTTTAGGGTTTTCTATGTACAGTATCATATCATCTGCAAACAGAACTTTACTTCTTCTTTTCTATTCTGGATTCCTTTTATTTCTTTTTCTTCTCTGATTGCTGTAGCTTGGACTTCCAGAACTATGTTGAATAATAGTGGTGAAAGTGGACATCCTTGTCTTGTTCCTGATCTTAGGTTGAATGCTTTCAGTTTTTCACCATTGAGAAGAATGTTTGCTGTAGGCTTATCATATATGGCCTTTACTGTGTTGAGGTAGGTTCCTTCTGTGCCCATTTTTTGAAGAGTTCTAATCATAAATGAGTGCTGAATTTTGTCAGAGGCTTTTTCTGCATCTCTTGAGATTATCATATGGTTTTTGTCTTTCAATTTGTTAATATAGTGTATCACATTGATTTGCATATATTGAAGAATCCTTGCCTTCCTGGAATCAAATCAACAACTTGATCATGGTGTTTGAACTTTTGATATGTTGCTGAATTCTGTTTGCTAAAATTTTGTTGAGGATTTTTGCATCTATGTTCATCAGTGATATTGGCCTGTAGGTTCCTTTTTGGTGTAGTCTTTGTCTGGTTTTGGTATCAGGGTGATGGTGGCCTCGTAGAATGAGTTTGGAAGTGTTTCTTCCTCTGCAATTTTCTGAAAGAGTTTTAGAAGGATAGGTATTAGCTCTTCTCTAAATGTTTGATAGAATTCTCCTGTGAAGCCATCTGGTCCTGGGCTTTTGTTTTTGGGGAGATTTTTGATCACAGGCTCAATTTCAGTGCCTGTAATTGGGTTGTTCACAATTTCTTTTTTGTTGTTGTTGTTGACAATTTCTATTCCTTCCTGGTTCAGTCTTGGAAGATTGAACTTTTCTAAGAATCTGTCCATTTCTTCCAGGTTATCCATTTTATTGCCATATACTAATAGTCTTTTATAATCCTTTGTATTTCTGCATTGTCTTTTGTAACCTCTCCTTTTTCATTTCTAATTTTGTTGATTTGATTTTCTTCTCTCTTTTTCTCTTGATGAGTCTGGCTAAGGCTTGTCAATTTTGTTTATTTTCTCAAAGATCCAGCTTTTAGTTTTATTAATCTTTACTACTGTTTCTTTCATTTCTTTTTCATTTATTTCTGCTTAGATCTTATTGACTTCTTTCTTTCTACTAATTTGGGTTTTTGTTGTTGTTCTTTTTCCAGTTTTAGGTGTAAAGTTAGGTTGTCTATTTGATGTTTTTCTTGTTTCTTGAGGTAGGATTGTATTGCTATAAACTTCCCTCTTAGAACTGCTTTCACTGGATCCCATAGGTTTTGAGTTATCGTGTTTTCATTTTTATTTTTTTTAGAAATTTTTTATTTCCCTTTTGATTTCTTCAGTAACCTGTTGGTTATTTAGAAACGTGTTGTTCTCCATGTTTGTGTTTCTTACAGTTTTTTTCTTGTAATTGATGTCTAGTCTCAGCACTGTGATTGGAGAAGATACTTAATATGATTTTAATTTTCTTAAATTTACTGAGATTTGATTTGTGACCCAAGATGTGGGTGGACCTATCCTGGAGAATGTTCCATGTACACTTGAGAAGAGGGTGTAATTCTGCATTTGGATGGAATGTCCTGAAGATATCAATGAGACCTGTCTCATCTAATGTATCATTTAAGACTTGTGTTTCTTTATTAATTTTCTGTTTTGATAATCTGTCCATTGGTGTGAATGGGGTATTAAAGGCTTCTACTATTATTATGTTGCTGTCAATTTCTCTTTTTATGTCTATTAGTGTTTGTCTTAAGTATTGAGGTGCTCCTTTGTTGGGTGCATAGATATTTACAATTGTTATGTCTTCCTCTTGGATTTATCCTTTGATCATAATGTAGTGTCTTCCTTATCTCTTGTAATCTTCTTTATTTTAAGGTCTATTTTATCTGATATGAGAATTGCTACTCCAGTTTTCTTTTGCTTCCATGCAAAATATATTTGCATGGAATATATTTTTGCATCCTCTCACTTTCAGTCTGTATGTGTCTTTAGGTCTGAAGTGGGTTTCTTGTGAACACCATATATATGGGTCTTGTTTTTGTATCCATTCAGCCAGTCTATGTCTGTTGGTTGGAGCATTTATTCCTTTCACATTTAAAGTAATTATTGATATATATGTTTCTATTGCCATTTTCTTAATTGTTTGAGGTTGATTTTGTGGATCTTTTTTCTTCTCTTGTATTTCATGACTACATAAGTCCTGTTAACATTTGTTGTAAAGCTGGTTTGGTGGTACTGAATTCTCCTAACTTTGGCTTGTTCAAAAAGCTTTTTATTTCTCCATCAATTTTGAATGAGATCCTTGCTGGGTACTGTAATCTTGGTTGTAGATTTTTCCCTTTCAATATTTTAAATATATCCTGCCATTCCCTTCTGGCCTGCAGAGTTTCTGCTGAAAGATTAGCTGTTAGGTCTATGGGGTTTCCCTTGTATGTTACTTGTTGCTTCTCTCTTGGTGCATTTAATATTTTTTCTTTGTGTTTAGTCTTTGTTAGTTTGAATAGTATATGTCTTGGCATGTTTCCCATTGGGTTTATCCTGTATGGGACTCTTTGTGCCTCTTGGACTTGATTGACTGTTTCCTTTTCCATTTTGGGGAAATTTTCAGCTATAATCTCTTCAAAAATTTTCTCATACCCTTTCTTTTTCTCTACTTCTTCTGAAACCCCTATAATTCAAATGTTGGTGCATTTGATATTGTCCCAGAAGTCTCTGAAACTATCCTCAGTTCTTTTCATTCTTTTTACTTTATTCTGCTCATCAGAAGTTATTTTCACCGTTTCATATTCCAGCTCACTGATTCATTCTTCTGCTTCAGATATTCTGCTATTGATTCCTTCTAGAGTATTTTTAATTTCAGTGATTGTGTTGTTTGTCTATGTTTATTCTTTATTTCTTCTAGATCTTTGTTAATTGATTCTTGCATTTTCTCCATTTTGTTTTCAAGGTTTTTGATCATCTTTATTATCATTATTCTGAATTCTTTTTCAGGTAGTTTGACTATTTCCTCTTCATTTATTTGGACTTCTGTGTTTCTAGTTTGTTCCTTCATTTGTGTAGTGTTTCTTTGTCTTTTCATTATTTTATTTTAACTTATTGTGCTTGAGGTCTCCTTTTCCCAGACTTCAAGGTTGAATTCTTTCTTCCTTTTGGTTTCTCCCCTCCTAAGGTTGGTCCAGTGGTTTGTGTAAGCTTTGTGTAGGGTGAGATTTGTACTCTTTGTCTGACTTTCCTCTGTGGGGCAAGGCTGAGTGAGGTGGTAATCCTGTCTGCTGATGATTGGGTTTGTATTTGTTTTGTTTGTTGTTTAGATGAGGCATCCTGCACAGGATGCTACTGGTGGTTGGGTGATGGCAGGTCTTGTATTCAAGTGGCTTCCTTTGTGTGAGTTCTCACTATTTGATACTCCCTAGGGTTAGTTCTCTGGTTGTCTAGGGTCTTAGAGTCAGTGCTTCCACTCCAAAGGCTCAGGGCTTGATCTCTAGTCAGGAATGAAAATTCCACAAATGGTTTGTTGTGGCATTAAGTGAGATTAAAACAAATACCCAAAAATGAGAAACCAAAGATGAACCCCAGACAAATGGCAGTTACAAAATCAGGCAAGTAATAGTAAAATAACAGAATATACACATATACGTATACACCCCCGAGCAAAGTGAAAACAGTCCAACAAAAATACAGTAAATTGACCCAGCGAACAAGGTAAATCAAAAATTATATTTACCAGTTAAGAACAAAACTAACTAAAGCACAAACCAGAAAACAAAACTAAAGCAAGGTGTCAAGTGGGGAATAAAGCAATGAAAAAAAACTAACAAATATGTTGAGAGGAAAGGAAAGGAAGAAAGAATAGATATGCAGAGTTAAATAGAGGTAGATGAAGAAGATTTATATACACTAAAGATTAACTGCATGGGGAAAAGAACAGTAGGAAAGGCAAACAAAGGCGCCCTCAGCCTTTGGATCATTCCAGGGTTCCTACCTGACTTTATCCTTTGGAACGCGTTATAGTTTTGCTAGTCACCTCCTAGTCCTGCTTTCCTGCTTGTCTCCTCAGTCCCCTTTAGAAGTCTCTCTGGGCCCTTACACTTTTGTTGACCTCGTCCCCCGCTGGGTCTTTAGGGTTCCTACCAGGGTTCAGTCCCCAGTGCCACTTGTTCCAACTCTCCCTGGGCTCTAGCCTGCCTTCCCTCACCCCCCTTCTCTTTCCTCTCCCTTACCACGGTGGGATGCTTATTCCATACTGCCGCCTTAAATTATGGAGAGGATGTGAGGAATATTTAGAATCTCAGCAGCACTGCAGGGGGGGGGAGGGGGGGAGGGGCATGGGTATAGACCAGTTCTCTAAATCCTGAGATGCAAAACTTTAGAGTAGGTAGAAGAAATTCCAATAGTACGGCAGCAACTTTTAAAAATGTATTTATTTGCTTTTATTTATTTTGAAAGTCTGAAAGTCTGTGTTGCAGACTTTCTGTAGCTGTGGCAAGGGGTGGGGGCTCCTCGTGGTGCACAGGCTTCTCATTGTGGTGGTTTCTCTTGTTGTAGAGAACAGGCTCTACAGGGCAGGCTCAATAGCTGTGGAGCAGGGGCTTAATTGCCCCAAGAAATACGGAATCTTCCCAAACCAGGGAGTGAACCTGTGTCCGCTGCATTGGCAGGGAGATTCTTAACCACTGGATCACCAGGAAAGTCCACACAGCAGCAGTTTAAAAAATTATTCTCCAAGTTGCAGAGCTGCGAAGTCTGTTTTTGTAAAATGGTGGTAACAATAGCCATGGTGTTGCAGGGAGATGAAAGGAAACTGTGACTATGCCAGATAAAGGGTCGACGCGCAGTACCTGCGGGTGGGTCTCTTCCTGCTCCGTGGCTTGCTGGCTGCCAGCTGCTGGGCATGTGCCTGCTCCTCACCTCTCTGGCCACACTTCCCTTGTCCTTCCTCTCACAAAGGTCCTGTCGCACTGGCCTGCTTTCTGTTTTCTTGAGACTCCAAGCTCTTTTCTGCCTCTTAGCCTTTGCGTTTGGTGAGTCCTCTGGGCTTTTTGCTGCAGTCTACCTGACTGGCATCTGTCCTTCGAGTCTCAGCCTGATTATCTCTCCCCTGAAAGGCCTTCTTTTTTATTCCTCTGAGAGGCCTTCTTGAACCGCAGCCTAAAGCAGTCACCCACCTCAGTCTCTCACCCAACACCTGATATTCATAGCTTTTATCTCTTATGTTTCAGAAAGTGCCTTGTAAGCTCTAAAGTATATGAAGGAGAGGAATAACAATCAGTTTCAGAGAGGTGGTACGTGTGTGCTAAGTCGCCTCAGTCGTGTCCAACTCTTTGTGACCCTGTTTACTGGCTTCTCTGTCCATGGGATTGTCCAAGCAAAAATATTGGAGTGGGTTGCCATTTCCTTCTCCTGGGGATCTTCCCAAGCAAGGGATCGAACCCACGTGTGTTAGTCTCTTCACTGGCAGGCAGGTTCTTTACCATTAGCACCAGAGAGGTGGTATAGCAAGGTGGTTAGGAGCACCACCTCTGGACCCAGACTGCCTGGGTTTTAACCTGAGTTCTTTAACCTGAATTCTCTTTTTCTTGAACTTTTCTGTGCCTCAGTTTCCTCATCTGTAAAATGAGGATAATAATATAAATGTTCCCTTATAGTATATTTGTGAGGATTAAGTAAGCTCACATATCTTAAGTACTTAAAAAAACATTTGGCACATTGTAAGTACTCTATTGCTGTTAGTTACTACTGCTGTGATTATGTATTTTGGGTGACTGATGTCATATATTTTTCCTGTTTGGTGGTGCAGAGTCCATCCAACTTGCAAAAGACCTGGTCTAAAAATGAGCATCTACGCTCGTGCCCAGTAATGCTGATTAACAGTTTAAAAAAACAACATAAGTTCCATTGCCTGGGTTAATCCTGCTAACTTCCAGATGGGTTACCCTTCTAGGCCTCTCTTTGCTCATCTGTAAGGAGATGATGATGATAGTGACTATATCACAGAGTTATTGTGAGCATTAAGTAAGTTAATACAGTTGTATAAACAGCGCCTGTCTCCTGATCAGATGCTCAATAAATATTGACTGTTACTGTCCTCTCTATGCCTCTCATTTCTGAGGCCCAACACCTTGTTTGAGAGTGTTTTACTTTATAATAATTAGAAACTAATCTCTTAAGAATATGAAAATATCACGATTTGTTAGTCCATCCTCTGTAAATGTTTAATCAGCCATGATGGAAACTAGCTCATTTGACTTATTTTGCTTAGAGAATTTTTAAATTTTAAGTGTGATTGTTCCAGTTCACTATTTTCTTTACTCATTGAACCTCTAGACTGTCAATTTACTGAGCAAACGGACAGTGTCCTCTTCTGTTCACTGCTGTGAGCACAATGCTGACTTTGAAACCAGAGACTGCCTGAGTTTGTATCCCAGCCTTGCTACTCCACAGATGTGGGACCTCGGCCCTCCGTGTTCTCATTTGTAAAATAGGGCTGATAACAGCGCCTTCTTCCCTGGGTGGCTGTGGGCTCTCGAGTCTTTCGTATAAGATGCAAAGAGACTTACTCTTTTCATTGAGGCCTTCTCCCCTTCCTCTGACCTCTCAATTTCCTTCCATGCTTAGTTTTTCTCTAACGCTCCCATCATCACCTGATACCTATTTTACGTATTTATTCTGTTCGTTTCCTGTGTCTACCATCCCGTCACCACTAGAATGTGAGCTCCAGGAGGACAGGGATTTGACTACATTCCTCACCATTCTATGCTTTAGCACAGTATTTGTCAAAGCAGTACTGAAGAGGATAAGCATTAGCTGCTGGTAGATGACCCTAGCGGAGAAGGCAATGGCACCCCACTCCAGTACTCTTGCCTGGAAAATCCCATGGATGAAGGAGCCTCGGGGGCTACAGTCCATGGGGTCGCTGAGAGTCAGACACGACTGAGCGACTTCACTTTCACTTTTCACTTTCATGCACTGGAGAAGGAAATGGCAACCCACTCCAGTGTTCTTGCCTTGAGAATCCCAGGGACGGGGGAGCCTGGTGGGCTGCCATCTATGGGGTCGCACAGAGTCGGACACGACTGAAGCGACTTAGCAGCAGCAGCAGCAGCAGATGACCCTAGAAGCTCGGTGGACATGTTGGAAGTAACAGACTGAGGGGTGGGGAAACTGCTGGGGCAGGCGCATCTGATTTGGGCCTTTTCCCTGCAGGTATCACTGGAGAAGGTGCTTGGCATCACGGCCCAGAACAGCAGTGGCCTAACCTGTGACCCCAGCACAGGCCACGTGGCCTACCTGGCAGGGTGAGTGAGTCGGTGGGCCTAGCCTGTAATCACGGATCCTGAATTCAGAGCCTGAAGTCTTTGATGAACCTCTCTGGGCCTTGGCTGTTCCCTCTGTAGAGTGCAGATAATGCCTGCCTCTGAAGGCTGTGGGAAGGATTCCACCAGCCCCTCTATGTCTAGAACGGTACAGGCACGCGTGCGTGCTAAGAAAGCCTTATTGTGACTGCAAGCGGGAGGTGGCAGCGATTCTGGGAAAGACAGGAGGTTCAGATCAAAGCCACGGTTGGTGTCAGGCAGTCTGCATTAGTGTCCTAGCTCCACCACACATGCCCCCGTCCTAGCCGCTGCTTTGGTAAAACAAAACTGGTGATACCCTCCTCCTGGTAGTTAGAGAGGACTGAAGGTCATCTGCAACCATTTATTCCACAAATACTGGTCTAACCTGCACTGTTCTAGGCACCGAAGGGACCCCGCCCCTGCAGGGCAGGGCAAGGCCATAGTAATTCCTGATGAACAGCATCTATTACCGAGTCTTTGGGAAGGAGCCAGAATACAGGACGAGGGGGCTCTTGAATCTGACAGGTGTGGAGTCACATCCCCACTCGTTCCCTGATCTGCTGGGGAACACTGGGCAAAGAACTGCTCTCTCTGGGCTTCAGTTGCATCATCTGTGAAAAGCAGCTAAGACTGCTGACCTCACTTGGCAGTTGTGAGGATTTAAAGCTGTTGTACACAGTAAGTCTTTTGTGGGCTTCCCTGGTGGTTCACTGATAAAGAACCTGCTTGCCAATGCAGGAGATGCAGATTCAATACCTGGGTGGGAAAGATCCCTTGGAGAAGGAAGTGGTAACCCACTCTAATAGTCTTGCCTGGAAAATCCCCTGGCAAAGGAGCCTGGCGGGCTACAGTCCATGGGGTCGCAAGGAGTCGGACGCAACTTAGTGACTGAACAACAGCAGTAAGTCTTTCTTAGACCAGAGCCTGGCAGTATAGTTACTACAGAGGGAGTGTTGGCTTCTTTTTAACAATTTGTTGATATTAGTAATAATGTTAAGTGCCCTAGAATTCTCAACATAGATAATGGGGGAGGAGGAGACTGAAGAGAGAAGCATCTGAACAGAAAGAGCCTTGTCTATCAGTTGTTCAATTCAGTTGCTCAGTCGTGTCTGACTCTTTGTGACCCCATGAATGGCAGCCCGCCAGGCCTCCCTGACCATCACCAACTCCTGGAGATTATTCAAACTCATGTCCATTGAGTTGGTGATGCCATCCAGCCATCTCATCCTCTGTTGTTCCCTTCTCCTCTCGCTTTCAATCTTTCCCAGCATCAGGGTCTTTTCCAATGAGTCAGCTCTTCTCATCAGGTGGCCAAAGTATTGGAGTTTCAGGTTCAGCATCAGTCCTTCCAATGAACATTCAGAACTGATTTCCTTTAGAATGGAGTGGTTGGATCTCCTTGCAGTCCAAGGGACTCTCAAGAGTCTTCTCCAACACAACAGATCAAAAGCATCAATTCTTCAGCACTCAGCTTTCTTTATAGTCCAACTCTCACATAGCCTCGTCTATATGTGGGCTCTTATATTGGGAGTGCAGTCATCCCTGGACCCCAATACTTCCCTCAGTTTGGGCACATTTTCCTCTTTCTCCCCAGCTGTGTGGTGGTGATTTTGAACCCCAAGGAGAACAAGCAGCAGCACATTCTTAATACTGCCAGGTAAGCTGGGGCCTGGGCAAGGGGTAAGGGTGGGGTCAGGGTCCTGACATATCCCTCCTTCCCCACACTGCCTGGAGGTGCTTGTGGGTGACTCATTCACTCACTCACTCGGTTCAGGTTCAGTCTGCTCTGTGCTAGGCACTGTTCCAGGTGTTGGGAACACAGCCATGAGCAAGGGAGATAAGAAGCTGCTCTCCATACAGCTGACAGCTTGTGGGGGAGACAGACTAAACTAGTTGGCAAGTTACTAGCCAACCATCAGACCTTGACTGTGGCTATGGAGGAAATGAGGATGTGTTTGGGCAGGTTGGCAGGCAGAGGACCCTTATCAGAGTCCTATCAGAGGCCTCCTGGGGCTGAGACCAGGAGAAAGTGAGGGGGTGACCCATGTGAAGGTGTGGGGAGAGCACTGTAGGCAGAGGGGACAGCAAGAGCAAAGTCATTTCTGAATCTCAGGTTGAGCAGTTAAGAATCTTAAGTTGTTTGAGGAGCAGTCAGAGTTCCATGGTTGAGGCTGGAGCCCAGAAGTCAGATCTCCTTGGGGAGTGGTTGGCTATCATGCTGATTGCAAGGAGAAGCCACTAGGGGCGTTTGCAGGCTGAGGCTATGCTTAGCCACCCGCGCCCTCTAGCATGCTCTACTTCCCTTCCCCACTTTCCTTTTTCCCACAAAATGTACTCCTTTTTGATACACTTTCTAATTTCCTCAGTGATGATATTTGCTGTCTTTCTCTACAAGATGAGCCGTCTGGGGGCAGGGACTTTCTCTTAGTTAATTTCTATGTCCCTATACCCTAGGTCAGTGCCTAGGACATTGACAGCACTTCTTGTTTCCTGGATGAATGAATGTAATTTGGGTTTTAGAACGGTCCCTCCAGCTGCCAGTTTATTGGGGAAGACTCTTGGCCCCAAGTTGGTACCTGGGGTCTACTGGTGACCCACTGATCACTGTGTCATCCTTGGGCTTTGGTCCCCACTGAGTTGTGATCTTAGGAAGGCACTCCACTGCAACTTTTTTTTTTTGGCTTGTGGGATCTTAGTTCCCTGACCAGGAATCGAACCTGAGACCTTGACAGTGACAGCTCAGAGTCCTAACCACAGGACCACCAGTCCTTCCCCTCATTGCAGTTTTTGTTCTACAAATACTGCACAAATACTCAAGTTTAGCTCCTTTGGCCCAGCTTTCCAGGTGGATAGAGAATATGTGGGTTTTCTTCTTCCTTTACGATCCCTAAGGCAGAGTCCCTGAGATATGGTTTGGCAGATACAGATTCTCTCTTGGAAGGGGCTTCTTGGATCCTTGGCTCTGACTGTGGGTTCTGTCACTGGTGATGAGGGCAGAGGTGGATCCTCATCCAAGCATGTTTATTCACTTTGTGATCTCAAATGAAATACATCTTGTATGTATGTCTCAAATATTGGACTTACTCGACAACCTTCAAAGTTTTCTACACAAAAATCCAGATGCCCTCTCATTTTGGAAAAGTGAGAGGTTCACATCTCTGGGGCCCATATTCTCCATGGCAGGAATGGGCTGAAGTTTGGTGGCATTTGTCAGAATCTCCATTGGCCAATTCTTCTCATCCTCCCGGTTGCCTTCCCGATGCCCACGGGTGGTAGAGTAGGTCACCTTGATCTGAAGCACATAGCTGAGAAGAATCTACTCTGAGTCGTTGGTGGGTCTGTCTAAGGAGGCGGTGTGGCCAGGGTGGAGGTTTCCATCCTGGCTGCATTTCAGAGTCACCTGATCCCAGGCTTCACCCTCAGAGAAGGCAGAATCAGTATGGAGTAAGGTGTAAGCACTGGCAATTTTTAAACTTTTTACATTGAAATAATTTCAGACTACAAGAATAGTACATAGTGTACCTGTACACCTTTCACCCATATTTTCCAAATGCTAACATTTTACCAACATTTGCTTTATCATTCTCTGTCTCTGGGAATTTTTTGCTGGTCAAGTGGTTAGGACTCTGCACTTTCACTGCCGAGGACCCAGGTTCAATCCCTGGTTGGGGAACTATGATCCCACGGGCTGTGCAGTATCCACTCCATCAGGGCTTGAGGTCTGCGGGAGGAAAGGGCCTTTGCCTTTACAAAACCTCCTTTCTCTGTGCACTGCCCCTGCTTCTCCTGGCTGCAGGAAGTGCTGGGAATGCACCGGTGCTGTGCTGGGCCAGCTTACAGCACTGGCTCCGGGGAACTGTGGTCACTCACCTCTCCTGGCCTCTTGGGAGCGAGGAGTGCACCGAGTGCTGTGAGCACAGCCAGGCTGGGGTCTGGCTACCCACCCTCAGTGGAACCAGTGATCAACCCCTTTCCTTGTCCCCAGGAAGTCTCTGAGCGCTCTGGCCTTCTCCCCTGATGGAAAGTACATAGTGACGGGGGAGGTAAGTGGCGATCATGGTGGAGTGGGTGGGGAGGGGTCTTGCGGCCATTCCTCTGGCCCCAGCAGACCTGAGGAATCCCTGGAATAGCTCCTTCCTGGACCAGATGTGGCAAGGGGTGGTGGGGGATGGCTTTCGGGCGCACCCTGGGGCAGTACCAGCTTCAGCCCTGACAGCCCCTCCAGCCTCGCCCAGTGCAAAACCCAGCAGCAGTAAATGGCACCATCTTCCCCAGAATGGGCACAGGCCTGCTGTACGTATCTGGGACGTGGAAGAGAAGAGTCAGGTGGCGGAAATGCTGGGCCACAAGTACGGCGTGGCCTGCGTGGCCTTCTCCCCCAACATGAAGCACATTGTGTCCATGGGCTACCAGCACGACATGGTGCTCAACGTCTGGGACTGGAAGGTAAGAGCTGGTGGGTGGGTGGCAGACAGCTGGCCGCCAGAACACCCTGAGTCTCAGGCATGGGGAGAACTAAATGAGAGAACTTGGTAAAGCATTTATCCAATGCACTTTTTGTTTGTTTAATAATTTTTACTTTTGGCTGGGTCTTTGTTGTGCAGGCTTTTCCCTAGTTGCAGCGCTTGCGCTTCTCATTGCGGTGGTTTCTCTTGTTGCAGAGCACGGGGTTCTAGGGTGCCCGGGCTTTAGTAGTTGTGGATCATGACTCTAGAGCACAGGCTCAATAGTTGTGGTGCACAGGCTTAGTTGCTCCACGGCATGTGGGATCTTCCCGGACCAGGGATTGAACCCGTGTCTCCTGCATTGGCAGGCGGATTTTTTGCCACTGACCCACCAAGGAAGCCCTATCCAGCAAATATTTCTTGAGCACCTACTGCATGCCAATCCCTATTCCAGGCATTTGTTGTAGGGTGTGTGACAAGCTCTCAACTAGTGGAACGTATCATTCTTTTTATACTGACCAGCTGTGACCTTGAGCAAGTGACCTAACCTCTCTGTGAGTCTGTTTCCTCATCTGTAAAATGGATGTAATAGTATCTACTTTGTTGAGTTGGGAGAACTCCGGTCTATGCTTTGGAAGGCTGGGCTTGGGAACAGCTGGGGGAGGATTTAGAGTTGGCAGAGTTGGTGTCAGTCCTGGCTCTGTTCATCACCTGCTGTGTGACCTTGAGTGTGCGACAGTCCTCCCTGAGCGTGACAGGGTAGGGGAGAAGCACCTTCCTCATAGGACTGTTGAGGGGTTTCCTGAGCTGCCCTGTGAAGGGCTCCGTGGGGCCCAGAGTGGAAGCCCAATCTCCAGCAACATGGGTTGCACTGTCCTTTGATTCTAGCTATGGCCGTCTTCAACACCACGTGTGGGCTGCAGGGCTTGGACTCCTGAGGAAAGTTCTGGAACTTCCTCTCCTGTGGAAGCCCTTCCAGGCATCAGTCTCCTCTGTGTTAGGAATGATAAGAGGGTCACATGTAGGTTCCTCCAAAAAGAAGGGCCTGAGGAAGACACCCTTGGAGCAGGCGAGGGCAGGGAGACACAGGGCTGAGAGAAGAGGCTCAAAGAGTCTGGTGAGGTGGGTGCTGGGGTGACCTTCTCTGCACTGATTCTTCCAGAAAGACATCCTGGTGGCCTCCAACAAGGTATCGTGCCGGGTCATTGCCCTCTCCTTCTCAGAGGACAGCAGCTATTTTGTCACTGTTGGGAACCGGCACGTGAGGTTCTGGTTCTTGGAAGTGTCCACCGAAGCAAAGGTGAGTTTTCATCCCCACCCCCTCAGCCAGGCCTAGGGGAGAACCGTCAAGGGTAGTAGGGCTCCTGGTTCTACCATGACTGGGGGCAGTGGCTGTCTAGCCTCTCTGTGGGGCAGCCTTCTGTCTCTGGGACTGCTCTCCAGGTGCTGACTGACTGCCAGACCTGCCGGGAAACCTCTTCTTCCTTGCTGGGCCCTGGGGCCACCCCTCATTCCGGGCCTGTGGCCTCCAGCCACTCTGCCTGGAAGCATGCGTGTTCTCTTCTTCCTTCTCCACTTGGAGGTGTTTCTGCGAGTTCTCCCATTTAGCTGTGTCCTGTCCACTGGTCAGGAGAGCCTGTCATGACCTGGCTGGGGACTAGGCCGCCTGTTCGGGGTCTCAGTGTGCCCCACTCTCCCTGCAGGTGACGGGCACGGTGCCCCTGGTGGGGCGCTCAGGCATCCTGGGTGAGCTGCATGACAACGTCTTCTGTGGTGTGGCTTGTGGCCGGGGCCAGTTGGCAGGCAGTACCTTCTGTGTGTCCTGCTCAGGCCTCCTCTGCCAGTTCAACGAGAAGAGGGTGCTGGAGAAGTGGATCAACCTGAAGGTACCCCAGCCCCTCTTTCTGCTGTCAATGCGGGAAACACTCTTCCCATGACATGTGTCTCCAGAGACACAGCAGTGCCCCTGCATCATAGCTGGTCACGCCAGCTCAGGGTCTAATTTCTGGTTCTGCTTATTTGATTTTGGGAGAGGCTCTCTGAGCCTCGGTTTTCTCATCTGTAAAATGGGACTACTGCTGTCTGCCTCACCAAGTTGATAGGGGTGTCCTGTGGGATGGTATATGTAAGGCACTTAGGACATTGCCTGGCCCCTGTAAGGGGTCAGGGTTACAATTGTTTCCCCATCACTGTGTGATCCAGTTCCCATTTGTTTTCTTTACTGGGCATTCTTGGCTGGTGGGAGGACCGCTTTTTTTCCCTTGTTTAATTTAAGGTATCATGGACTTAATAATTTTTATATTGTTTTTACAATCAAAGGCTATATAAAACACATAAAAATTTAGGATGCGTGTATATATATGGCTGAGTCCCTCTGCTGTTCACCTGAAGCTATCACAACATTGTTAATTGGCTATACCCCAATACAAAATAAAAAGGTTAAAAAAAATACATAAAATTTTAAACCAAAAAATGATGTATCAGTGAATTGCAGAACCACTTTTCTTCAGGATCCAAGGGTTTGAGTCCAAGCTGTCTCTCCATCCTGGGATTGGGTGCCTGTTTGGCTGTTGGCAGAAGCATCAAAAGTGTTCCTGCTTGTCCTATTCCTGCCGTTGCGATTCTCCTCCGGACCTCAGCTTCGGGGTTAACGGCCTGGCAAGGGGCATGTAGAGAATTCTGAGCCTTTTCTGTCTTTCCTAGTTGGTTAAACATCATTTTTTTGTTTGTTTTGTTTTGATTTTTAATTTTTACAATGTTGTGTTGTTTCTGCCATACAACATCACGAATCAGCCATAATTATACATACCTCCCCTCCCTCTGGAGCCTCCCTCCCCTCCCCTCTCCCCCGGCCCAGGTCATCACAGAACACCAGACTGGGCTCCCTGTGGTATACAGCAGCCTTTCCAGCTATTCCCTTTACACCAGATAGTGCATATATGTTGATGCTACTTTCTCCATCTGTCCCTCCCTCCCCCACTTTTGTGCCCACAAGTCCATTCTCTATAATCTCCAATCCTGCCCTGCCAATAGTTTCATCATACCATTTTTCTCGATTCCATATATATCCATTAATATACAGTATTTATTTTTCTCTTTCTGGCTTACTTCACTCTGTATAACAGGCTCTAGCTTCATCTGCCTCACTAGAACTGACTCAAATGTGTTCTTTTTTATGGCTGAGTAATAGTCCATTGTATATATGTACCACATCTTTATCCATCCATCTGTCGATGGACATCTAGGTTACTTCCATGTCCTGGTTGTTGTAAACAGTGCTGCAGTGAACATTATTTATTTTTCTCATTTGAATCCTCCTGCTAGAACAACTGAAGGTTTTAAGCAAGTCAGAAGTTTTGATAGATGCTTAGTCCCTGAGCAGTGGTCTTAGATGACTCAGAAACTGAGTCTCTCTAGATTTGGCATAACTACTCCAAGCAGTTATCTAGAAGTTTGGCATGTCCTACCCCTTTATGTGCATGCCCTGGTTGAATGGATAATCGTTCCTAAAAGACAGTAACTTTGTTTTGTGCTGCTTTGAAGTATATACTCTCTATGAAGTTATTTTTAAGCAATATGGAATCAAATGTAAGCTTAAAATTCAACACTTCTAGTGCAGGTGACCTCAGAGGTCACAATCAGCTAAGGAGATATTTTCCATACACAGCTGAATTCCTCTATAGCAATGACAACTCTGCCCCAATTTATGCCTTTGTGTGCCTGCTGCCACCTTTTCTTCCACAGTGACTGTACATTATATCTTGATTTCAAAGATCATAAAATCTGCAAAAAATAGGTTTCTTTTTTAAAAAAATATTTTTTATTTTGTATTGGGGTATAGCTGATTAACAATGTCATGATAGTATCCATTTTTCCCCAAACTCCCCTCCCATTCAAACTCCCCTCCCATTCAGGCTGCCACATAACATCAAGCAGAGTTCCCTGTACTGTACAGTAGGTCCATGATGGTTATGCATTTTAAATATAGCAGTGTGGACCTGTCCAGCCAAATTCCCTATCTCTTCCCCCTAACCTGCCTCTTGGCAACCATAAGTTTATTTTCTAAGTCTGTGAGTCTTTTTCTGTTATGTAAGTAAGTTCAAAAAATGGGCTTCTTAAATCCAAAAACTATAAAGCTTTTCTGGAGGCCCAAGGCTGACCTGATCTGGGCCACACGAAGCACCAAGTCCACTTGGGTCCCCTTTGCCCCCACAGGTCTCGCTGTCTTCCTGCCTCTGTGTCAGCCAGGAGCTCATCTTCTGTGGCTGCACTGATGGGATAGTCCGCATCTTCCAAGCCCACAGCCTACAGTACCTCACCAACCTGCCCAAGCCGCACTACCTCGGGGTGGATGTGGCCCAGGGCCTGGAGCCCAGGTACTGCCCGGCACGGGGAGGGGGAGGGGCCACCTAGAGTCTATCTGCTAGTATCTACCCATGCTTCCCGATCCATCTGCTTACTGGCAGCCCTGGGCTGGAAGCAGGGTACAGACCCTAAGGAGGCAGCAAAATCTTGTGATGTCTGTAGTTTAATGCATACGTGCTCAGTCGCTCAGTTGTGTCCAGCTCTTTGCGACCCTATGGACTGTAGCCCATGAGGCTCCTCTGTCCATGGAATTCTCCAAGCAAGAGTACTGGAGTGGCTTGCCATGCCCTCTTCCAAGAGATCTTCCCCACCCAGGGACTGAACCTGAGTCTCTTACGTCTCCTGCATTGGCAAGCGAGTTTTTTTTACTACCAGCACCACCTGGGAAGCCCCAAGGTGCTGGATGATGGATGAGTACATAAACATTTGAAAAATAAAAAAAGATCATTTCAGATAGTCGTCAATGCTTTGCTGAAATTAAGCAGGGACTCCAGGAGAGGGTCTTGGGATGGGGCTATGTTGACTGGGTGGCTGGTCCGGGAGGCCTCCCGGTGAGATGAAGCCAGCTGTGTGGAGAACTGGGTCCTGAGAGCGAATGCAAAGGCCTTAAGGGGACGGCACGCTGGGCTCTGTGTCGTGGGGACAGCAGAAGGCCATGTCACTCAGCCTGGCGTGCCGGGTGGGGGAAGGATGACAAGTGAGAGCATTGACGGAAGCTGCTGGAAGGGCTTGGAGCCTATCCTGAAGTCAGTGGGCAGCCGCTGGGACCTTGGGTATTGGTGTGACGTGGTGAGGCCTCGGGTAGTAGATCCTCTGGCTGCCGTGTTGAGAGAGTGGAGGGGCTGAGCTGTGGTTGGTATATCCTCCCGCTCTGTTGTCAGTCTGTGGGGGTGCTGGGTGCCTGGGACTACCTCCTGGGCAAGCGTTCGGAGAGGGTGCCCAGATGCCACAAAGGAAGGAGAAGATGGACGACAGTGTGCTGTAGAGGTCAGCTCTGCCACTTTCCACTGTGAGCTCTGTGGCCTCAGGCAGGTCACTGTACGTATAATATAGTACCTACCTTTCCTGGAGGTTGTGGGAATCCAATACAGCTAGAGCTCTCAGCTCAGCACCCTGGAGGGCTCAGTAAACTGTAGCTGTGGTAGGAAGGTCCCAGGCCAGGACTGGTACAGGGAATTTTGATCATGTGTTGAGGCCAGGAGAGAAGGCCATGATCCTGTGCTCAGAGAGGATGGATTTTGTGCTGAGTAAAATGAGGGGAGAGAAATGTTGACAGAAGTCGAAAACTCAAACACTCTCAGCACAGAAGCTTCCAGTTTACAGCCTGTGTATTAGAAGCAAAGCACAGGAAGAAGCTGGAGCGAGCAGTAAAGTTGGAGTGGGAGAGCGGGGTCACCACAGAGATCATCAGAGATGGCATCGCCAGGCAGGAGGCCGCTCCCAGTGACACTGGTGGCGACTGATGACCCGTGTGGCCCTGTCAGCTTCCTCTTCCACAGGAAGGCAGAGGCCACCTACCCGGATACAGTGGCGCTGACCTTTGACCCCATGCACCAGTGGCTGTCCTGCGTGTACAAGGACCACAGCATCTACATCTGGGATGTCAGGGACATCAACCAAGTAGGCAAGGTGTGGTCGGAGCTCTTCCACAGCTCCTACGTCTGGAACGTGGAGGTGAGCCCCTCTCTCCCTCCCCCGACCCCTGCTCAGCCCAGCTTGGGGGCTCAGCTGAGAAAGCTTCTGCAGTGTTTGGGAAGCCCGTTCAGCCATACCTGCCAAAGATACTCCTGGACCCCTACTATGTGCCAGGTGCTGTTCTGGGTGCTGGGGACATGTCTGAGCAGGAAGCTGACATGAGTCCACATCTAGAGTTCACATCCGGGTGCTAAAGTATGAACAAATCATAGAATGTGCCTAGTACAATACCTCTCTGAAGAAAAACACAGCCACCTAGCAGGGAACGGGATCAAAGGTGCTATCTTAGAAAGGAAGGTGGTCAGGGAAAGCCTCTCTGAGGGTGTGACATTCTTCTAGTGAGGGATCTGCAGGAAGAGAGGGGCATGGCAGGCTCAAAGACCCCACGGCATCTGTCAAGGGCATTTGTGTACTTTATTGGTTTTTTTTTTGGTTTTTATTATTTTATTTTTGGCTGTGCTGGATCTTTGTTGCTTCGTGGACTTTTCCCTAGTCACAGAGAACAGGGGCTACTCTCTAGGTGCGGTCCGCGGGCTTCTCTTGTTGAGGAGCGTGGGCTCTAGGGCTTCAGTAGGTGCAGTTTGCGGGCTCTAGAGCACAGGCTCAATAGTTGGGGTGCGTGGCCTCAGTTGCTCCACGGTATGTGGGATCTTCCCAGACCAGGGATCGAACCTGAGTCTCCTGCATGGGCAGGCAGATTCTTTACCACTGAGCCACCAGGGAAGCTTGCTTTTTCGTTGTTTTTTAAGTATTAAAGAAGTCTTTATTTTCTGAGAATGAATCTGTGGGACTTTTTCATTCTCTGAAGGTACTCGAAGTTCTTGCCAATAAAGCAACTCTGGAGAAAGAATTGTATCCAGTTTCTTTTTCTGAAAATGTTTGTGCTAGATAAGTGATGTTTTCAGTGGCCCAATTCAAGACTGTTGAGAAATAACTCCATTCTTTTGAATAGGCATTATCCAGCTCTTTATTTGAATATATCTGCCTTCATGGATCTGACATTTCTGTTGCTTGTACTTTTCTCACTTAACAAGAATATTTTTTAAAAATAATTTTCAAAATTTATGTATAAAAACATTCTTCTTGGGAAAAAACATGAAATGTTACAGATAAAGCTAGTCTGTTTTGATCTTTTAATAACTTTTTACTCAAAGTCTATTTTATCTAACATTTCTATAGACATGCAAAGCTCCCTTTTAGTTACTATTTGTATGTAGTATCTTTTTCTCTACCTTCACTTTCAACTTGTATGTATCTTTGAATATAAAGTCAGTCTCTCTCTTTCTTGTTTGGCCACACCACATGGCATGCAGGATCTTAGTTTCCCAACCAAGGATCAAACCCACGGCCCCCTGCAGTGGAAGCGCAGTCTTATCCATTGGACCTCCAGGGAAGTCCCAACTGAATCGCTTGTGGACAACATATAGTTGGATCTTTTAATCCTTCTGCTATTTATTTCCTTTTGATTGGACTGTTTAACTCATTTACATTTAAAGTAATTCTTCATAAAGTAGGTCTTACTCTTACTATGCCACATAAGAGAACTTACGTTGTTGTTCAGTCACTAAGTAATGTCCGACTCTTTGCAATCCCATGAACTGTAGCACACCAAGCTCCTCTGTTCTCCACTATCTCCCGGAATTTGTTCAAATTCATGTTCATTGGGTTGGTGGTGATGCTATCCAGGATTTACTCTTACTATATCTTTGATGTTTCTTAATTCTTTTATCACTACCTTCTTTTGTGTTTAATTGATTTTTTTGTATTGTTCCATTTTGATTTGCTTCTGTTTCTTTTTTTGTATATTTTAAAGTTATCTTCTTACTAGATTATAAGTAACATCTTACATTTTTAACAAACTAGTTTGAACTAATAGCAATTTAGGTTCAATAGTATACAAACCCTCTGCTCTTTATGTAGTTCTGTCCCTCCCCCTCTATGTTGTTATTGTCACAAATTATTCAATATCTTCATCATTCTATTTTCATCAACACTGATTTTATTTTGTTATTTATTTGTCTGTTTATTTTTGGTTGCACTGGATCTTGGTTGCTCCCTGCGGGCTTTCTCTAGTTGTGGCACGAGGGCTTCGCTTGTTGCAGAGCATGAGCTCTGGGCCCTCAGGCTCAGTAGTTGCGGCTCTCAGGCTCTGGAGCACAGACTCAGTAGCTGTGGCACATGGGCTTAGTTGCCACAAGGCATGTGGAAGCTTCCCAGACCAGGGATCAAACCTGTATCCCCTGCATTGCCTGGCAGATTCTTAACCACTGGACCACCAGCGTAGCCCTGCAACCTACTTTTTTTCACAAAAATCCGATAGTAGGTCACAGTATTGTCATCAAAGTGGTTGTACTGAAACACCCTTTGCCTTATTCTCTGGGGACTGTAGGTGTATCCTGAGTTTGAAGATCAGAGAGCTTGTCTACCATCAGGATCTTTTCTGACTTGTTCCTCAGACAATACCATCCGCTTCTGGAACATGGACAGCAACCCTGACTCTCACTGGCAGAAGAACATCTTCAGTAATGTGAGTGGCTTCATTGTGATCTGTCTGTTAGGAGGAACAAAGGCATACTTGAAGCTAAATATGAGGGCAGGAAAGAGTTTTATGGAACCTGGGTGTTTGCCTTCACTGGGGGCAGGAACCAGGAACCAAGGCAGATCACTTTCTGTCTCCTCTCAGTTTTCTTTCTCTCCCTCTCTAATGGTCGTCTTTCCTCTTTGCTTTCCTGAGTCAGCTCCTACTCTCTTTGTGTATCTGAACACAGCTACTCCAGGCAATCCAATATACTCAACAAAGAAGAAATTGTTCCCCAGGTCTTGGGCTAGAAACCCCCTGGGGAGCACGTGATGGGCCAAACCAGGCAGAGGTGTCCCCTGTCTAGCAATGACTGGGGTCAGAGATGGGCTGCTGGCATGATGAGAGGCTGGGGAGAAAACACTTTGCTGAAGAAATGCTGGGTGTCGCCAGGTCAGTGAGAGAGCTTCTCCGGGGAGCTAAGGCCCAAATCATGCACTCATTGACTCTGCAGATACTACCAAGGTCAGTGCTAGGTGCTGTGTTGCATGCTGGGGACACATCAGTGACTAAGACACAGTCTTCTCTCGTAGCACCTCCAGTCTAGTGGAGGAGGCGGACAACAAGCCAGTAACTACACACACTATGATACAATTCCAAGCATAGTAAGTACCATAGCTACACACACTATGATACAATTCTAAGCATAATAAGTACCATAGCTACACACACTATGATACAATTCTAAGCATAGTAAGTACCGTGAAAGAAAGTTGTGAGGTATGAGTAGGACACATGAATATCATCTGATTCTATCTGTGGCACTAGGGGCAGCCTCTAGTGGAAGAGATAACTTAGATGGGAGGATTGGGCAGCATAAAGAGGGGAAGGGAAAGTGTTCTACACCAAGAGACAAAGGCCTTGAGATAGGAAAAGCTTGGTGAGTTGGAAAACCCAAAAGAGGTCAGTGTTACTGGAACAAAAAAGGCCCTTAATGCAGGATATGTAAAGCAAGTGCTCCTTTCCTACTACCCTCACTAGCACCTCTTCTCCCCCAACCATCTTCTCTACTGCACCTGTGATGTATGTGTTATATTTGGTTATACACAATAGAAAAAGCCCAAACAAGAGGTAAATGTTTGATTTTCTGGCTCATAAAAGTAGCCTAGTGGTAACAAGTCCAGCCTGTTTTGGCGGCTTTAGGAAACACTTAGAGACCTAAGAACCATCCATTTTGAAGGAGTGGCCTTTATCCTCATGACCCAAGATGGCTACTGGAGCGCCAGTCATCACATCCAAGTTCCAGGGAGCTGGACAGTGGGAAGGAAGAAGAATTTTCACTTGCTTTACATCTCATTGACCAGAATTTATTCACATAACTTCATCTAGATGCAAAGGAGTCTGGGAGGCATAGTAATTATTCTGAGTGATGAAACTTCCAAGTCAGAATCGGAGTTCTCTTGCTAATCAAGATTGGGAGACTGGCTGTAAGGAGACACACTGGCAGCAGCGCTTCAGAGCTACTCATAGCACTGACCTCAGCCTTTTCCTCTCTGCAGACCCTGCTGAAGGTCGTGTATGTGGAGAACGACATCCAGCACCTGCAGGACATGTCACACTTCCCAGACCGGGGGAGTGAGAATGCGATGCCCGTGGACGTGAAAGCTGGTGTTCGAGTCATGCAGGTCAGTCCTGATGGCCAACACTTGGCTTCAGGCGACCGAAGTGGAAATCTGAGGCAAGTGGGCCCTGGCGGTGTCTAGTGCACACCTCCCAGCTTGGGCTCGGGTGCTCAGGGCAGTGGGGAGGAGCCCTGGCCTTGGCACCTCCAGCTGCCCGTTGGGAATGAGGGAGTGTGGGTAGCAGCCTGGTTGCCAGCCCGCCCTGGGAACATAAGTTGAGAAGGGGCTTCCAGAAGGGCTGGCTCCCAGTATATCAGAGTAGCTACCTAGGGACTGGGCCATGTGAACTTTGCCTGCCGAGTGGACAGGCATACTTGCATGACTCCAGGGCAGGGTGACACCTTCTTGGCCCATGGTACCACTGCTGAACCCTCAGAGAAGATGCCAGCTGGAGCTGGGGGTGCTAGGAGAGGGGTCGGAGGATGGGACATCTGAGGGCTCCGGCTGCTTACCACCCTGCAGAGGTTTTTCAAGATGTGACAGGCCTGATAGGTGCTGCCAGAATATGAGCCCTGTCACAGGAATCAGGTGTAACATGAAAGGGTACAGCAGTGACCGCCTGGGTGCTGGGTCTCTGGCGGGATGGGAGGGACCAGGGGCGCTGGAGACCGTGCGGCCCATGAAGGGGCAGCCGCCACGCAGCACCAGCAGACAGGCTCCACGTTGTCACATATTCCCTCATCCAAGAACAACAGAAAAAACCTTCCTGTGCAGATTTTTTTCCTGTGAAATTCTATGGTTTTTAAATGTTAGCAGCTGTTTCGATGTCAGTCGCTGATGAGGCAAACCGAGCAGGTCAGGGGGCTGCTCCGGTTGACAGCAGCCTGGTGTGAGTGGCGGAAAACAGTAAGAAGAGCTAGGCATCACGGTCTTCTCCCAGGCCGGCTGCCGGCCTGAGCGCCGTGGGTATCGACTGATTTAATCCTCTCAGCGGCCCTCTGGTGTCAGTGCTGTTATTCGCACCACTTTCAGATGGATTCGCTGAGGAAAGAAGGGCCGAGTGGCCAGGCTGCGATCACACGGGTAGAGAACGGAGGAGCTGGGATGACTATTTCTTATTTTAGTCCCGGATGACCTGTTGTCTGATTTCATTTGGCAAGAATATGAGGAAAGTCTGGATTTGAGACCCTTTAATAATGAGAGGGAGTTCCCTGGCAGTCCAGTGGTTAGGATCAGGCTTTCACTGCCAAGGGCCTGGGTTCAATCCCTGGTCAGGGAACTAAGATCCTGCAAGCCCTGGGGTGTGGCCAAAAAAGTTAGAATCAAATGGTCCCACCTGGGGAACTTCTCTGGTGGGCCAGTGGCTAAGACTCTGCTCTTCCAGTGCAGGGGACTTGGGTTTAGTCCCTAGTCAGAGAACTAGATCCCACATCTACAGCTAAGAGTTTGTGTGCCATAAGTAAGACCAGGCACACCCAAATAAATAAATATATATATTTTAAATGTTCCCACCTAAGACTTCCATGGAGTCCAGTGGTTTGGACTCCATGCTCTCACTACCAAGGGCCCAGGTTTGATCCCTGGTCAGGTAACTAAGATTCCACAAGCCACACAGCGTGGCCAAAAACCAAAAGCAAAACAAGCAACAAAAATGTTCCCACCCATAGGGCCTATCTTTGAGTATGACCTCTGACCCCTGCCCCACCCCCAGTGATCACCTCTGATAATAGCCCTCCCCTAACCCTTGTTCCCCCAGGGACCATCCTAGATGTTAACCCATGGAACCACAAGGGGCAGGGTGCCTGCTGAGGTGCCCCCAGGCTTGGGAGCTTTCTGGGTGCCGAGAATGGTCAGGCGCCTGCAGACTAGTTGGCCAGGGCAGGGTATTCTCTATGTCCCCCACCTGGCTGCTCTGACCTCTAGTAGCAGAGCACCTGGGGCTGAGGCCCGGGGCAGTGGACAGGGTACAGCAGGCAGTGTGTGTCTCCCAGGATCCACGAACTGCACTTCATGGACGAGCTGGTCAAGGTGGAGGCCCACGATGCTGAGGTGCTGTGCCTGGAGTACTCTAAGCCGGAGACAGGTGAGCCTGTGGTGGGGGCACGGCCTGCCTGGCAGAGCCACCGGGAGGGGTAGTTGGTGTCTGGTGGGACTGTGAGTGACAGCTAGGGCTCCTGCATTTAATAAGAGTTCCTGTTGCCAGGCCCTGGGACCAGGGTGGCTGGGACTCCTGAAAGCAAGACCCAGCAGGCAGGACTTGACCTGCTTACCCTGGTCCCCAGCACCCCAAACAGTGCTCAGGCTAAAGAGGTCAAGGTTAATGAGTAAATGGATGGATGAGCTCCTTCTCTGCTGGAAAAGATAGATCAGTAGTCAAACATATTCTTTTGAAAAAGTTTGATGCTTATAGAAAATTTACAAGAATATTATCATGAACACCTGTAGATTCTTCACAACTCCCCAGGCTTTTTCTTTAAATCCTATCTCACCCTGTGAATATACATATGACATTATCTGCTTCCCCTCTCTCCTTTTCTCTTGATTTGTGCATGTGTGTGTATATACACATTCATAATAAAATAATGCCATGTATATAATTTTTTTCTTTTTTTAAAAAAATAATTTTATTTATTTTTGGTTGTGCTGGGTCTTTATTGCTGCTTGAGCTTTTCTCTAGTTTCGGCGAAGGGGGCTCCTCTCTCGTCGCGGTACATGGGCTTCTCGTTGCAGTGGCTTCCCTTGTTTCAGAGCATGGGCTCTCGGGTGTGTGGACTTCAGTAGCTGCGGTGCGTGGGCTCAGTAGTCGCAGCTCCCAAGCTCTGGAGCAAGGGCACAGTAGTTGCAGTGCACGGGGTTACTTGCTCCGTAGCACGCAGGATCTCCTCAGACCAAGGATCGAACCCATGTCTCTTGTATTGGCAGGCAGGTTCTTTACCGCTGAGCCACCAGGGAAGCCCTGTTTTTCTTTTCTTTCGCTAAACCACTTGGCAAAGGCGAAGTTGCTCAGTCGTGTCCGACTCTGTGTGACCCCGTGGACAGTAGCCCACCAGGCTCCTCCATCCATGGAATTTTCTAGGCAAGACCACTTGAGAGGAAGTTAAAACTACTGAGAGGAAGGCATGCTGTCCTTTCACTCTTAAATGCTTCTGTGAGCATTTCCTAGCAATGGGAACACCTATTTACCTCTCCACAGTGCGCTTGCCCAATGCACATCTTATCAAATCTGTCATCTCTCCTGGGTTTTTTTTTTTTCTTTTAGCCGTGCTGGGTCTTTGCTGCAGAGCACTGATTTCTCTAGTTGCAGCGCTCAAGGCATGTGAGATCTTAGCTCCTCAACCCTTGTTCCCTGCATGGAAAGACAGATCCTTGACCACTGACTCACCAGGGCTGTCCGTATCCTGAGTTTATTCCCGTGGTGCCAGTTTTCCCAGTGTTGACTTTTGCAGTGCCTTTGTCTTTCCAGTCCAGGTTCACCCTTTAGTTGTCGTGGCTCTTTTGTCATCTTTGATCTGGTGCTGACTTGAGGCTTATTTCCACAGCCTCATTTAGTTTGTCTTTATGATTTTGTCTTTCTTCAGAATACAGACCAATCATCTTATAGAATTTCCTTCCATTTGGATTTGTTTGTTTTCCTCATGTTTTGATTCTGATGATACCTTTTTGGCAGGAATATAATGTTGATGAAGTTATGTGCTGATGAGGTTAATATTCCTTCCCATGCTCTTCTTCTCTCCTTCCTTCTCCCATACTCTGTTCTGCCAAATTTCCTCTGCATTTCTTTTCATCCAGTACACCTCTCCTGAGCTCCCCTCCACCTCAGATCATGTGTTAGGCCTTAGACCTAGCAGGTGCCCAGGGTAGGCACCATTTGAGAGGGTCAGCACAAAGGTCCAGTGTCTGAAGGCAGGATGGCAGCAGATGGTCAGTAGGGCCTACGTGAGGCTCATGAAGCCAGAGTGCAGAGAGTGAGGGGGTGGGTGGAGTTTTGGAGAGGTTGAGAAGTTGGCAGGGCCTCCCACGGCTGCCAGTAGCTGGACTGGACTGGGTAGGAAGGAAGGTGTGCTGGGCTTTGCTGAAGTGTCTGATATGGACACAGGTGGAGGAGTGTCCATGTGTACATCAAGATTTATCCTGCACGACCTGGTGGCGAGGGATGTAGAATGCCAGGGTCTGGGGCAAGTTGGCTGCAGTTAGGAAACCAGAGATCCCCTTCCTCAAGGTCAGGAAAGCTTGGTCACGCTGCTGTCTGAGCGGCCAAGCCATCAAGCGGGCCCCAGGGAACCCAGGACCTCCCTCTCACCCACAGGGCTGACTTTGCTGGCCTCGGCCAGTCGGGACCGACTGATCCACGTGCTGAACGTGGAGAAGAACTACAACCTGGAGCAGACCTTGGATGACCACTCCTCGTCCATCACGGCCATCAAGTTCGCTGGTAAGCCCCTGCCTTCTACATCCTGCGCCTCATTCAGTGGGCTCCTTTGGCTGCACATAACAGCAGAGCCCCCTTCAGCTTAGAGAAAAAAGGGAGCAGCAACATCGGATTCAAGCCCAGCTGGATCCAAAGGTTGAATGTTTTTTTTAATTTTATCATTTATTTAGTTGGCTGTGCTGGGTCTTAGTTGTGGTACTCAGGATCTTCCATCTTTGTTGCAGCATGCAGGATCTTTAGTTGTGGCATGAGAACTCTTAGTGTGGGATCTAGTTCCCAGACCAAGGATTGAACCTGGGCCCCTTGTATTGGGAGCACAGAGTCTTAACCACTGGACCACCAGGGAAGTCCCCCAAAGGTTGAATTTTTTTAAGTTATCCAGACTGTCTCCCTCTGTCGGCTATGTCTCTCTTGGGTGGGCAGGGTCTCAGTCGTTCCTATGCTGCTGGAAAGACACTTCCCCTCTTCCAGTCACTTTGGCAGAAATTGAGAGCTGACTTTCCTGGTGCTGACTTGAGGCGCCACCCCTTTCCAGGACAGTTATTGGTGCCAGAGCTTTGGAGTATCCTCTTAGGCTGGGTCTGACTCCTGTTTCTCCAGCTCCCACCCACCTCCACCTCTGATCCAGGAGAACTGACATTAGGCGAGTGCCCCAAAAGGAAGTCAGAATGCCAGTCCAGGATGGGATGGGTGCTGGGGACCTTGGCAGGAAAATGGGTGACAGCGACAATTGCTGGAGGCAAATCCTGTGCTGGGTGATGACCCTTGTGCTGTCCCAGCAGTTATCCCACTTGACAGCCGGAGTCACACAGCCAGTATTTTACAGAAGTCTGTCTTCCTTCAAAGCCCTCACTCAAACAGGCAATTGAAGGGATCCCTCCAAGACTGGGAAGATTCAGTTTGGAGATCCCTGGCGCTAAGGGATTCCAGGAGGAGGGGAAGCAGGCCCTTGTAGGAGTTTAAATGATCAGAACCCAAGAACATATTCAAAACTATATTCAAGAAGAATCCGTTTATGGAGAGAGTACATCCCTGTGCTCCATGTTCTTGACTAGGAAGAGTTTTGTACATATAATCTTGTGGCTGAGAATGTATCCCTTGGTCTTCCCCACCTTCTGCCCTGTCTCTGTCTGAAGTGGATGGGAGCTGAGCAAAAACAGGTTAACAGTGTTTGCTGTGTTATGGTGTGTGTGTGTGTGTGTATGTGTGTGTGGGTGTGTATGCACAGTCACTCAGTCATGTCCAACTCTTTGCAACCCCATGGACTATAACCTGCCAGGCTTCTCTGTCTCTGGAATTTTCCAGGCAAGTATAATGGAGTGGGTTGCCATTTCCTATTCCAGGGGATCTTCCTGACCCAGGGATCAAACCTGCATCTCTTTGTAAGGACCTAACAAATGCTGATCAGCTCAACTTTCTCAGACAGCCTTAAAAAACTGTTTAGACCATCCCACTCCACAGGGGAGAGGTAGATAGAATAGGTCAGTAAATCTTACGCTGTGCCCAGCAGTGACCTTAGCTTTAATGAATGGTCTAGATCCAGGAGAGGTGATGACTGGTCTAGAGGGTGACCCACGAGTCGGTCCTTCTGGCAGTGTGGACCTCTGTTAAAGCCCCAAGCGCTGTGAGAGGATGGGCATCCAAACCCAGCTCCTGTGAGCCCCGCTCTAGCTGAGCTGGCTCACCTGGGCATTGTGCTCCAAACATTGATGATTTGTATAAACTGGGCACCAGCCAACCGGAAACTGTCTGAAGCTACCCAGCTAAAAAAATGTCAGTCTTTGAACTCTCTTCTTTGAATCATATATTCCAAAAAGTGAACAGAAAATCTGTGAATAGTTTACAGCATAATACAATGAATATCCATATCAAAGTTCACAGTCGGTAGGCCTGAACTAGACACACCCCTTGTTTTTAGCTAGAGACTGTTCTGATTGATCCTGGCCCTAATCTTGCTAAATACGTGGAGTCTCCACCCCAGGTTAGGAAGCAAAACATTACCAGTAACTTCCAGGCCCTCTCTGGGTCCCTCCCACACACAGGGCTCTCTCCCTTCTAGGACCAGTGACTCCCACTTGAGTAACAGGTTAGCTTGTAATGTCAGGCCTGGGAGCTTGCAAGTGTCCTGTCACGAAGGAGCTCACGAAGGAGCAGCATCCATTGTACCAAGGCTCCACATGTTTTATATTCATTCTGTCTTTTCATCATCACCACAACTCTGTGAGGTACTTGCACTCTGATTATTCCTCTTCTATAAAGAGAGAAGCCTAAAAGCAAGAACATTGATAGTACCTCCCGGGTGGCAGCCACTGTCCCAGGGGCTTCAATGCCACTCCACGGGGCAGTGGCTGACACAGGCTCATTGAACAGACAGGAAGCTGAGGCTTGGAAGAGAAAGCTTGGCTTCCGAGCACAGTGTTTAATAACCAGAGGATGCCTGGATCAGCCCTGGCCCGGTCCTGACTCTCTGCACCCTGGGACAAGGACTGTGTGACTCTGAGCCCCTGGGTTCACATTTGCAAAAATGTGGCTGGTGGGGGAGGCTCAAGTGGCATAGGGCTTGGCCTGGGATCTGTGTGGATTTTTTTCTCTTTGGGCTGTGCCACACGGCTTGTGAGATCTTAGTTCCCTGACCAGGGACTGAACCCAAGCCCCCTGCAGTGGAAACGTGGAGTCCTAACCACTGGACCGCCAAGAGAGTCCCTGTACGGATATTCTGATCATTCTTTTTTATACTATTATTTGTGGCTGAGCTGGGTCTTCGTTGCTATGCGGGCTTGCTCTAGTTGCAGCATTTGGTGGCTACTCTTCCTTGTGGCACACAGCCTTCTTACTGTGGTGGCTTCCCTTGG
Source organism: Cephalophus harveyi (assembly GCA_006410635.1). Classification (NCBI taxonomy): domain Eukaryota; kingdom Metazoa; phylum Chordata; class Mammalia; order Artiodactyla; family Bovidae; genus Cephalophus; species Cephalophus harveyi. Next base: position 510,119 of record SJYT01072829.1, on the reverse strand, counting down.
TGTGGAGCACGGGCTATAGAGTGCATGGGCATCATTAGTTATGACACACGGTTATCATTAGTTGTGACACACGGGCATCAGTAGTTGTGGCGGACGGGCTTAGTTGCATGTGAAATCTTCCTGGACCAGGGATCAAACCCGTGTCCCCTGCATTGGCAGGCAGATTCTTACCCACTGGACCACCGGGGAAGTCCCTCTGATCGTTCTTGATGGCATGGGCCTCCCAGCAGTCTGCCTGTCTCCTCTTGCTGCCTGCTTCAGTCACGTCTCCACTCTGTGGCTTGAGTCACTTTTCCGAATCCCAGATTAAGCCTGGTGCCCCTGGTATACCCTGGCCTGTTTCCCTGCATGCTCTTGCTCTGCAGAGGCCTACCTTGCCCACTGCACCGTCCGTACCCCTTCACGCACATGGCTCACAGCTTACAGAGTCCTCCAACCTGCCAGCTCCTCCAGGAAGCCCTCTGTGATGCCCAGCAGAGTTCCCTTATAGTAGGTTTCCCTAGCTAGGATCCCTATCTCTAGTCGGGCTCAGAGGGGCCCAGCCCTACCTCATGACGGCCTCCTCCTCCAGGCAACAGAGACATCCAGATGATCAGCTGTGGCGCCGACAAGAGCATCTACTTCCGCAGTGCCCAGCGGGTAGAGTGGGGTGGCCTCCTTGGGGGCTGGAAGTGGGCGCTCCTCAAGGGTGTCCTCTGAAAACCCCATCTGCCTTGCCAGGCCTCAGATGGACTGCACTTTGTCCGTACCCACCACGTGGCTGAGAAGACTACCTTGTATGACATGGACATCGACATTACCCAGAAGTACGTGGCTGTGGCCTGCCAGGACCGCAACGTGAGGTGAGAAGCTGCCCTGGGCGGCTCGGTCAGCCTGGTCTCTGGGCAGGGCCTTTGTGGGTCTGTCTTCTCATGAGATTTCCTCCCCTGCCTGAGAAGCTGGGTGGAGTGGAGGGACCCAGTGGGTGTTTCTCAGGAGCTGGGCTCACCCAGGCCTGTCTCCAGGTCAGCAGTGGGTTCCCTGGCTCTCAGGAGCCTGCATGGGGTAACCAAGAGGTGCCGACAGGGCTCATAAACCCTCCACCCTCGTTTCTTGAGTACCTGTCTGCGGGGAAGAGAGAGGGAGTCCCCAGCCCTGCCTCCGTGGAGTGCAGGGGAGGCAGACAGATAGTGACAGTATGCAGTGGTCAGGGCTGGGATGAGGAGAGCCCAGAGGCTTTGGGGGACCCTGGGAGGACATCCATCACACCTGGGGCTCAAGCAGGGCTCACAGGAAGGGATGTCTGAGCCTAGACTGGGAAGGATATGGAGGAATGAGCATGTCCAAAGAGATTCTCCATCTCCTACATTTGCCTATTCAAATTGGGTGCCAGACATAACCTCCGTGACCTCAGCCTGAGACAGGGTCCCATTCCCTGATACAAGGTTTCAACCTAGGCAGCGGAGGAAAAGAGGTACTGGGGGCTTCCTGGGGAGAGGAGGGCAGCAGGTAAGGTTGGAACAAGAAGGGGTGTGGGTGGGGCCATGTTAGCCACTCCTGCCCTCACCTTCCAGAGTCTACAACACCGTGAACGGGAAGCAGAAGAAGTGCTACAAGGGCTCGCAGGGTGACGACGGGTCCCTGCTGAAGGTGAGGAACTGGGGCCCTGGCTGAAACCACACCCAGACACACACACCCCCCTGTCTGTTTCCTGCCCTGTTGAGCCATCTGAAATATGGGTCCTCCTGGGCCTGGGATCAGTGGATCACGTGCTGGCCAGCATCCACTCAGGCCTGGCTGACTAAGGATGCTTGGGAGCCAAAAGTGGCCCCAGCAGCTCTACATTTATTTGCTGAAGCCTTCCCCAAGTGGGGACGTCCCTGGTAGCTCAGCTGGTAATAATCTGCCTGCAGTACAGGAGAACCTGCTTTGATTCCCGGGTTGGGACGATCCACTGGAGAAGGGATAGGCTACCCACTCCAGTATTCTTGGTCTTCCCTGGTGGCTCAGCTGGTAAAGAATCCTCCTGCAATGCGGGAGACCTGGGTTCGATCCCTGGGTTGGGAAGATCCCCTGGAGAAGGGAACGGCTACCCACTCCAGTATTCTGCCTGGAGAATACCATGGACTCTATAGTCCATGGGGTCGTAAAGAGTCAGACACAACTGAGCCACTTTCTTTCACTTTCCCCAAGCGGGGACACTTAAGTGGTTTCCATTTGAGTGGCAATAGAGTGTGGTGGGAAGAATCAGAGAGATCTGGGGTCCCTCTTCAAATCTCCCCCCCTGCCTGTGTTATCTAGGATGAGGTGGGAACCTTCTCAAGAGTCTCTGGACTAGGGGAATTATAACACTCCAGAGTCAGATCCTCTTAAAGTTCTGCCTCGGACTGTCTGTGACCTTGGGCAAATGTCATCGCCTCTCAATCCTGTTTCATCATCTCTAAAATGCAAATAAAAATAGCCTCTATAGGAACCTCTCCGGAGGTCCAAAAGCTAAGACTTCACCTTCTAGTGCAGGGGGCAGGTTCAACCCCTGATTAGAGAGCTAAGTTGCTACATGTCTCATGGCGCAAAAACCAAAACATAAAACAGAAGCAATATTTTAACAAATTTAATTAGGATTTAAAAAAAAAATTTTTTTAAGCCTCTATCACAGGGGTCTGTGGGGGAAATAAATCCACATATGTACAGTACTTAGCACAGGGCCTGGCCACCATTAGTCCCATTGTGGTGGTTGTTACTTTCTTTACCTGTGAAATGGGGACAGGAGCTTCTGCCTACCATGGGGTGTGTCGTGAGGCTAACTTGGGATGAGTCCACGTACCTAGCGCCCAGCACAAGGGGGTCCTTGGTCGGTGGGGCTGTGCTGTCGAGACCCCGGCCTCTGGGAAGAAGGAAGCTAGCCCAGTGTCACGTGGGTGCTCTTCTCTACAGGTCCACGTGGACCCCTCCGGCACCTTCCTGGCCACAAGCTGCTCTGACAAAAGCATCTCAGTGATTGACTTCTACTCAGGCGAGTGTGTTGCCAAGATGTTTGGCCATTCAGGTGGGTGTGCCTCTCTGCCTGGGACCCTTCCCCACCTGCCCTCACCCCACCTTCTAGCTCAGAAGGCCCGTGCCGGACCTCCTTGGTGGAACAGTAGTTAAGGCTCCCTATTCCCGATGCTGAGGGCCCGGGTTCAATCCCTGGTCAGGGAGCTAGATCCCACAATGAAGATTAAAGATCCCACATGCTGCAGCTAAGACCCGTTGCAGTCAAATAAATAAATGAAAAAGACCAATGCAGCTTCTCTGCTCTACTTGCAGAAATTGTCACTGGCATGAAGTTTACCTATGATTGCCGTCACTTGATCACCGTGTCCGGAGACAGGTGGGAAAGGCCTGGAGGCTGCCCGGCAGGGCCTCCCTCTGGGAGTGGGTGAGACCTATCCTATGGGGAGAGCCAGGGCTCAGACACTAGAGCCCGGTGCCCACAGCTGGGACTCTGAGCGTGCCAGCTTACTCTCGCCGGACAGTGTGCCAAGCCCTGAGTTCAAACCTAGATCTGCTTACTTGTGACCCCGAGCAGGTCATTTCCCCTTTCTGAACCTCTGTAAAAGAGCGATGAGCCCGAGACTTCCCTGGCGGTCCAGTGGTTAAGACTTCAAGCTTCCGTGGCAGGGGGCAGGGGGTTCGATCCCTATTCAGAGAACTAATATCCTGCATGCTGCATGGTGGGGCCAAAAACGAGAGAGAGATGACCGCATCTACCTTGAGAATCATAGGTGAGAGTCAAATGAGATGACATCTGTCAGTTCCTTAGCCCCTGGTTGGTGTCCTAGGGCGTCCCTTTTGTCACTCTGTTCGTTTTACTACCCTCCCTCACAGCTGTCTTCCGTGGGTCTTGAGGTCTTCAGAGCAGCTTTGGTTTACTAGGGGGCCCTGGACCCCACCAGGGTGTAGACCTGCACTGAGCTGATGGGAGCTATTTTCCAGGCCAGGGAGTAGGGGCTTGGCTATGGTGACGCAGGTGGCTCCAGGGTCGGATGACTTCTGTATTCACCGTTCCTCCTCCTTCCACATCTCTCCTTGGCCTCTGCAGCTGTGTCTTCATCTGGCACCTGGGCTCTGAGATCACCAACTGCATGAAGCAGCACTTGCTGGAGATTGACCACCGGGAGCAGCAGCAGCAGAACACGAAGGACGGGAAGTGTAGCGGCCACCCCAGGTCCTGGCAGCTTCCTATCCATTCACCAGAGGGCTGTCTTCTTGCCCCAGCCCCCGTAGGGAGTGAGGCTGCGGACACAGGCAGGGCCCGGAGAGCCCCAGACCCCAGACCCTGCCCCTTGTGCCCTCAGGGCCTCGAAAAGGAGATGAACTTTGTGGGGTTTTGGTTTTTGTTTTCATTTATTGGGGTATAGTTGTTTTATCATGTTGCGTTAGTTTCTGTTATATAGTGGAAGTGAATCAGCTATATTTTTGCTTGTATTCTCTGGGAAATGGACTTTGTATACAAAGTTAAAGTAACACACATGAGAAAGGCTTTGAAGTGTAAAAGCAGAAGTACTAGGAGAGCCTGTGAGCACTCTGGTGCGGAGCCCTCGGGGCTGTGGGGACTAGAGGAGGCCCCCGACCCAGCCCGTGGTGCAGAGGGAGGTGGTCAGGGAAGGGTCCAGGGGAGCAGAGATGTCTTCTTAATCTTTAAATGGAAGTTGTTCTTTCACTTCTATCCCTGAGTTTCTTAAACCTATTTCTTAGGTCTTTAAGTTCCAAGACCAGTTTTATTTGGAGTGAATTCCCATTCTGGTCTTTGATTTGGGATTTTGGTTTGGAAGTTTCGCTTGGAGTGGGAGGTTTTAAATTTTCTTCTCTCCTGTCCCTGGAGCTGTCCCTGTCTCTCTCTCTCTCTCTCTCTTTTTTTTTTTCATTTATTTACTTTTGGCTGCTCTGGGTCTTCATTGTTGCGCATGGGCTTTCTGTAGTTGTGGTGAACTGGGGATGCTCTTCCTTGAGGTACACACGACTTCCTATTGCAGTGGCATCTCCTGTTGCAGAGCACAGGCTCTAGGTGGGCTTCGGTAGTTGGTGGTGCACAGGCTTAGTTGCCCCACAGCATAGGGGATCTTCCCAGACTAGAACCCCTGTCCCCTGCATTGGCAGGTGGATTCTTAACCACTGGACCACCAGGGAAGTCCTCTCTCTCTGTCTTGAGGCTTTGCCATTGCCTTCCCCTGGGAACCAGGCCTGACATAGCCTCATTTTCTGCAATCATCTTGAGGTGATGCAGATCTAGGCACCAAGGGAGTGGACAGCTCTTTGGCCCTTGAAACTAAAATATCATTCCTAACCCTGCTTTCTGGAACAGAAGCCAGCAGCTCAGGCTTACCCTACCATGCCCTACCATCTGCTTTGCTTTCTGTTCCATTGCTGTGGGCCTTGAAGAGTTTGTCTTATATTTTGAGCCCAACCTTTGTTGTTTTTAATTGCTAAGTCATGCCCATCTCTTTTGCGACCCCATGGACTGTAACCCGCCAGTCTCCTCTGTCCATGGAATTTTCCTGGCAAGAATACTGGAGTGGGTTGCCATTTCCTTCTCCAGGCCAGCCTTTGTTACATGTCATTTATCGTGACAGTATGTTTCTAGCAGAGGGGTTGTAGCAGGTGAGATCTCCCAGCCCCGTGTTGACCAGAAGCCAAGAGTGTGTTCCTACAGACCCAGCCCTAGGCAGGTCCCCTCTCCCCACCCCATTTACCTGTGTTTCTCTCCTGCCATCCTTTTTCTTGTCTTTTTCTTGTCTTCAGGCAGGAGATATATGCATCCGTGCCTTGCTCCCTGAGCCCTGGAGAGCAGACGGAGGATGAGCTGGAGGAAGAATGTGAATCTGAAGAGTTGCTGAAGACCCCATCCAAGGAGAGCTTGGATCCAGGTTGGGAAAGGGGCCCTATTTTGAACTCTCAGCAGAGGGATCATTGCTGGGTTTTGGCCACTACTTTCACAGTCTGACACGTACTGAAACTCAATAATCACATCAGTCAGGACTCTTTCAGGGCCACAGCAACTAGACTCTCACTGGCTTAATTTAGAAAGAGGATTTATTGGTTCCTGTAATGGAAACTTTGAGAGTGTGGGTTCAGGCATAGCTGGATCCTGGTAGTCAGGTGACGTTAAAAAATAGATGTTTCTCCATCTCTTGGCTCTGCTTTTCTCTGTGTTGACTTTGCTCTCAGGCAGACTCTCCCTGTTAAAGGGGCAGAGTATCCCTGGCAACTCAAGGTTATAACACTGTAGAGAAGAAAGCACCTCTTCCCCAACAGTTTGGAGTCCTCTGCTCATGACTTCTGTTCCTGCTATAAGTCACCCGCCCGTTTCTGATCCAGCCACTGTGATTGGCCAGCCCTAAGTCGTGTGGTCATTGCTGAGGGCAGAGGCTTTAGTCAGCTCCACTTGAACCATGTGATCAAAGGTGAGGGGTGAGTGTAAGGGGCTGTCCCAGGGGAAAAACAGGGTGATGTTAGCCAGAAGACAAACCAGATTCTCCTGTTGAGGCAGAAGGGAGAGAAGTGGCTCAGTGAGTTTATGAGAAGCCAGGCCCTCCATGAATTCTTACCTCCTTGCATATTGTCTTGGCTTCAGCCCTCATGTTGCAAGATGGCTGCTGAAGTTCCAGCCATCAGAGACATGATCGAAGAGGACATTCCCTCCTGGAATCGCCTTTATGGGGCTGCTTCTTTCCCAGAAGCCCCTGCAGGCTTCTTGCCGGTCATGTTGGCCATGATAGCTCCAGCTGGGAGAGCGGTTGGGAATGGTGGCTAGCCTGTGTGCTCTTAGTGAAGCTGGTGGGCTCTGCCAACAGGGAGGAAACAGGCAGGGGCCCCCGGATGGCTGATTGGTAGGCAGCAGCCATGTGAGAATTCAGCCTGGGGAAAAAACTAGAGAGTAAGCTCATTCTCTTTGTCACCACCCTCACATCCAGTCCAACGTCTCTTTCAAGGTGGCCACTCTTAGGATTTTGGTGTGGATCCTTTCAGGCCTTTTTCTGAACATTAATATACATAATATACACAGGGAGCGTCTTTGTCTACAAATTATATTAGACTGCAGATATTCTTCTGTATCTTTTTTTCTCTCACCGAGATATTTTCTTTTTTCTTTTTAGCTTTATTTATTTACTCTTATTTTTTAATTGGAGTATAATTACTTTACAAGATTGTGTTAGTTTTTGCTGTACAACACCGTGAATCAGCTATATGTATACATATAGCCGCTCTTGAGCCTTCTTCCCCATTTGGGTGTTTTCTGACTTTACACTGTTGTGAACGAGGGCTGTGCTGACCACCCACCCCCGCCCAATGCCACCTCCTTGGCCATGTGTGAGGGTGTTTCTCTAGGATGGAGTTCACGGACAGGCGCTGCTGGATCCCCGGATTAATGCACTTCTTTTTTTAAAAGATAACCCCAAGGGCCCTCCAAATCCAGTGATGGCCCCAGCCAGCAGTCAGGATTAAGCCCGCTATTTCCTCATACTTTTGCCAATTCTTGTAGTTTGAAGCCTTTTAATTTTGGTCAATCTTAAGCTAGTGGTAAAGAACCTGCCTGCCAATGCAGGAGATGTAAGAGATGCGGGTTCGATCCCTGGGTCAGGAAGATCCCCTGGAGGAGGAAATGGCAACCCACTCCAGTATTCATGCCTGGAGAATCCCACAGACAGAGGAGTATGGTCCATAGGGTTGCAAAAAGTTGGATACCACTGAAGCGATTTAGTGTGCGTGGGGAAAACATATCCCATTGTTTAAATTTGCATTTCCCATGAGACTTCCCCGGCGGGCCAGTGGTGAAGACTTCGCGTCCCAAGGCAGGGAATGTGGATTTGATCCTTGGTTGGGGACTTAAGATCCCACGTGCCTCACATCCAAAAAGAAACTGAACATAGCAGAAGCAATATTGTTGACAAAGTCAGTAAAGACTTTAAAAACAGTCCTCATCAAAAAAGAACTCTTTAAAACAAATGTGCCTTTCCCCGACAGCCAGCGAGGCCAGCCGTCTTTGGATGTGTCGTTCCCTGTGTGGTCTCTGGAGAGCTGCCTCTTTATGTTGTGGTCTCTTGACTTGTGTATTCTTTTTCCATGGATGTTCTGTGTCTCTTCAGATCCTCAGTGCCTGCTGACCAACGGCAAGCTGCCGCTCTGGGCGAAGCGGCTGGTGAGTCTGCCCGGGGAGCGGGACACTTAGAGGCTAACAAAGTACAGGTGCCCCTTCCCCCTTCATATCTTTACTTTCCATGGAGAATCCTTATCGTGGTTTCAGTCTCTGACTAGACAGCCCTTCATTCATGCCACAGGTATTTACTGCATGCCTACCCTGGTGGCTCAATGGTAAAGAAACCACCTGCCAAGGCCGGAGACACAGGTTTGATCCCTGGGTCGGGAAATCCCCTGGAGAGGGAAATGGTAACCTACTCCAGTATTCTTGCCTGGGAAATCGCATGGACAGAAGAGCCTGCTGGGTTACAGTCCATGGGGTCACAAAGAGTTAGACACAACTTAGCGACTAATAACAATTATTCACAGCACGCTTGCTCTGTACAGGTTCTGTTGAGTCTTTTATATGTATTATTTAATCATCATTGATGTCTGGGCTTTTCATATCCCCTGTTATTTCACAGATAGGAAACTGAGGCCCAAAGTGGTTAAGTAACTTCCCTGGTGTCACACAGCTAGGAATTAGAGAAGGTGGGATTGACCCTAGCAGGCTGGCTCCAGAGCCTAGGTTCTCAAGCACCTACCCTTCCACTGTCTGCCAAGCAAGTCTTAGTAGGAGGCAGCGGTAACAGGATCAGGGAAGCGGCAGAGAAGAGAAGTGTACATATCTTGGGTGTGTTTGAGTGGCAGAGTTGCAGAAATGTGAAGTGTGAGGGACAGAATAAGAGGAAGAAGGAGGACCTGAAGGTTTGGGGCCTGAGTAGCTGGGAAGAATCACTGAGATAGAAGACTTTAGGTTGAGTTGGTTTAGGGGGAAGGGTCAGTTGTCTTCAACATGTTTGCTTTGAAAGATTGCTAAACTTCTATGCGGAGATGGGGAGCAGTTGCATGAGGACTTCTGAAGTTTAGAGCTAGGTTCGGGACTTCCTGAGCAGTCCAGTGGTTAAGACTCCTGTGCCACCACTACAGGGGGTGCAGGTTCGATCCCTGGTCAGGGAACTAAAATCCCACAAGCCACGTGACATGGCAAAAAAAAAATAGCAAGGTTCTGCTGGAAACAGATACCTGCAAGTTGTGTCTGAGTGAGGTTTAAAGCCACAAGGCTGAAAGAGGGTCTGTGCAGTGTTCCTCACCCTCACGAATTGGCAAGCACTTGGCTGGCTGCCTGAGCGTCCCCTTGTCCCCTCAGCTAGGAGATGATGACGCAGCAGACAGCACAGCCTTCCATGCCAAGCGCAGCTACCAGCCGCATGGCCGCTGGGCAGAGCGGGCTGACCAGGAGCCTCTTAAGACCATCCTGGATGCCAGGGACCTGGACTGCTACTTCACCCCCATGAAGCCCGAGAGCCTGGAGGATTCTGTCCTGGATGCAATGGAGTCACAGAGACTGGCAGGCCTGCTGGGCGAGGTATGGACTGCTGGCCCCAGCCCCACCCGTGGCACATGTACCACGACCGCCGGTCGAGGACCTGGGGCCTCAGTGTGCGTGCATTTTGAAAATAAGGTTGACCATCCCACTCTAGGAGAAGGGCATGGCAACCCTCTCCAGTATTCTTGCTTAGAGAATCCCTTGGACAGAGGCGCCTGGTGGGCCATAGTCCATAGGATTACGAAGAGTCAGACACGACTGAGGCAACTTAGCAGGCAGATGCCACTCCAGGGATGTGAGAGGGTAACGAGATAGCAGTGAGCAGGTGGGTGAGCCCTGGGCCTGGTGCACAGGGAAACGTCCAGAGCAGACCGAGAGTCAGGGAGGCGCTCACTTGGGGGTGAGAGCTTGGGTCCCAGGGCAGGCCTGTACCTGAGTGGAGGGCATTTGAGCAGGTGGTGCCCTGGGCCTACCCACTCCTGGCTATGTAACTTGCAGCAAGGCTTGATTCTCAATTCTCTGGTCTTTGGTTTTCAAAAATACGATCATTTCAAAAAAGACAAAAAGATGACCAAGAAAAAGGATATCGAAAAGTCATTTTTTAAAATGGTCATAGGGACTTTCCTGGCGGTCCAGTGGTTAAGACCACACTTCAAGGAACTTCCCTGGTGGTCCAGTGGCTAAGATGTCTTCCAAGCTCACAGTGCAAGGGATAAGGGTTCAATCCCTGGTCAGGGAACTAAATCCCACATGTTGCAACTAAGGATCTCTCACACTGCAGCAAAGACCCAGCACAGCCAAATAAATAAAAACAAATCAATATCTTAAAAAAGACTCCGCACTTCCAAAGCAGGGGGCACAGGTTTGATCCCTGATCAGAGAACTAAGACCTCACATGCTGTGGGACAAGACCAAAAAATAATTGTTTAAAAAAAGTTAAAAATGGTCATTAAAAAAGCCCTCAGAGGGCTTTTACAGTTATCCAGGGCCATAAACAGAGTCTGGGCCCAAAAAGGTGCTAACACATCTTTAGATCTTATTCTATTATTTTCCAAACAAAATTCTTTTTTGATATAAGTTTTCTTATGTAAGTTTTCTGATCCTGAAGTTAAAGCTTCAGTACTTTGGCCCCCGGATACAAAGAGCCAACTCATTGGAAAAGACCCTGATGCTGGGAAAGATTGAGGGCAGGAGGAAAGATGGGGGCAGCAGAGGAAGAAATAGTTAGATAGCATCACTGACTTAATGGACGTGAGTTTGAGCAAGCTCCAGGAGATAGTGGACAGAGGAGGGCTGTGGTCCATGGGGTCACAAAGAGTCGGGCCCGACTTAGCAACTTAACAACAACGTAAGTTTTCTTATGTGGCATAATATAAGTACAGTTAGGTGCACAGATCATAAAACCACAGTTTGCTGAATACCTGTGTACACACTTAGGTATCCACCCTCAAAGTATGGAGAGCACTTTCTGCCTCTTGATCTTGGAGGACCCCTCTGCCCGTGCAGTCAGTACCCTCAATGAAGTAACCAGCATGCTGACCTCTGTCCCCATGGATTGGTTTGCCTGTTCTTGAGCTTCATATGAATAGACTCTTACGGGGGGGAGCCATACCTATTCCTTATCTGTAAAGGGGCTGATGAAATGCAGGAGCAGCAGAAAGCAAGCTCATGACGGTCCCGCCCAGGTCTTGCCTCACAGGGAGCATCCGACAGTGAGGCCTGCCATCCTTCCCGGCGCCACGGGTGTGGGTGGCAGGCCTTGCAGCTGACACGGGCCCGGGGCTCACGGCTGCCTCTGAGGCTGCGCTTTCTTCACCCACAGTCCGCGAGTCCCCAGGAGGATGGCTGCGGGCACTCTTCCTTGTCACCCCCACAGCAGGAGTCTTCTGAGGCCAGCGAGCTCATCACCTGCTCCGCGGAGACAGAGGTGACAGTCACAGGGAGGGACAGGTGAGTTCCTTAGTTGGAGAGAGGAAGCCTCGACGAGTAGGCACACCCTGGAAGAACTGCGCTCCGCTCTCCCAGTGGGCCTGAGGGAGGGAGGCAGAGGGCTGAGGCTGCAACCTGTTTCCCTGGTTCCAAGAGGAGGTGCATGGAGGCCGCCTTTGGTGCCGGCAGGAGAGGCAAGGCTGTGCTCCCAGCAGGAGCGGGTGCAGATGCCCAGGGCTTCTGGGTAGGGGCCAGGTGTTTACTAAGCAGTGTGTCATTTTTCCCTCTCCCTACCCATCCCTCACCCCCGGCATGCAGTGAGTACTGTGCGGAGGAGGTAGCGGAGATGCGCGGAGACCAGCAAGGGGACCCCTTCCTCCCGGTCCCCTCAATCGGCTCGAAGGACCAGAGTCCACCTGAGGGTGAGTGAGCACTGGCAGGACACCTTGCAGTCATCTCTTCGTCTGGCCAGACCCCTTTCTGGGCTCTGATGGTGGCTGTGACCCAGTCTTCCTGAAGCTCAGAGTCTGTGGTAGAGCCAAACATCATCCCTGCTGTCTTCACCCTAGACTTCTGGAGCCCAGCTGCCCACCAGTGGGAGCCCAGCTCTGCTGGGCTGTAGCCTTGCTGGTTCATAAAATAGGGCATGGGTCCTATAGTCCCCCTTCTTCAGATGAGGGAACTGAAGCCCAGAAACCCGTAGCCTCCTTACCTGACTCACCCAGTCAGGGCCCAGCTTTGGGCCCCTGACCCCAGCCACTCTCTTCCAGACTCGGGGGAGTCAGAGGCTGACTTGGAGTGCAGCTTCACCACCATCCACTCCTCCCCTCCACAGCCAGACCCAGAACCTCAGTTTGACACAATGCCCGCCATACCAGGTAAGCAGCGGCCACATGCAGAAAAGGGCAGTGCATGGGCCTGGCTGAGTGATGGCTGTAATACATAACCACTGGCCATACATCAGTCCTGCACCCCCAATTCCCTCCCCTAGAAGACAGCCATTAGCCCCGCCTCCTCCGCCCAGTGGCCACAGGGTGTGTGATGGGCGAGTCCAGCTTCCTCCATTGTTAAGTGGCTGGTGGCTCTCTCGGGGTGTCTTCCATGACTCATGGTGTTGACGGTTCTCTTCTGCCCAGGATGCCCAGGGACTGCAGGAGAGTTGCCCCGGCCCGAAGTGCCAGGCATATCCAACAGCTCCCTGCCCCAGACCCCTGAGCAAGAGAAGTTCCTCCGTCACCACTTCGAGACGCTTACTGATGCCCACCCTGAGGGTAAGCGCTGCCCCTCTCTGACACCTGCCTGGGCGCACCGAGGATTGGGCTCAGTGTGGACGTCCCCAGGGTGTGGCTTTCCCTGGCAGGGCTGGCGAGAGTGGTGGAAGGGCGTGCATTTTACTTTTTAGTTAGGGACTGAGCAGCACGGTATCCTCTGCCAGCTCGATGTGCTCCCAAGGTGTGAGTTGTCTGCGTTTTATTTTTGACTGCATCGGGTCTCAGTTGCATCATGAGGGATCTTTTCCTGGAAGCAGGGAAGCCCCGTGTTATCTGTTGCTGAGGGTCTCTGAGGATCTGTCTGCTGGTCTGTGGGGTCTACCTGGGCCCAGGGCTGGCTGGCTGGAGGGTTTCTGAGGTCTCCCTTGGCATCTTGCCCTAGAGCTCTTCCTCGGATCCCTGAGGGACCTGAAAGCCCCTGAGACCGAGGATGACTTCTTCAACCCCCGACTGAGCATCTCAGCCCAGTTCCTCTCCCGCCTTCAGAAGACGTCCAGGTAGGAGCGGGTGAATTAGTGAGCTCTCCCTGCAGGGCGGGGCTGTGTGCCCCTGAGCACCTGAGGGCAGCCACTGCCACCTGTTTACCTAACAGGTTTCCCCACACCTTCCCTTCCCGACTGCCCCGGCACCTCGTGAAGTCCTCAGAGGTCAGACTCACGGACCTCCGGGGTGAGCCCCCAAGGGTGGGTGCTGGCTGCACCTCCCCAGTCAGGACCAACGTGAGTACTGGGGCCACCTCCCTCGAGACACAGGGCTTGGGAGCGGGAGGCCTTGTCCTCACTGCAGGGCTGTGTTTGTAGGTCGTCCCTGGAGGAAAGGCTGAGGAGACGCTGGAGGTGTGGGGCCCACTGTGTGAGTGTCCCATCTCCCGGTGGAAAGCCCTGGCAGCTCACTGAGCCATGGTGGGGATGGCCAGGGGCCGCTCAGACCATGCAGCCACGCCGGGTGGGGGGCCCTGTCTGTCAGCTCTGAGCTGGGCTGTGAGAGCAAGCCACCTGCTTCCTTTCCAGCCCCCTGCCTCACGGGCCTGCCACCCTGCATCCCTTCCTCCTCTGCGCTGCCCACAGACAAGAAGCCACCAGCACCCAGAGCCCTACCCGCTGCAGGCCTGGCTCAAGGTGTCCACACCCCCACCACCCGCTCCCACATGGAGGCCACTGCCAGTTCCCATGCCCAGATGTCCCGCAGCATTTCCCTGGAAGAGCTGGCCTCCCTGAGCCAGGAGCACCAGGCTGTCACCACCACAGTGACACACAATTCTGACAGTGAGGGCCGAGAACCTGCCCTGCCCTCCCGGGGCAACCATGAGGCCCGCGCCAGCCTGAAACTCAGCCTGTCGAGCATCTGTGACAGGCTTTTGCTGCCCCCACCCCAACTGGAGCCTCCCACCACGTGTGTCTGGTCCCAGGAGCCTGTGGACACCGAGTGCAATGTCACTGTTACGACAGATGGTTTCCCAGCCCACAGCCCTGCAGATGGGATCACCTCGAGGCTGCACAAGTCCGCCTTTCTCCCAAGGTTCCTGGCCCCTGTGCGCCTCGATACCCCTGTCCTCCCCGACAGTCCCCCGCTCCCAGAGGCCAGGCCTAGGGTCCTTGGCAGCATCGCCTCTCTCCGGGAGCCCACCCCTGGTGAGTAGCATCCTTAGGATGAAGGATTGTCCCCTAAGCTCATCTCATGTAACAGCTAGCTCAGCTCCAAAGGCTACAGGCGCTGTGCCGTTCATTCATTCATTTCCTTACATATTTAGTGATAACTTGTATATATTGGGCTTTGTTCTGGGCCCTGGGGACATGGGTGTGCTAAGTCACTTCAGTCGTGTCCAACTCTTTGCAACCCCATGGACCGATGCCTGCCAGGCTCCTCTGTCCATGTAATTATCAAGGCAAGAATACTGGAGTGGGTTGCCATGCCCTTCTCCAGGAGATCGTCCCGATCCGTGGGAGCTGGTGGTAAATGAGACTACCAGAAATTAATACCTTAACTTGGGGAGATGCCCTGTCTGAATTTTTTTTTTTAAAGGAGAGGGAAAGAGTGGCTTTATTACTTTGCCAGGCAAACAAAGGGGAAACACAGGAGGCTAGCGCCTCAAGAACTGTGCCCCCCTCCCTGACCAGACTAAATCTATAAGGAAAGGGTTAAGTGTATATGAAGCGAGGTGTGCTATGGAGAGAAGGAAGAGAAAGAAAGGATTTAGGGAGTGACAGGTGGCTGATGGATGGTGAATGATGAGAAAAGGTTTCAGCGAGAAGATGGCATTTGAACAGAGACCTGCAGGAGGGTTGAGAAAGGAGCCCTGGGGACTGAGAAAAGTGTCCCAGGAAAAGGGGACAACAGTTGGGATCGGCCCAGCCACCCTGGCCTCTTCAGATCAGCTGGGGAGTAAAAGTGTCTTTCTCATTTCCTCCCTTCCACCCCCAGAAGTGCCCAGTCCAGTCCAGGACTGCCCTGGACACTGGGAGGACCCCAGGGCGCCAACCAGCTTCCTGCCCCCAGACCCCCTGGAGCGGAGCAGTGTGGGGACTGTCGTGCACAGACTGCAGGCTGCCTTCCAGGAAGCCCTGGACCTTTACCACCTGGTGAGCCACGCCCAGGGTCAGGGGAAAGGGCTGAGGGGCTCCCTGGCACTGCCTGGCCCAGGTGGCCCCTAACAAGGTGGGCGCCCCTTGCAGATGGTCTCCAGTGATGAGGTGAACGCCGAACAGCGGCAGGCACAAACTGAGCTGGCCTCCACTTTCCTCTGGATCCACAGCCAGTTAGAGGCCAGCGACTGGCTGGTGGGGACGGATGTGGCCACAGCCCAGGCCCCGCCCAGCCCAGGTGCCCCCTCCCCGCCTACCCTGTGCCCCCTGGCCAGCCCGGATTTGCGTGCCCTGCTGGAACACTACTCAGAGCTGCTGGTGCAGGCCGTGAGGAGGAAGGCACGCGGGGACTGAGGGCCAGCAGCCTCTCCGCCGCAGCCCTGTGTTTCTGAGGAAATAGATATTTTAAGCAAATAAACAGCTTGCAGAAGTGGCGCCTGGTGCCTGTCCTGGTGCATCCACAAAGCCCCATTCAGATGGATGTGGGGAGAGCGGGGAGGAGGACAGCCCAGGGAACTCACCGGCTGTGGGGTGCACAGGACTGTTTGGGCACTGCGGGAGTAATGACCCCAGCACCTGGCTCCCACATCGCCTGTCCCACTGAGCTGCTGGCCCCTAGGGAGGGGCCAGCCCTTCTTCCCTGCCCCCTCCCAACGCCCAAGAACCCCCTGGAGCCGCTATGACCTCTGTGTGCCAGACACTGGCCACCAATTCATACATCCCCACACCACTGTCTCACGGCCCCTGGGCCAGGCCCACACTGGATCCTATGAGCTCCAGGCTTTTGTTCCCATTTGCAGCAGGGGAAAGTGAGGAAGGACAAACAGGCTCGGCTACTGGACAATCCAGCCCAGGCCACCCAGCAGCTGGAGCCAGTAACTCCTTAACCAGCAGGACTGTGTCCAGCTCCAACATCCCATGGGCTTCCAGCTCTGGGACCAGCCTCCCCAGGCAGCAGGCATCTAGCCACGTGGTGTATCTGCTGAGAAGACACTACTGGGACCACAAAAGGCTTCACTGTCCTGAGTCTACAAAAGGAGCGCAGCAGGAGCAGGGCCCTCCCCTGAGGCCCAGGCCCATCACATGCTCTGTGGGGCCTGAGCCCCCACTCGCCTGTGAGTTCCTCCGGGCTCTAATGGGATCATGGCTCTCCAGAAACAGGCTCAGAGAGATATCCGGGGTCATGCCTAAGGCCCCACAGAGCTGAGACTCAAACCCAGGCTTGCCTGGTGGTAGAGCCAGGCCCTTCAGCCTGAGGATGTGGCCCTCTGTTGCCCCCGTAAACACTGAACTAATTATGCAGTTGTTGAAAAGTCTTCCCAGCCCCCAGGAAATTCCTGGTCCCATCGCTCATCACTGTTCTACACGTTAGGAGTAGAGCAAGGAACAAGCAGTGGTCAAGCAGAGCATCGTGCATTCACCTTCTAGAGAACAAAAGATAGGAATTAATACGGTAACTGTTTAACTGCAGGTAAACGGAAGGATCTCACAGTCACTGTGCTGGTTAAAGGCCTTTCTTAGGTGATACTGGAGCAGAGGCTTGATAGAGGGGACAGGCATTGTGGACAATTGGGCAAGTATCTAGGCAGAGAGAATTGCTAGTACAAAGGCCCGTGGCAGGCTCAGATGTGAGGATGAAAGGAATAGCAGTGGAGCCAGGAGGCTGGAATGGAGTGGGCTCAAGGAGATGGTAGGAGAGGAGGTGGGAGGAAAAATGGGTCCTACCAGGCAGGGCCTTGATGTTTTAAGTCATTTTAATCTGGGACTTCCCTGATAATCCAGTGGTTAAGAATCTGCCTGCCAGTGAAGGGGACAAGGGTCCCTAGTCTGGGAAGATCCCACATTCAGCAGAGCATGTGCTCTCAAGAGCCCTCCGAGCCATGACTGCTGAAATCCATTTGCTCAGAACCTATGCTCCACGACAAAAAGAAGCCACCGCAATGAGAAGCCCATGCACCACAATGAAGAGCAGCCCCTGCTCACCACCATTAGAGAAAGCTCTTGCACAGCAGCAAAGACCCAGTGCAACCAAAATTTAAAAAAAAAAAAAATTTTTTTTTAATCCAAAACACGTTCACAATACAGGTTTTTCTCTAAATAAAATCCCTGATCTTGGTGTTTGTGAGATGCCCAGTGTTGCTTATTTCACAAGGTTCCCTTCCTTCTTCCTGCCTTAGGGAGCCCCCGCAGCCCAGGACACGTAGGTGGGCTGCATTTCTGTCGGGAGGCTCCCTACCTGGGTTCACAGGCCACCCCTGAAGACTGAAGACCACTCTCCCCGCCCTGGCCTGGCTCAGCCAAAGCTGTAAAATCTCTGAGGTGACTGGACACCAAGGGGACCACCTTGAGCCTCTGTCCCTCGTGGATTTTCCCCCTCCTTCCACCTTGTATCAACTCCAGGAAGCAAACACCTGGCTTAAGGGGCCCCAAGCTATAGGGACATTTGTTACTCTAGATTCTGTTACTGCTCTATTCCACCCTTTGTGAGTCTGAGTTTCACTCCCTGGCTTAGGCCCTCATGGTGGCAACACAGCTGCCATGGTTCCCAGGATACACCCTCACCTAACTAGGAGCAAAGGCACAAAGCTGGGCACCCACCAAGGTTGTGGGGGGAAAGTGCCAAACCTTCTTAGACACCCTTCCCTTTCAGGGCAGTTACAGGCAACAGGAATGGAAATGGCTTTAATTTACTTGATTCAGCCATTCTTTCCTGGGCATGTTACTGTTTCAGCAAAATTGGGTTCTCTTAACACAAAAGGAGGGTGGGCTGGCAGTGTGTCTGCCAATCTCCACCTTTGCCAAGCTCTTCAGTCCTGGAAGGACAAGACTTTCCTTAGACAAACCAACTAGTTAAGCAACCACTGCTAGAGCTTCCCTGTGGTCTAGTGGGTAGGACTTTGCACTGCTAATGTGGAGGACCAGGTTCGATCCCACATGCCGCAACTCAAGAGTTTGCATGCCACAACTAGAAGATTCAGAGTGCCACAGCTAAGACCCAGCACAACCAAGTAAATATTTTTTAAAAAGGAACCACTGCTGGTGAATGTGTGTGCTTGCAGCGGTGTCCCAGCAGGAAGCATGCTCATGTGGGATATTTCAAACAGAGTTCAGCAGAGGGACCGTTTGTAAAGAAGTGGACGGGGGAACCTCAGGACCAGTACAGTACCCTAGGATGGTACTGGAGGAGAGCTATTCCTTGCTGCTCAGGCCAGAAGGCACAGGGAGCAAAGTGGAACCCAGAGAGGGGGCTGCCCTGAGGGGAGTTGTGACCCTGGCAAGAGGGGCTCCATCTTCTGTGGGACCCCCCATTACCAAATCCTACTGAAAGCCAGCAGGCACAGGGGTCCAGGTGATGCTTCCCACCCCGGTCAGCCTCCAGGACCCAGGACAGGAAGGGGATTGGGGGCAAGTAAAGACCCCCAAGCCCAGGGTTCTTCCCTAATGTGTTTTCAGCAACAACTCAGGAACCAGTTGTCCCAAGAGACCTGGTGTTGGGCATAGAAAACTAGACAGCAGAGAGCCACAAAATGGCTCCCATAACCCATTCACCGGCTCGTTCTTCAGTGCCTCTGGGCCCTGCACTCCACAACCCACAGGTCCTAGATACTGGGCCCCCAGACCTGGGCTAGGCATGCCAGGCACACTGCATAATTTCCATTAATTGAGAGATGGAGACACCTAAAATGACATTTCACGGGCTGATTGAAACTCAGATGCTTTCCTAGCCACCCCACCCTTCAAGACTTTGAAACAGGGCTTCCCTGGTGGTCCAGTGGTTAAGACTCCCAAGTTTCCACTGCAGGGGAGGCAGGTTCAATCCCTGGTTGGGGAACTAAGATCCTGCATCATGATTGCTATGTGGCCAAAAAAAAAAAAAAAAGACTTTAAACAACCCCCATTTATCTCTGTCACATGCCAGATTCTATGCAAAGCATTCCCACCTGGTGATCTACATGGATTTTCAACACAAACCAGTGGTAGGAAGACACATCAGTCCCATTTCCAGATGAAGAAACAGGCTCAACTAGACATGGCTTGGCCCAGGTTCCGTGGAGATAAAATAGCAAAGCTCTGGGCCCACAGTCTTCCAGTGCTAAACTCCCTTGTTTTTGAAAATGCATTAGCAGGACTGACTCTCCAGGAATGTGAGGAAATGAATAAATATTGCTTCTTTCTCCACCAAGCCTTTTACAGACTGTTCTTCTGCCTGGAGAGCCCTCCCTGTTTATCAGCAACCTTTTCTTCCATCAAGTTTCCCACCTGGAAAGTCATCCCTGAGCCCTTAGACTGAACCAGGAGCCTCTTCTGGGTCCCCTGAGCCCCCTGGATTTTCCCCACTGAAGCTGGGTCCCTCTGCCTGTGCTCCACAGCCTTGGTCATTCTGGGTATCTCCCCCAGGGACCAGGTTGTGTCTTCATTTTTAGTGCTAAGGTAGGCCTGGCCTGTTGTTGGATCTCAGGAAAATGTAGGTGAATAAGTGAAAAAAAAAGTTAACTGCAGGAGAATATTCAAAATCCTTAACCCCTGGCTAAGAAACCAATGACCAATCTAGAACAGAGCCTGGCCAGAGTGCTGGGGTTAGGGTCCTGGGAGCCTCTGGCTATGTCACGTGACCCCTCCTTTAGTTCCCGAACCATAGGAGGGTTGGGGAGTGGTGTCCCAGACAGTTAGTAGGAGCTGGACTACTGTGTGTGCGTGTGTGTGTGTGTGTGTGTGCACACGCAGGTGCACATTCAGTCGCCCAGTCATGTCCAACTCTGTGACCCCATGAACTGTAGCCTGCCAGGCTCCTCTGTCCATGGGATTCTCCAGGCAAGAATACTGGAGTGGGTTGCCATTTCCTTCTCCAGGGGATCTTCCCGACACAGGAATTGAACCCAAGTCTCCTGTGTCTCCTGAATTAGCAGGCAGGTTGTTTACAACTGGCACCACCTGGGAAGCCCCTGGACGACGAATAAACCAGTACTGTAACCTCCCCTACACTTGAACAGTGCTTCTGGCTGACCGTCAGCTCTTACCCTCTAAGGATCAGAAAGGTAGAGCTTCTTCTTGATGCGCAGCATGGAGTCTCACTTTGATCTTACTAAGTATACCCTGCTGTCCCTCCACCCTCTGGAGCAATCACAGTCACCCCCTCCCCTGATTCCTCATACAGCTGCTGTGATTTGAATAACCAAGCAGGCTGGTGGATGTCCGGTAGTGACTAATTTGCTTGGCAAACAGACCCTCTGGTCCTGGGCCCTGCTGGTACTATGGAAAGACACTCAGCCTCACTGAATTCTCTGTTTCCTCTCCCCACACCCCAAGAGCCACCTAGGTTCCATCTTGCCCTGCTGCACCTCCTCAGAGGACTTAAGGCTTGTCTTCCCCTGGAGGCTGGAGAGTGCGCTGGGAAACCTGGCAGAGGAGAAGTGGGAGGAGGGGCAGGACCTGAGGCAGAGGTAACCAGAGCTGGCCAAGTCTGCCCCCAGGGCCTGTCAGGAATTTGCATGGAGCGAACAAGGCTTCTCTGGGGCTTCCCCCTCCCTTCCCACCTGGGAGAGTCATCCTGGACCTGAGGTCCGACAGCAGGTGGAGGAAGCAGCCGCGTGTGTGGAGCTGTCGCCCTATTCCCAGAGGTGATGCCCCGTGCCTTCCTGGTCAGGAGTCGGCGTCCACAGCCGCCCAACTGGGACCACCTGCCTGACCAGCTCCGGGGAGACACCTATGTCCCAGGTGGGCCCCTCCCTGGGCCTGGAGGTGAGGGGCAGGGGAGACATAAAGCATGACCACCTGGTTTCTCTCCTCAGACTGCAGCAACCTGGGGGGGCCGCCAGCACACCGGACTTCCAGCCTCGGGAACTCTTGGGCAGCGGTGAGTCTGCAGCAGACGCCCAAGACCCTGCTCAGTTTCACCCCTGCCCGCACTCAGCCTCGAGAGATCCTGACTGCCCCTTACTCCCACAGACCCCTCCAGCCTCAGGACCTGCCCACCCACTGCCCTCTCTGCTGGGAATGCCTTTCCTTTCGGAGTAGTGGCTAACTGTTAGGCCTTCCCCTAAGCACTGTTTCTCCAGGGATTCTGTGCCCAGTGGGGCAGAAGAACAGATTCAGGCCCGTAAATGGATGGTAATCTATGTCAGAGAGTTGGACAAGGTGACAGGAGCAGGATGAGGGGTGGAGGAGGAGCTTGGGGCATCTCAGAAGATATTCAGCTGTGAGTACCCTGGAGGAAGGAAAGCCCTAGGCGGGATGTGAATGTGCTGGAGTTTTATTTCAATTTTTACTGAAAGCCAGGACTGTTCTAGGCTATGGATGTTTAAGAATAAGACAAAAACTCATTCCTTCCTGAAGCTTAGCATCTGGTGGGGGTTGCAGGTATAGATAATAAAATTAGGGGAAAAAATACATTGGAAGATGGTATGTACTATGGAAAGATATAAAACAAAGTAAGGGAGATGGGGGCCGGGTGACTACGGAAGGCTTTGTGGGTGATGTTTGCTCACACAAACTGCAGTCTCCGGCCTTACCAGACCTCCGTGGTTCCCGGTTCTAGGCACTTCATTCTATCCAGTGGAGGGGAGTTGGGGTCCTAACACCCCTGTCCCTCCCACAGCCCTCCCAGGGCACTCTGACTGCCACCCCTAGTAGCCCCGGGACCCTTGGCTGCCCGCTGTGCCCCAAGGCCTTCCCATTGCAGCGCATGCTAACCCGGCACCTCAAGTGCCACAGCCCTGCTCGCCGCCACGTATGCCACTGCTGTGGCAAGGGCTTCCATGATGCCTTTGACCTCAAGCGCCACATGAGGACACACACAGGTGAGCCGTGGCAGGGACTGGGAGGGGCTGCTTGTGGGGGATGGGAGGAGATGGAGGGAGGGGCAGGGGACTCAGAGACTCCAAGCACCTGAGTTCTGTGCACAAGTGGCGCTTGTGTTTGTGGGGCAGGATTTAGGCCTCAGCGAGCTAGGAACACCATGCACCTCAGCTCCCGGCCAGTGGTTGTCAGGCAGTGCCAAGCTGGGGGCCTGCTGAGGGATATGGGGAGAAAACAGATACTGGTTACAGGATTCACGTCCCAGACTGCAGGGTGCAAAAGGGAACATCATAGTGAGGAGGGTGAGGACACAGGTTCTGGTCCATGTTTGCACTGGGCAGAGAGGGAGCAGATGATGGGATGCAGGCCAAGGTCGGGCGAATTTGGAACAAGAATGTGTGTGTGTGTGTGGGGTGCTCACGGAGGGTGAGGGTGGGGAGGCTCTGGTATGGGCATCATTGCCCTCCCTCTGGCCCACCTGCGCAGGGATCCGGCCATTCCGCTGCGGAGCTTGTGGAAAAGCATTTACGCAGCGCTGCTCACTTGAAGCACATCTCGCCAAGGTGCACGGGCAGCCGGCCAGCTATGCATACCGCGAGCGCCGTGAAAAGCTGCACGTGTGCGAGGACTGTGGCTTCACCAGCTCGCAGCCCGATGCCTTCGCTCGGCACCGCGCTCTCCACCGTGCTGCCTAGACTGTGTACCCGGCGTCCAACCCATGAGACGGAAATAAAGAAAAGGCACTCACAGAACACAGCATTTATTACACAAGGAAGAGAGAGGGTCACTCGGTCCAACGATGGCCGCAATGCGGGGCCGTGCACACGTAGTACAAGCGCATGGCATCCTGGCAGAAAAGATACATGGTTAGGAAGGCTCTCGACCCACAGCGGGGTACAAGCAACCCATTTAGAGAAGCCTCACCCCAAAAGAACAAACAATAGAGGGCTTTCCTCACTGCTAAATGTCCATCTCAAGATACCCGGAAGGGCAGGGTCTTCCCCAATATAGGTATTCCCACCCCTCGGGAAGGACCAGACCTAGATCACCCGGAAAGTTTTGCTCGCGCCACTCACCTCGGCCCGAGCACTGTGTGACTGGAAGAATACCGCCTCCTTGTGGCCGCACCTGAGGGGACAGTCACTCAGAGCCTGCCATCCCCTCCCCTCCCCGCTTCTCGGTTTGGTGAGGATAAGCCCACCACCTCCCCTCCCCAATACCAGCTGCTCACTCACTTTTGGCACGGGTGGTCTTCGGTTCGCGGCAACGTGGGGTCCTGGGACACGTCAGCGATGATCTGGGTCAGCTCGCTAAGGGAATAGAGGGTGAATAAGTATGCTTGGTCCGGCCTCCCAAGCCAACAACCCCGTCCCCGAACTCCAGTCCTGCCACTCACTCCACTTCGTGCGTGATTTTGTTGACGTAGATGCAGCTGTTGTCGGCTTCCTGCTGGTAATCACAGTTTCGGCACTGCGAGAGGGAGTGTGCGGCGGGAAGAGGGTCAAGGGGTGATACCCGAAGGGAGTGAAAGGAAGGGCAGGGTCTTTCCCGGAGGGCATGACTAGGGGACGGAGTCTCGGAACTGGGATCATGGGGTGTAATCGAGGATCACCTCCAGGATGGCAAAGACAAAGTCTAGTTCATTTGGGGGACAGACTGGCGTTTAGACCAGGAGGGGTCAGGGCGGCACCGGGAGTAGGGCGGGGCCACGTTGGGTAACAGGGGGCCGGTCCCGGAATACCCCGCGGGCGGCTCTCACCGCGTAGAGCAGAATGCGGTTCTCCTTGTCCTCCTTGGGGTAAAGCATGTTGTTACTATGAAGAGGGGAAGAGGGAAATCAGAGGTCAGTACTGAGGCCATTACTTGCTGCCCTTCCACAGTGCTGGCCGGGCCTCACCATTCCTGGCAGAATCGAATACCCACGAAGCCTGGCTCGTAGGTCCCGTCGGGTTCCATAGCGACTCACTGCCGGTCCAACTTCCGCGCTTGCTCCGCCGTGCGACAGGTCGCAGGAAGGGTCAGAACTCCTAGCTTCGCCAAACTAAGGGCGGAGCTGGGCACGTGTACTGGTGCCCAGCGGCTTTGTGCTCGCCTGTCTGTCCTGAGGTTTGATTAATTACTTGCTTCAGTCTCTTGAGACCCTAAAATAATTGCTTCCAACTTCTGGGCCGTGCTTCCCTAGTTCACACAATAGTGTAGTACGAGAGCCAGCAAAACGATGCGTCACGTAACGCGCAAAGAGCTTAGCATTAAAGAAGACGCCCCAGCTCTTTGCGGCCTGAAGGCCAGTGCACATGCGCGAGTTTACCCTTTGCGGACTGGGCTAGCTTTTGCCAGTTCTTCCTCTCGGCTTCAGCCTTCGCCCGCCAGGCCGTTTCCCGTGCCGTTATTGGAGGAACTGTGCACCATGAAAGGCCGTGGAAGGCCTTTCAGGATTGGCTGGGCCTACCCAAGCCTACCCGAGAATCCTCTTCCTGCCGACGGCGAATAGGCGCGGCGATTGGCGGACTCTCCTGACGGGAGGGCGTGGATTGGCCAGGTCCGGGAGCAGGGGCGGGGCTGATATCCCAGAAGCGGTGGCGGCTGCGGAGCCGGTGTGAGGCGGCTGACCGGGCTGCGGGCCGCCACAGGGCGCGGCGAGATGGAGGTGACGGGGTTGTCAGCGCCCACAGTGAACGTGTTCATCAGCAGCTCTCTCAACAGCTTTCGCTCCCAGAAGCGGTACAGTCGCAGCCTCACCGTAGCTGAGTTCAAGGTGTGGCCATGTCGGGCGAATTTGGAACAAGAATGTGTGTGTGTGTGTGGGGTGCTCACGGAGGGTGAGGGTGGGGAGGCTCTGGTATGGGCATCATTGCCCTCCCTCTGGCCCACCTGCGCAGGGATCCGGCCATTCCGCTGCGGAGCTTGTGGAAAAGCATTTACGCAGCGCTGCTCACTTGAAGCACATCTCGCCAAGGTGCACGGGCAGCCGGCCAGCTATGCATACCGCGAGCGCCGTGAAAAGCTGCACGTGTGCGAGGACTGTGGCTTCACCAGCTCGCAGCCCGATGCCTTCGCTCGGCACCGCGCTCTCCACCGTGCTGCCTAGACTGTGTACCCGGCGTCCAACCCATGAGACGGAAATAAAGAAAAGGCACTCACAGAACACAGCATTTATTACACAAGGAAGAGAGAGGGTCACTCGGTCCAACGATGGCCGCAATGCGGGGCCGTGCACACGTAGTACAAGCGCATGGCATCCTGGCAGAAAAGATACATGGTTAGGAAGGCTCTCGACCCACAGCGGGGTACAAGCAACCCATTTAGAGAAGCCTCACCCCAAAAGAACAAACAATAGAGGGCTTTCCTCACTGCTAAATGTCCATCTCAAGATACCCGGAAGGGCAGGGTCTTCCCCAATATAGGTATTCCCACCCCTCGGGAAGGACCAGACCTAGATCACCCGGAAAGTTTTGCTCGCGCCACTCACCTCGGCCCGAGCACTGTGTGACTGGAAGAATACCGCCTCCTTGTGGCCGCACCTGAGGGGACAGTCACTCAGAGCCTGCCATCCCCTCCCCTCCCCGCTTCTCGGTTTGGTGAGGATAAGCCCACCACCTCCCCTCCCCAATACCAGCTGCTCACTCACTTTTGGCACGGGTGGTCTTCGGTTCGCGGCAACGTGGGGTCCTGGGACACGTCAGCGATGATCTGGGTCAGCTCGCTAAGGGAATAGAGGGTGAATAAGTATGCTTGGTCCGGCCTCCCAAGCCAACAACCCCGTCCCCGAACTCCAGTCCTGCCACTCACTCCACTTCGTGCGTGATTTTGTTGACGTAGATGCAGCTGTTGTCGGCTTCCTGCTGGTAATCACAGTTTCGGCACTGCGAGAGGGAGTGTGCGGCGGGAAGAGGGTCAAGGGGTGATACCCGAAGGGAGTGAAAGGAAGGGCAGGGTCTTTCCCGGAGGGCATGACTAGGGGACGGAGTCTCGGAACTGGGATCATGGGGTGTAATCGAGGATCACCTCCAGGATGGCAAAGACAAAGTCTAGTTCATTTGGGGGACAGACTGGCGTTTAGACCAGGAGGGGTCAGGGCGGCACCGGGAGTAGGGCGGGGCCACGTTGGGTAACAGGGGGCCGGTCCCGGAATACCCCGCGGGCGGCTCTCACCGCGTAGAGCAGAATGCGGTTCTCCTTGTCCTCCTTGGGGTAAAGCATGTTGTTACTATGAAGAGGGGAAGAGGGAAATCAGAGGTCAGTACTGAGGCCATTACTTGCTGCCCTTCCACAGTGCTGGCCGGGCCTCACCATTCCTGGCAGAATCGAATACCCACGAAGCCTGGCTCGTAGGTCCCGTCGGGTTCCATAGCGACTCACTGCCGGTCCAACTTCCGCGCTTGCTCCGCCGTGCGACAGGTCGCAGGAAGGGTCAGAACTCCTAGCTTCGCCAAACTAAGGGCGGAGCTGGGCACGTGTACTGGTGCCCAGCGGCTTTGTGCTCGCCTGTCTGTCCTGAGGTTTGATTAATTACTTGCTTCAGTCTCTTGAGACCCTAAAATAATTGCTTCCAACTTCTGGGCCGTGCTTCCCTAGTTCACACAATAGTGTAGTACGAGAGCCAGCAAAACGATGCGTCACGTAACGCGCAAAGAGCTTAGCATTAAAGAAGACGCCCCAGCTCTTTGCGGCCTGAAGGCCAGTGCACATGCGCGAGTTTACCCTTTGCGGACTGGGCTAGCTTTTGCCAGTTCTTCCTCTCGGCTTCAGCCTTCGCCCGCCAGGCCGTTTCCCGTGCCGTTATTGGAGGAACTGTGCACCATGAAAGGCCGTGGAAGGCCTTTCAGGATTGGCTGGGCCTACCCAAGCCTACCCGAGAATCCTCTTCCTGCCGACGGCGAATAGGCGCGGCGATTGGCGGACTCTCCTGACGGGAGGGCGTGGATTGGCCAGGTCCGGGAGCAGGGGCGGGGCTGATATCCCAGAAGCGGTGGCGGCTGCGGAGCCGGTGTGAGGCGGCTGACCGGGCTGCGGGCCGCCACAGGGCGCGGCGAGATGGAGGTGACGGGGTTGTCAGCGCCCACAGTGAACGTGTTCATCAGCAGCTCTCTCAACAGCTTTCGCTCCCAGAAGCGGTACAGTCGCAGCCTCACCGTAGCTGAGTTCAAGGTGTGGCCATGGGGGCGGGGTCCGGAGAGGCGGGGCGTTGAGGGGGCGGGACCAAGAAGAAATGGGGGTCTTCCACAACGCAGGAGAGGGGCCAGAAATGAACCCAGGTTGCAGAGGTTGGGAACGAGACCTCAGCGGGGCGGGGCCAGGTGGAACCTTAGGTGCCAGAGAATGGGTGCGGGGCCAGGGAAAATCAGAGGTTGCAGGGAGTTGAGGGCAGACCCGAACGGGGTGGGGCCAGGAATACCCGGTGGGTCCCAAATGGTAGGTCTCTTGGAGGAACTGGGAAGGGATGGTGGTTATTGATACAAAGGATGGAGCCTCAGGGCAGAGGGTAGGGCCACTGACTGCCTTCCACCTCTTCCCCGCCTCCCCCGTCTTGTATCCTCACAGTGTAAACTACAGCTTGTTGTGGGCAGCCCTGCTTCTTGCATGGAATTGGAGCTGCATGGACCTGACGACAAGTTCTACTGCAAGCTGGATCAGGATGACGCGCTGCTGGGCTCCTACCCCGTAGACGATGGCTGTCGCATCCATGTGAGGCCTCCCTACCTAGGATCCCTCCCTTCCATTCATTTATTTATTCAACAGATGTTTGCAGTGCTTTGCACTATGTGATAACCAAGATAGCCTCTAACCTTATGAAGTTCCCAGTCCAGCAGGGAGAGAGACAGACCCATCCCCAGACATTGGCACTCAGCGATCTGGACTGGGCTGAGAAAAGACTAGGGGACTGGAGGCATCCAGCAGAGGTGCCTGACCCCACCCAGGAGTGTATGAAGGGGATTCTTGGAAGGCGGGTTGCCTGAGTTGAAATCTGAAGGATGAGGAAAGGGCCTCCTAAGAGAAGAGGTGGGAGGGACACACCAGGCAGAGGGAACAGAGGGTCAGATGGGTCAGGGTGAGCGAAGAGGCTCATGTGTCAGAAGCCAGAACACAGAGGACCTCTGCATGCATCAGCTCAGATCATCCTGTTTTCGGTATCCCCCACAAAAACTCAGATGAGCCAGCATCCTGGGTGAGCTTTGCAAATGCTAGTCCCTGTGCCTGAATGATTGTTTTTTCTATGCCTCCATGGCTTGCTTCTTCCTTCCAGTCTTTACATAAATGTCACTGGGTGTGAGGGCTTCATGGCCTTCAGTATAAAATTTAAACCTCCCTTTCCCAGTTTATTTGATTTTCCTTCTTACTAATCACCCTGTGACGTACTGTGGCGTTTTCTTCAGTACCTGGAACAGAGCCTGGCACACAGAGGATGCTCAGTGATTCGCTGTTGAATGATGAATTGAATCCAGAAAATATGACTTAGAAAATGGTATGATTAACACTATTTTGCAGAAGAGAAAACTTAACTTCAGGATGGAATTGACTTTCCTAAGGAGGAACATGGGTAGATCATTTCTTTGATTTATTCATAACTATTCATTGAGCATACATGATGTGCCAGGGGTATAGTCATGAATCAAGTTTGAGAAGGTCTCTGTTTTAGCTTTGTCCAGTGTGTGAGGTAGTTGTTAGCTAAACATTCACAGAAATAAATGGGAAGGATTAGTGAGATGAGGGCCATACAGGAGGATATCAAAGAGCTGGAAGATCATATACTGTGAAGCCTGACCCATCAGCAAGATCCAGGAGACCTTCCTGGAGGAGGTACTGACTGAGCAGAGACCTGAAGAACAGGAAGAATTAACTAAAGAAGGGAAAAGCATACTCCAGGAGGAGGGCACAGCATGTGCACTCTGAGGTGGGAGGGAGCAGAGTAGGTATGGGGGCTGAAGAGTGACTTCTGTTGTGGAGGGAAGTGGTAGCCAGGGGAGGGTCCTGGTGTGAGTCAGGTGTTAACAGGTGCCCTCTGACTGCCTGTGGGGAAATGACTGGAGGCCAGAAAAGTAGGGAGACCAAGGAGGAGGCTGCTTCCATAGTTGGGTCCAATACCCAGTTGAAGTGATGGGTCCTGGACCATAGTGGGAGTCGTTAATTGGAGAATAATTACTTTACAATATTGTGATGGTTTTTGCCATACGTTAACATGAATAAACCACAGGTATACATGTGTCCCCCTTATCCTGAATCCCCCTCCCACCTGCCTCCCTTGTATTTCTTCTAAAATTCTTTTTCTGTTTCTAAATATCACCCCTATTTCTTATAGCAGTGAACAACAGCAATCTCAAACTTACAAAAATCCCTAATGTAGAAAATAGACATTCTTAGTGATCCTTGGCCAGAGAAAAGGGCCATTTCTATTTTGCTGAGCGACTCCAGCTGAACATTTTAGGGTGTTACTGACCTGTCTTTCTCCCACATCCACATCTAATCTTTCTGCAGCCCCTCTTGGCTCGACCCACAAAATCTATCCAGAATCTATACTCTGCTCCCCAATACCCCATACTGACCCCACCTCTATCCTTCGCTTCCACAACCCCCCACCGCAGGGCCATCACATAGCCTCTCCCTGCCCCCATCCCAGTGCCTCTCCGTCTGCTTCCCACACTCAGCTGAGGGAGCCTGTGAGCCCCTGAGTCAGATCAGAGCCCTCCTAGTGGAGCCCTTCCATAGCTGCATCTCATTGTGGGTAAAAGCCAAAATCCTCAATGGTCTTTTGTGTCTCCCACTTTCCCTGTGGCTCATTCCACTCCTACCTCACTGGCCTTGCTGTTCCTCAGAGGAGCTAAGACATTTATACAGCTGGGGCTTTGTGCCCGTTGTTCCTCCTGGCCTTGTCTCAGATATCCCTTCCTATCAGAAGCCTCTTCAAGTTGTATTTGTCTGCACAGAACCTTGTCATTGTCTGGTGTTTAATACACATCTTTGTGCATTTTTTTCCAGTTGGCCTCCCAACAGAATGGTCACTTCTTGAGGGCAGGGATTGATATGATTTTGCACCGTGGCCCTAGTACCCATCACCCAGGCTTCTCAGGTGATGCTAGTGGTAGAGATCCCGCCTGCCAATGAGGAGACATAAGAGGCATGGGTTCAGTCCCTGGGTCAGGAAGATCCTCTGGAGGAGGGCGTGGCAACCACTCCAGTATTCTTGTCTGGAGAGTCCCATGGACAGAGGAGCCTGACAGGCTACAGTCCATGGGATCACAAAGAGTTGGACACAGCTGGAGCGACTTAGCACTAGTACTCAGCACAGGGCCCAGCAGGGCACCCTGGAGGAACAAGTAAATGGATGTTAGGGACGGTATAGGAAGAGATGCTCCAAGACATGGAAGCTGGGGTCAGTGTAGATGGGTCCCAGGGTCCAGAGATGACAGACATGCTGCCCAGAGGGTGAGCAAGGCCTAAGCTCTGCCCTTGGGTTCCAGTGGCCTGGGGCCATCAATCACGTGGATGTTGGCGTATGGGGTACATGGGAGGCAGATGCAGCCTCCAGGGCCTCAAGATGGAGTGCGGAGGGGGAGACACTTATTGTAGACACCTGCTGTCACCTCTTCAGCTGGGCTCCAGGGAGGACAGAAGGCTGGGATAAAGGTGAAGGTAGGGGAATGTGGTTTTTAGGAGGCAAGAGAGACTTAAATCTGCAGAATGTGCAGCCACACACCCCTGCAGCGTCCCAGTTCTCTGTGCCCACACCCTGATCCCCACTGACCTCCGTCACCTCATTCCAGGTCATTGACCACAGCGGTGCCCGCCTTGGGGAGTATGAGGACATATCCAAGGTGGAGAAATATGAGATCTCACAAGAAGCCTATGAACAGAGGCAAGGTACGGGATGCCCAGCGATGGATGGGGGCCTGTGGGGGCTAGAGGAAGTGTGGGGGCAAGCAGGATAGACAGGGACACTGAGGGGAAGTTGGCGCTGTGTGGGGTGGGGTAAGACTGGCATGGGGACAGATGGGTTGTGGGAGAGCAGTCAGGGTGGACAGGCATGAAGTATGAATGGAAGCTGGGAGGTGTGGGGCGTGTGGGCAAACAAACAGGGCCATGGGAAAGGTTCAGGGTGTGAGGGTCTGGCCAGGGGCACAGTGTGGTGGGCCGAGCATGGTAGAATATGTGGACCAGACAGAACAGTGTGGAGACCAGTGTGGCGACAGATCAGAATGTGGGGGGAGGGATGAGGAAGGTTTCAGGGGTCGGGTGGAGGTAAGTATGAAGTTGAAGGGCCAGGGAAGATGGGGTAACGTGAAAGGCTGCAGGCAAGCGCCTTCTGTTTATTTTCACGATTATGGGGAAGCCCAGGGGTTCTGTGGAGAGGTCAGGGCTCTGGTGGGAGACCTGAGGGGGCTTGATGACAGCCCTTCAACACCCAGAACGGGAGAGTCTGTCTCTGGATGTTGGCCCTGTGGGGATGGCAGGTTATCTTCTCAGCCAGAGGTTCCCAGGTCTCTCATGTCTGACCCCCCACCACCCGCTCCACCCACAGACTCAATCCGCTCCTTCCTGAAGCGCAACAAGCTAGGTCGATTCAATGAAGAAGAGCGGGCCCAGCAAGAGGCCGAGAACTCCAAGCGCCTTATTGAGGAGGAGGCCCAGGCCAGCACCATCCCTGTGGGCAGCCGCTGTGAGGTGCGGGCACCTGGGCAGCCCCCTCGCAGGGGCACTGTCATGTATGTAGGTACGTGGCCCCCAGAGGCCTCATGCCCTGCCCCGCAGTGGGCAGTGCTGGGGACTTAGCCTCCAAAGGGATCTCAGTCCAGGAGAGGAGATGGCTCCAGGGGTGACTGACAGCCTAGTACGTTCACAGCAGGGAAGTGGGAGGCAGAGGCCATGTGACCTGGCATGTGGCAGAGGAAGCAGAGGCCAGAGGGATGAATTCTAAGGTGAAACCCTGGGGTGCAGTGGTCAGAGCTGAGATGGGGAAACAAGCAGAATTATTAGGGCTGTGATGGGGGAAGCTCAGGCTGAAGTGATCAGAGCAGTGATGAGGGAAACTGAGGGGGCTGTGTGAGCTGCGAGGAAGTACCAGACCCTTGAGAGTAACCCAGGAAGGCTTCCTGAGGGAAGGGCTATCTGAAGGAAACGGATGAGTGAAGGTGGAAAGGGGGAAGAGGGAGCCGGGGGAGTAGTGAGCACAAAGGCCATGAAAGGGCTTGGTCTGTGAGCAGGAACAAGCTTGACTTGTTTGAGGCAGAGAAAGGAAGTCAGCATGGCTAGTGGGGAGTGACAGAGAGGAAAGATGAGAGTCTAGCCTTGGGCATGGGCAAGGCTGGACTGTGCTAGGCCTCAGGGACAGGAGAGAGCAGTGTGGGTTATGTTTGCTTTTATAAAGCTTTATTGAGCTATAATTTATATACCATATAAAATTCACTCAGAGTACCATTCAGGAATTCCTTGGCGGTCGAGTGTTTAGGACTTCTGCAGGGGGCACAGGTTCACTCCCTGGTCAGAGAATGAGGATCATACAAACCAAGCAGCATGGCTAAAAGAAAATAAAAATGAAAAAGTAGTACCATTCATAATTTTTTAGTGTGTTCACGGAATTGTGCAACCATACCACAGGCAGTTTTACATTTTCATCACCCCCAAAAGAAATTCTATAACCATTAGCAGCTATTCCCCATTTAGGAAACCCCAACTTCTCTAGTCCACATTGGTGGCCACTAACCCATGTTCTGTCTCTAAAAATGTGCCTTTTCTGAAAGTTTCATACAAATGGAATCATATGTGGTCTTTTGTGACTGGATTCTTTTACTAGAAGCATAATTTCAAGCACCATCCATGTTGTAGCATGTGGCAGTGTTGTGTTTTTTTAATATTCGTCTGTGGCAGGTCTTAGTGGAAAGACCCCCATGAAGCATGTGGGATCTAGTTCCCTGACCAGGAATCAAACCTGGGCCCACTCCATTGGGTGTGTGGAGACTTAGCCTCTGGACCACCAGAGAAGTTCCAGCATTATGGTTTTGATTTGCATTTCTGCGTTGCTAATGATATTGAGCCTCTTTTCAGGTGCTTAATGCCTTGTGTATGTTTTCTTTAGAGAGACAGATTATTCAGCTCTTTTGCCCATTTTTTATTTGGGTTTTTCTTTTTGGTTTTTGAGTGGTATGTGAGGGCTACCATATCAAAGTACCACACACCCTGCATGGCTTAAACAACAGAAATTTGTTTTTCACAGTTCTGGAAGCGGGAAGTCTTAGATTAACGCCTTAGCAGATTTGATTTCTTCTTAGGCCTCTCTCTCTGGCTTATAGACGGCCCTCTCCTCTCTTTGTCCTCACGTGCTCTTTCCTCTGTGTGTAGGCACATCCCTGGAGTCTTTGTCCAGATAATCTTTATGAGGATGTCAGTCAGCCTGGATTAGATCCCACCCTAATGGCCTCCTTTTAACTTAATTATCTCTTTAAAGGCCCTGTCTCCAACACAGTCACATTCTGAACTACAAGGGATTAGGGCTTCAACATTTAAACTTAGGGGAACACAGTAAAGCCTATAACAAGTTGTTCTTTGTATACGTTAGGTACAGTTCCCTTATCAGATATATGATTTGCAAATATGTATCTCCCATTCTGTAGGTTGGTTGGTTGTTGTTTGTTTTAGTATTTGTTTATTTGGCTGCATGAGGTCTGAGTTGCGGCATGCAGGATCTTTCGCTGTGTACGAACTCTGGTTGTGGTGCACAGGCTTCTGTAGTTGCAGCGTGCAGGCTCAGTTGCTCTGCAGCATGTGAGATGTGAGTCTCCTGACCAGGGATTAAAGCTATGTCTCTGTATTGCAAGGTGGATTCTTAACCACTGGGCCACCAGGGAAGTCCCTTTTTACTTTCTTGATAGTGACTTTTGAAGCACAAGCATTTTTAATTTTATCAACTCCAATTTATTTTTATTTTTGGATTGTATATAGGGTATTATATCTAAGAAACCAGTGCCTTAGACAAGGCCACAAAGTTATTCCTGTATTTTCCTCTAAGGGTTTCTAGTGTTATAACTTGCATTTAGGTCTTTGAACCATTTTGAATTAATTTTTGTGTATGGTGTGAGGTGGGGGTCTAATTTCATTCTCTTACATGTGGATATCTAGTCGTCCCAATACGATTTGATGGAAAGTCTATTCCTTCCTCATTAAACTGTCTTGGCTCCCTTGTCAGAAATCATTTGGCCATAAACATTGTGGATTTTATGCTGAGTGGGATAGGCAGCCTTTGAGGAATTTGGGACAAGGTCAGGATAATCCCATGGACCAAGGAGCCTGGTGGGCTACAGTTCATAGGGTTGCAAAGAGTCGGACACAACTGAGGGACTGAACCCCAGTGGTGCTGCTTCCCTTTTATTTTTACAAAGCCTCCTATGACTGGGGCTGTTGAGTGAACAAGGGGTCAGAGGTAGGAACAGGAGACCAGTGAAGGGACTACCGTATTTAGAGTGGGCTGGAGATGGTGGTTGTCCTGGGTGATAGCAAGGAGTGGTTTTTGCCTGGACAGGCTTTACAGTCAATGGCAGGCACAAATCTGGGATGAGCTGCAAAGGGAGGCTTCACAGGGATTTCTCCCCTGGGCAGGACTGACAGATTTCAAACCTGGCTACTGGATTGGCGTCCGCTATGATGAACCACTAGGGAAAAACGATGGCAGGTAAAGATCCTCACTCTAGTGTCTATGTGTGTGCCTGTGCACACTCATGTGTACGTTTATGTGTAAGTGCATGCGTGTACTACTGGGGGAGCCCACCCACGCTAGCATCTGGAGTAGGAGCCCTCTGACATGCCTCCCGCATCATGTCCTGCAGCGTGAATGGGAAACGCTACTTTGAATGCCAGGCCAAGTACGGCGCCTTCGTCAAGCCATCAGTCGTGACTGTGGGGGACTTCCCAGAAGAGGACTACGGTTTGGATGAGATGTGATGGCCAAGGAAGGGCAGCCCTCTGCTCGAGCTAACTTGTCTACTCATTGCCCTTCCCTGTGTGTGCCCATGGCCCTCTCCCCATGAACCTGTTTTTATTTTATTGACTACCCTTGCCATTGACTTTTGAGACACGTGTATTAAATTTGCCGAAAATCTAGGAAGTGTTTGGAGGACTCAGTGATTATAGGAGAGGCTGTGGACAGCTGGATGGGTGAGGGTGAAACAGGAGGCTGGGCAGAATCCAAGTTGGGCATGGTGAGGCTTTAGGTATGTGACAAGTGCATGCCGCCCATGCAGTCTAGAAAGCCTGATCCACCCTGTTGCTGTCTGCATGTGGAGTAATCCCTCATTAGCTCCGTGAGGGATTCCTGACTATAATATTTGAGAGATTCTACTTAATTGTTGCAATTAATATTAATTTCTGGAGAAGAAGTTGGCAGTGGTAGGAGCAACCACAGTAAGCAGAATGAGGTTGAAATGCTTAGGAGCTGAAGGGGTCCTGGGGGAAGGTGCTCACATGTACCTACAACCTGATTGATAGATACATTCTCCAATGCCTACTATAATGTACACAGACTCATCAGATTCTCAGAACATTCACACAGCTGGACTGACTTCTGGAGAACACAGACACTACAGATCATAGGTAGAGAAATAAAGTCAGTGCACAAAGATTCTCTCCTCCACATAGAGTGAAGCATACAGGATACACTCAGAGATTGACATCAAACACCTTTGTGGGGTAGACATACACCTACACACACACGCCACACACGCAAATCAATGAAGTTGTCAATCTATAAAGCAAAACTGGCTGTTTTTTATTTTTATTTGTTTTGGCTGCACTGGGTCTTAGTTGCAGCTCCCAGGATCTTCATTGCAGTATGCAGACTCTTAGCTGCAGCGTGCAGGATCTAGTTCCCTGACCGTGGGCCCCCTGCATTCAAATTGAGGAGTCTTACCCACTGAACCACCAGGGAAGTCCCCTAACTGGTTACTTTAGAACAGGACCCCAAGGCTTAGGTCCATTCCACATGAGGGAGTTGTCAGAGCAAGGAGCATTGGGGGGTGTCTCCAAATTCTCAAAAACTACCAATCAAAGTTCAGCCAGAGTTCAGCAGAATTAGCTTATGGGTTGGCATTTGAGGACCCAAGGCTCACTTTAAAATCAAGCCCACTATGCACCTCCATGTGACGAGGCTAAAGAACAGGGAGAGGAAGATCATGTGCTTTCCTGGACACACATTGCCCAAAATCACCTTTGAGCTCCAAGCACAGGTCACAGCATCAGCGAATATGAGGATCTGTCCAACTGCAGTGGAAGATCTCAGCACAAACTTCCAGGGTGTGCTTTAATGGCTTCCAGCTGTCAGCATAAAAGAAGCTGTCCCCATCAGAGGACAAGGGAAGGGATCATGCTGGTGATTTCTCAATAGGAAACACTTGCTATGGGCTTCCCTGGTGACTCAGATGGCAAAGAATCTGCCTGCAATACAGGAGACCTGGGCTTAATCACTGGGTTGGGAAGGTCCCCTGGAGAAGGGAATGGCAACCCATTCCAGCATTCTTGCCTGGAGAATTTCATGGACAGAGGAGCCTGGTGGGCTACAATCCAGGGGGTCGCAAAGAGTCGGACAAGACTGCGACCAACACGTCTGTAAAAGTCAACCACAGGGATTGGGGAGACACATTTTACAGAATAACTTGGTGCTTAAGCTTTAAGGGGGGGCCAGAAAGGAAGGGGGACAGTGGTCAATGTGTTAAGGAAATACCACCTGCTGTAACCAATATCCCCCTACACACACACTCCAGTGCAGAGGTTCTGGTTAATGGGCAGCAGTCTCCATGATTCACACACCCAGACTCCATACTGGGGCTCCATCATTTTCCTGCGTTTGGAATTACCAGCTTCCAGGTGGCAAATAGGGGGCGTTTCACCATTTTCTTTAAAAATCTACGTGTTCCATTTCTGCTTCTATGGGTGAGAACTTGTCAGTCATGCAGCCACTCCTATGCAGCAGAGTGGGCTTTGGAACATAACTCCTGGGCCGAGCAGCTCCCTCCTAGCTGCTAACTGTGAAAACCAACTGTGAATGTTGGTGGCTCTAGCATTGACCATCCTTCACAGGGTCACTAGATCCACAGTCTCAGGGGAAGCAGCAGGAAAGGGCTGTGGGATCCACCAGACCCATTAAATCCGCAACTGCCCATGCCTGACCTGCACCATCCACCACCCTCCTCAATCCTCGGGTAAATGCAGGTGGAAGACAGTGGATGTCTAGCATGCTTTCTGCACATTTTTGGAGTCCTCCCCACCCCCACGGTGTCAGGCTTGATGCTGGTTACAGGCTTATGAACTCCATATGGGCCTGGGAGTTGAAGGCAGACAAACATATAATTACCAAGTATTTTTTCTTATTTTTTTGACTGTGATATTTCGTATGAAAAAGTTTACTGACCGTAGGGGAAAGGAGAATAAAATCACTAAATCTGCCTGGTGGTGCTGGTATGAGGGAAGGGAAGAGATGGAGGATATTTGAATAGTAGTCATGTGAACAAAAGAGGACTAGGCTTTGTGGGCCTGAAGTAATCCTTTTGGTGATTCATGCTGATCAGAAACTTGATCCCAGTGCTAAACACAAAATTAGGGTGAATGCAACCTTTTCCCTGGTTCCTGGAACTGTGATAAATGGCTAACTCAACATGCTAATGGCTCACTTGAATTCATTCGTGTACCCGTTACAAACTTGGGATAATTCAATAGGTTAAGAGGCAGTGTAACTTAATGAGAAAGAGCCTAACAGCCTTGGTTCAAACCCCAGCTCTGTCCCTCACCAGCTGGGGTACTGAACAAGTCCTTCTCCCTGGGTTTCAGCCTCATTTCTTTTAATTGGGGCCAATAATAGTAATCACCCCAAACGATTTTATGAGCATTAAATGAGCATACATCTAAAGCACTTAAATTCAGAGCCAGGCACGCAGGTAAATGCTGTATAAGCCATAGGAATAAAAATGCCTGTATACGGTCAACAGTTACAGTGCTGGCTTCATTTAATCCTCATTGCGGGTCCTGGCTCCAATTTCTTCGTTTTCTTCCCATCCCATCTTTTCTGGGCCAGGTCTGGGGCCACTCTCTCCTAAAGGGTTTTCCAGGCTGGCACCGGCCTCCCCAAAGTCCCTGAAGCCTCAGCACCCCTAGCCTCTGCACGGTCCCAGATGCGGGCAAAGACCGCTCAGTCGCCGCGGGGGGCAGCAACGCATGCATAGGCTCGCTTTCGCTGGGCGGTGTCTCACAGTCTGCCACACGAACTGAGGTGAGGTGAAGTCGCTCAGTCGTGTCCGACTCTTTGCGATCCCGTGGACTGTAATCTACCAGGCTTCTCTGTCAATGGGATTCTCCAGGCAAGAATACTGGAGTGGATTGCCATTTCCTTCTCCAGGGGATCTTCCCGACCCAGGGAACTGAGTTTCCCAGAAAACCAAGCAACACCCTCGGTCTAACCTTGTGCAAGTCTGGAAGCGAAGGTCTTGCTCCCTTCCTGCGGCGCGGGGAATTCTGGGGTGAAAGGATTTGGCTCCCTAGCGGAGAGCTGGGCAGTGCAGACGCAGGAGACCTACCGAACCCGCCCTGGTTTAATCAGAGACTAAGAACCAATGTCCTGGCGGGGGCGCCAGAGTTCACTTTCTGGCTGCACTAAAAGAACAGAGGCGACCTCGCGGCCGGCGTGTTCTTGCCTTCTGCTCGCTTTCCTGCATCTCAGCCGGTCACTCTCCGGGCTCCTGATTAGCTCTCAAGCTGGGTCAAGGTGCACCCATCTTAAAGGAAAAAAAATATGTTTTCCCCCTTTTTCTTGTCACCCAGCTTCAATGAAAAAAAGTGAAAGTGAAAAGTGAAAGTCGCACAGTCATGTCTGACTCTGGGATCCTATGGACTGTAACCTGCCCGGCTCCTCTGTTCATAGGATTCTCCAGGCCAGAATACTGCAGTAGGTTGACGTTTCCTTCTCCAGGGGATCCTCCCGACCCAGGGATCGAATCAGGTCTCCTTCATAGCTGGCAGATTCTTTGCCAACTGAGCCAATAATTGTCCACATATAGTGTTCAGTTTTTCTGGCCTCCTCCTATTTCTCCTATCATTATTTTAAAGCACGCCACAGGCAACATATATCATCTCATCCAGATGTATATCTGTATTCTAAATGTATCTGTAAAATTATGAGGTCTTCACACCAAACAAAATTGCATTAATTCTTTCCCTGGTGGCTCAGAGGTTAAAGCATCTGCCTCCAATGCGGGAGACCCGGGTTCGATCCCTGGGTTGGGAAGATCCCCTGGAGGAGGAAATGGCAATCCACTCCAGTATTCTTGCCTGGAGAATCCCATGGACGGAGAAGCCTAGTAGGTTACAGTCCACAGGGTCGCAAAGAGTCGGACACGACTGAGCGACTTCACCTTCACCTTCACCTTCAATATACAGTCAGCGTAATTATATATGAAACAAAGCCCCCATTTGTTTCATAAATGACTTTTACTGTTGGCTTGTTCAAATCAGAATCCAAATAGGGTTCAGGCGCTGTATTTGGCTATTAATGCTCTAAATCTTCTATTCTACAACCATTTCCCTGTGTGATTTGCCACAGTCTGATTTGGCTGGTTGTACCTGCTGCTGTCCTCTATCCCTGTGTGTTCTACAAACTGGTAGATTTAAAAACTAGGTCAGCTTCAGGTTCAGTTTTGCAATAAATATACTTTCTGGGTGGTGTTGAGTTTTTGCCTCAGGAGGCACACGTTACCAGGTTGTCTTTGTCTTTGTGACATGACGATCCAAGGTTGGATTCTTGTGTTGTCAGCCTGATCCATCCATTATAAAACCACAACCAAACGTCAGGAAAGAGATGTCTAGGTGGTCCTTCCTGCAGCCCTCTCCCAACTCCACAAAAACTGAACTTTTTATTGCTGAAGCCCTTCCTTGTTGCTAAACTCAGGAGGCGACTCTTCACCTCGTTACTGAGACAGCAATGACAGCTGACCTTTAGACCAGTGGTTCTCAAACTTGTGTCTCAGGACTTTATATTCTTAAAAATTGTTGAGAACCTCAGACAGCTTTTGTTTAGGTGGCTTATATCTGCAGATATTTACCACTATGGAGATTAAAAATTTTAAACTTTCATTTAAAAAATAATAATCCAGGGACTTCCCTGGTGGTCCAGTGGCTGACTCCACTCTCTCAATGCAGAGGACCCAGGTTCGACCCCTGATCAAAGAACTAGTTCCCCACATGCTGCAACAAAGAAAGAAGGTCCTGCTTGTGGCAACTAAGATGTGGCACAGCCAAATAAGCAAATAATTAAACCAACAAAATAAACATGTTACCAGTATTAACATTTTTATTAAAAAATAACTTTTGAAAAAAACTAGCAAGAAGAGTGACATGTTCTTACATTTTGAAAATCTTTTTAGGGAACTCCCTGGTTGTCTGGTGGTTAGGCCTCCGAGCTTTCACAGTGAAGGGCCCAGGTTGGAGAGTTAAGATTCAGCAATCCCACCATGTCAGGCTTAAGAGAAGATAGCTGGGTTCTCACATCTGCTTCTGCATGTGAACTACTGAATATTATCATATCACCTCTGAAAACCCCCTCTGTTCACTTGTGAAAGAATGAGTGGAAAAGGAAAAAGTCTTAGTGGTATTATGAAAATAGTTTTAACTTCAAAGACTCCCTGAAAAGATCTCAAGGATGCCTGGGCGTCCCCAGCATTTGAAATATACAAACATTCCCTGTGACAACCCTGGTCTCTGGCTTCTGCCACACCGGGATATCTAACAATACAGAGTCCATGTCTCTACTAGGCGCAGTGGGCTGGAGCTGCTGTACCTGCCAGGACCTAACTGGCATGCAGAAACCACTCCTATGTGAAAACTGAGGGACATGAACACATGGAGGTGGCTACACAGCAGATGGAGGAGCTGAGGGGTCAAACAGGAGCCAGTAAACCAAATGGAAATTAGTACAGCAGGAAGCTGCTAAAGTTCCTAGCTCTCTCTGGTCTCTTGTCCACATTTCTTGTTGGCAAAAGCCCAGGTGCATCTATGAAGAGGAGACTGGGGAACTACCGTGGCCTAGAGCAGTAAGGGGAGGGCAAGGACCAGATGGGGCAGTACAGCCCAGAGCAGCAGGGCCTGGACTCCCCTCTGCACCAGGGTTCCCGCCCTGACCTGTTGTTCTACACCAGGCTCTGCTCACTGATTTACATGATGTGTCTGACTGCTTTAGGATTCGAATTAGAGGTTAAATTTGTAATCCCTGTTGTGATTTTAAAATATGTCTACAACACACCTGAAACTAACATAATGTTGTACATCAACTGTATTTCAGTTAAAAAAAAGAGAGAAAGTGAAGTGTTAGTCGCTCAGTTGTGTCTGATTCCTTGTGACCCCATGGACTGTAGCCCACCAGGCTCCTCTGTCCATGGAATTCTCCAGGCAAGAATACTAGAACAGGTTGCCATTCCCTCCTCCAAGGGATCTTCCTGACCCAGGGATCAAACCCCAGGTCTCTGAGGTTTGGAGTATGTATTTTTTATTAAAAAAAAAAAGAGAGAGAGAATATAAATAACAAATAAATAAATATATACATAGATAAAATATGTCCACAAATTTTTGGACACATTTCTCAAGAGTTTTCCCACTGGGACTTCCTGGTGGTTCAGCAATTAAGAATCCACCTTGCACAGTGGATATATGTCTTTGTGTATTGGTCTAAACCCACAGAATGCACAACACTGAAAGTGAACCCTAATGTAAACTATGAACTTTGACTGAAAATGATGTGTCAATGTAGCTTCATCAATAAATGCACCTCTTTTGTGGGGGATGTTAATAAAGGGGAAAGCTATGCTGGCAGGGAGTGTGTGAGAATCTCTTTGCCTTCCACTCAGTTTTGCCATGAATCTAATAAAACTCTAAAAGATAAAAAGAAAAAAAACAAGAATCCACCTTGCAGTCCAGCTGACCGGAGTTCAGTCCCTGACTGGAGAAGCAGGATTCTGAATGCCACAGAACAAGTGGGCGTTGAAACTTCTGAACCCAGGCACCACAACTTGCGTCTGCACACTGCAACAAAAAATGCTCCATAAAGCAGCTAGGATCCAAGGCAGCCAAATAAATAATTTTTTTTTTTAATTCAGTAGTTTGTTTAAAAAAAAAAAAAAGACCCTCTCATTGAGTGAGGGCTGGACTTAATGCCTTCCTTCTGAGGAACAGAAGAACAACAGAAAAAATTGTGTGGGACTTCTAAGATCCGTTCACAAAAGGCACTGTATTTTCATCCTGCTCTCAGGGTTCACTGGCTCCAAGAGAAACCAGCTTTCCGTATGTGACAACCTGTGGTTGAGAAACTGAGTCCTGCAAGGACTCAGTCAGCAAGGACCTGGCAGGCCTCTTGCTAACAGCATAGGCCTGGAGTGGCCAGCGGGAGTAAGAACTCCTGAGTTTCTGACCCACAGACAATGTGAGATAGTAGATATTGTTTGAGGCTATTCAATCTTGGTTTTTAACTTGTTAACAGCAATAGTTTGGAGAAGGCAATGGCACCCCACTCTAGTACTTTTGCCTGGAAAATCCCATGGATGGAGGAGCCTGGAGGGCTGCAGTCCATGGGGTCGCTGAGGGTCGGACACGACTGAGCGACTTCACTTTCACTTTTCACTTTCATGCATTGGAGAAGGAAATGGCAACCCACTCCAGTGTTCTTGCCTGGAGAATCCCAGGGATGGGGAGCCTGGTGGGCTGCCGTCTATGGGGTCGCACAGAGTCGGACATGACTGAAGCGACTTAGCAGCAGCAGCAGCAATAGCAGTAGTTAATGTAACTGTATTCCAGTTATCTATAACTGCATTAAACTTTATCTAAACCTCTGCAAGTTAAAACAGCCACTTTATTTTTCCCATTTTTCTGTTTTTGTAGATCAGGA
This sequence comes from Cephalophus harveyi, assembly GCA_006410635.1. NCBI lineage: Eukaryota > Metazoa > Chordata > Mammalia > Artiodactyla > Bovidae > Cephalophus > Cephalophus harveyi. The sequence goes on along the minus strand of SJYT01072829.1, from coordinate 467,117 downwards.
ATTTGGGATGAACTTGACTTGAGATCTCTCTTGTGTTTGCGTCAGAAGTTGGCTGAGGGTACAGTCATCTCAAGGTTTGAGCAGGCTGGATGTCCAAAGTGACTCAGCAGCTTGGCAGTGACACTAGCTGCTGGCTGGGAGCTGAGTGGGGACTATAACTAAAGCACCTCAGATGTCCTTTCCATAACGGCTGTCCCAGTGTAGTTGGACGTTTATATGAGAGCTGGCTTTCTCCAAAGCAAGTGTTGTAGGAGAACCAAGGAAAAACTGCATGGCCTTTTCTGACTCAGCCTCAGAAGTCACTTCTGCCACTGTCTATTGATGAAAGTGATTACAAATCCACCCACATTCAAGAGGAGGCCACATAGATCTGAATTATTCTTTTTTTAAAATTATTTATTCGGTTGTGCCTGATCTTAGTTGCAGCACCCAGATCTTTGATCTTTGTTATGGCATGAGTCACCTTTAGTTGCAGTACACAGAGGGATCTAGTTCCCTGACCAAGGATGGAAACGAGACCCCCTCCACTGGGAGCATGGAGTTGTAGCTTCTGGTGCACCAGGGAAGTCCCTGTGATAAGTCTTTTTCTTTCTTTCTCTCCATATATCCTATTGATTCTGTTTCTTTGAAAACCCTGACTAATACACTGGTGAGGTAAAAGGACAGTAAACTGTATTAGTCATCGTGGAACAATTTGGCATCAACTACGTTTGGGTTCATACCTGACTCTGCCATCCCTCAGGCAAATGACTCCATCTCTCTGAACCTCTGCTTCTTTTCACGTTAGTTCCGTTCTAAGAGGGTTGTGAGAGGCCTGGCAAGATATGTCTATAAAAATGCTGTTACTTCAGCCTGGGCCCATCAAACCCTCAGGAGACATGAGCTAGGGTAGTTATGACTATTTTGAGTTTATTAATTGGTGGTGGCACTGTAACATTAACATTGTTGAGGCAGCAAATTGTAAGGATTAAAAGCATAAGCCACAGGTCTTCCCTAGCTGTCCAATGGTTAAGACTCCATGCTTCCACTTCAGGGGATGCAGGTTCAATCCCTGATCAGGGAACTAAGATCTCACATACCAGGCAGCATGACCAAAAAAAAAAAAAAAAAAGAATAAGCTACAAAGTCAGTCTTCCTGGGTTTGAATCTTGACCCTGGTACTTCCTAGCTGTATGATGTTGGACAAGTAATCCCATCTCTCTGGTTAACTCATGGCATCATAATTACTTCTACATGTATCAGTCAGAATAGGCTAGGTTATACGGTAGTGACACTGAGTTCTGGCCGTCAGTGGACTAACACTTCAAAATTGATTTCTTGCTCATAGAAATTGGCAGATGTGTTCCTTGCCATGGCTTAGGGATCCAGCTAGCTTCCTTCCTGTGGCACCTCAGTGCTTGCATAGCTTCCAGGGTTGCCTAGGCAACCTGAGAGCATCAGAAGATTAGAGCTTTGAGCATCCTGCACTGGCTTTTAAATGCTACTACTGGGAAGTCAACTAGATCCCCAATTCTTCAACTAAAAGATACCTCGAGCTTTAATTAAGACCCAGCACAGCCAAATAAACAAAAATATCTTTTTTTAAAGGGCCAACCTAGGGTATTTGATCTCAGTCACTGGAATGATAGAGATGCCATTAAACTAGTTGGGGAAGGTGAGGAGGAAGGTAAAGATGTCCCAAGCTCGACACATCTCTAAGACCCCTGTGGAGACAGTGAGTAGGATACAGAATGGAGGCGCCTAAAGATAGAGATATCTGGGCTGAAGATAGAAACCTGGGCATAAGCCGATCCTAGAGATGGAATTTATTTATTTATTTTGCCATGCTGTGTGACTTGCAAGATTCTATTTCCATGACCAGGGGTTGAAACCTAGCCCTCGGCAGTGAAACACAGAGTTCTAACCAATGGACCACCAAGAAATTTCCGGGAGGTGGAATTTAAGCTAAAGGAAATCAACTCAATATTTATTGAAAAAGACTGATGCTGAACTCCAATACTGTGACCACCTGACGGGAAGAGCTGACTCATTGGGAAATACCCTGATGCTGGGAAAGATTGAAGGCAAAAGAAGAGGGCAGCAGAGGATGAGATGGTTAGATAACTTCACCAACTCAAAGGACATGAATCTGAGCAAACTCTGGGAGATGGTGAAGGACGGGAAGCCTAGCATGCTGCAGTCCATGGGGTCCATCTCCACAAAGAGATGGACACAACTTAGCAACTGAACAACAACAACAACAAAAGAGGGAGATCCACAATGGCGTGAGTGGGCTAGAGAGGCAGACTAAGGTTTAGAGCTGGTCAGAATTGAGAGATGAGGGAGCCAGACCTAGATGACTGTAACTGGCAAAGAGTGCTATGAGGATGTATGCTACAAGCATGGAACTGCAAACTTCAGTTTCAGTCTCAGGCTCAGGCAGGGAGGGCTTCCTAGAAGAGGTGACTCCTAAGCTGACAAAGCTTGAGTGGTTATAACACCAGGCAAGCAAGGCAGAAGTGTGTTCCAGACACAGCCCATGCAAAGGCCTGGCAGCAAGTGAGCCCAGGAAAGGGCAGAGGAGGAAGCTACTGGCAGGGAGGGGTGTGGTCAGAAAGGAATCCAGATCAATCATCAAGCAAACTTTTGGCATCAGCCAAGCCCAGGTTCAGATCTGGTCCTGCCACTCTCTGTGAACTCAGGCAAGTTGACCCAGCCTCCATTTTTTCTCCTGTTAGATCCTGCATCATAGATAAGGCCTGCATAGCAGCCCCAACAAGCCCTCAGGAAGCATAGCTGTGACTGGAGTATTGTCTGTTGTGACCTTGTTATTTGGGCTATTATTCATTATATTATTGAAGAGTCAATACACTCGGGTAGTGATGACAAAAACTTGGCCTTTGTGCACCAGTGCTGAATTGAATCTTAGAGACAGAGTTTTAGGTGAAGTAGAAAAGAATAGCTTTATTGCTTTGCCAAGCAAAGGGAGACACAGAGGGCTTGTGCCCTCAAAACTTGTGTACCAACTCAGGAGGACTTGGTGAGGAATTTTAGAGCAATGGTCCAAGGGCAGGGTTGCTGCTAAGGATCAGGGAGTGTGCAGGGCCTGCACTCCTTTAATCTGACCTCCTGGTGGTCTCCTGATGAGCTTCTCTGGAATGAAGAATGCTTCATCAAGCATCTAACATCTTCCATTGGGTGGAGGTTTTAATTCTGCAGAGCTCAGAGGTATTAAGTGTATCCCTTGAGGCAGAACGAGGATCCTGTCCCAAAGCTGCACTATTGTTTCTTTTTTTTTTTTCAGCTCCGGGTCTTGTTTTTGCTGACTGTATAGAGCTTCTCCATCTTTGGCTGCAAAGAATATAATCAGTCTGATTTCTGTATTGACTATCTGGTGATGTCCATGTGTAGAGTCTTCTTTTGTGTTGTTGGAAGAGGGTGTTTGCTTTGACAGTGTGTTCTCTTGGCAAAATTCTGTTAGCCTTTGCCCTGCTTCATTTTGTACTCCAAGGCCAAATTTGCCAGTTACTCCAGGTATCTCTTGACTTCCTACTTTTGCATTCCAGTCCCCTATAATGAAAAGGACATTTTTTGGGGAGGGGGGGTGTTAGTTCTAGAAGGTCTTGTAGGTGTTCATAGAACCATTCAACTTCAGCTTCTTCAGCATTACTAGTTGGGGCATAGACTTGGATTACTGTGATATTGAGTGGTTTGCCTTGGAAGCAAGCAGAGATCATTCTGTCGTTTTTGAGACTGCACCTAAGTACTGCATTTCAGACTCTTTTGTTGATTATGAGGGATACTCCGTTTCTTCTAAGGGATTCTTGACCACAGTAGTAGATATAATGGTCATCTGAGTTAAATTAGCCCATTCCTTTCCATTTTAGCTCACTGATTCCTAAAATGTCAATGTTCACTCCTGCCATCTCCTGTTTAACCACTTCCAATTTACCTTGATTCATGGAGCTAACATTCCAGGTTCCTGTGCAATATGTTCTTTACAGCATCAGACTTTACTTCCATCACCAGTCACATCCGCAACTGGGCATTGTTTTTGCTTGGCTCTGTCTCTTGATTCTTTCTGGAGTTATTTCTCCACTCTTCTCCAGTAGCATATTGGGCACCTACCGACCTGAGGAGTTAATCTTTCAGTGTCATATCTTTTTGCCTTTTCATACTGTTCATGGGAAGTACGTATGTTTCATTCTTCCCTGATTAGCAACTGTTTGAACTTGCCCTTTGGAACTCAAGGAAGGTCAAGGAGGCTGAAGCCTATTTCCTACAAACAAGTAATGGGGAACACAAAGGCTTTCATGTCCAGGAGCCTCACAGAGTCCTGCTCAGTTTCAGTAATGCTTAAGAGTACAGGTTAAGGACTTTCCTGGTGGTCTAGTCGGTAAAGAGTCTGCCTGCAATGTGGGAGACCTGGGTTTAATCCCTGGGTCAGGAAGATTCCCTGGAGAAGGAAATGGCAATCCACTCCAGTATCTTTGCCTAGAGAATTCCATGGACAGAGGAGTCAGTGTGCTACAATCCATGGGGTCACAGGGAGTCTGACACAACTGAGTGACTAACACTTTGGTGGTCCAGTGGTTAAGAATCTGCCTCACAACGCAGGTTCAATCCCTGATAAGGGAACCAAGATCCCCCAGGCCGAGGAGCAACTAAGCCTGCATGTTGCAGCTACTGAGCCCACATGCTCCAGACCCTGCATGCCACAACTAGAGAGTTCATGGGCACAATGTAAGATCCCACATGATGCAACAAAGATCCTGACACAGTCAAATAAATTTTAAATAATTAAAAAAAATAAGAGTACAAGCTAGGGAGTTTACCCTCAGAATCAGTTTACTTATTTGTGAAATGGAGATGATATATAGCATCCATTCAAAGACTGTTATGAGGACATATGAGCTGTAAAGTGTCAGTAGTTAGTCATGTCGGACCCTTTGCAACCCCATGGACTGCAGCCCACCAGGCAAGAATACTGGAGTGGGTTGCCATTATGTAAATACTTGGGAATGTGCTTGGCAGCTCTTTTTATCAGTAAGTCCCCTACTTATGAATGAGTTCTGTTCTGAGAGTGTACTCGTAAGTCCAATTTGTTCATAAATCCAACAAAGTTAGCCTTGGTACCAACTAACACAAACAGCCATAAAGTACTGTATTGTAATAGGTTTATAATACTGCTCACACAAATAACACAAAACAAACATAAAACATAAAGAAAATATTTCTTAATTTTTATTAAATAAAATTAATTTTTAATATTTTATTTATTATTATTTTTGGATCTTCATGCTGCACACGGGCTTTCTCAACTTATAAGAAAACATTTTTAATCTTACAGTACAGTACCTTAAAAAGCACAGTAGTACCAGGTACATCATCACTGCTTTTATGCTTGCTTCCAGACATCCTGGGCTGGAAATAAACATACTATACTACTGTACTCTATACAGTGAGTGAGTGAGTGAGTGAGTGAAAGTCGCTCAGTTGTGTCGGACTCTTTGTGACCCCATGGACTATCCAGTCCATGCAATTCTCCAGGCCAGAATAGTGGGTGGGTTGCCTTTCTCTTCTCCAGGTGATCTTCCCAACCCAGGTCTCCTGCATTGCAGGCAGATTCTTTACCAGGTGAGCCACAAGGGAAGCCCACTCTATACAGTTCTGTAAAGTACACAAAAGCACAACAGCTTATATAAGAGGATACACGCACCTGACAACGTACACCAAACAGGTGAATTAACTTACGTGATTGGACATGCAAACACATATTTGCATCTTTGGAAGTTTGCAGCTTGAGGGTTTGTATGTAGGGGACTTTCTGTATTAACTAAGGAAGAGCAAGAGTCTACCTCAGGAACCCAAGAGGGCTCCAGGAGGAAGGAATAGACACAGAGTATCCTCTACTATTTAACTGTTTACTGCTTCATTCTGTTAGGAGCCTAGAGTGGGGCATGGAGACCTTTATTTACATTTTACAGATTAGAAAATCACGGCTCAGGTCACTGTTTTGAAATTCCAAGTTATTAAGGGGCAAAGTCAGGATTCAACCCCAACCTGAGTCAGTTTCCAGAGTAGCGCCTAAGGGGTAGAGAGACAGACTGACATCTCCCTCCGAGGGACCCTGAAAAGGTCCTGGGCGCTTACAGGTTGGAAGCAGAGAGCAAGCGAAAGGGTTCCAAAGGTGGCCTCCTTTGCCATTTTCCTTCCCAGCTGCACTTTCCATCTCGGCCACCAACCGACCCTGGGAACGTCCAGCCTCAGAAACCAGGCTGTGGCCAGCGGATTCTTCCTGTATCCGGGCCCCTCTTTAGAGACTGGAAGACCGAGACTACACTTGGACCCGTCCAGGAAAAATAATTCTCGTGGTCTTGGCTCAGGGAGTCAAGGGGTGTGGATGCAGGAGGCACAAGAGGGTCCGATTCGTAGGTGAAACTGGACCACCATCAGGGCTTTGCCTGCAGGATTCCCGCCATAGAAGCGGGCACTTGTCCCAGACTGTGGGCCAAACACAATTCCAGACGCTGTCGTGACAAGGCTGTGATAGGAGACAAGTCCCAAGAGTATCAGGAGTCCTTTTCAGAGGAACCGAAAGCCACATCTGTGAGACGATGGCAGCAGGCTTTGGGGCGAAAATCGACACTAGGTGGCCTTGGGCACGATGACTGCCCAAGTTCCCTCGGAGTTCTAGTTCCCAGGTGCAAGCACCTGGGGCCACATAGAGAAGGGAAAGACCTCAGATCTGTCAACTCAGGGCGGTGTCGGGAATGCAAGGCACTGGAAAGGCAGGGTGGACCTTGGGCAGCGGCATCCAATCACAGGAGGCGGGACCGATGAGCGCATGCGCAGTCTTAATGTCGGCTCTAGGACCGGGCGGATGCGGGCTGGGCCATCCCGCAGAGCCTAACCCGGCCTTGGCAGCCTGAGTCACCCGCCCCGCCCTGCGGAGTCGGACGCAGCCGGAGGCCCCAGAGCTACACCGACGAGCGGACCGGCGGACGCGTGAACGAGGCGGTGAGCGCCCAGTCCGGACTCCCCCTGCACTCTGTAATTCCGGTCCTGGAGGCCTCCAGACCCGAAGAGATCTAAAATCTTAGCCTCAGGGATCTACTACACCCTTGATCTTAGATTCGAGCTCCCAGATCTGTCCGGCCTAGTTATCCCGCCCCAGGGACTCTTCCACCCTTCCTCTCAGGATCTAAAATAAGAGCCCGTGGAAAGGTACCCAGTAAATTCAGCCCTGGGTGCAGCCTCTGGGACCACGATCCGTCCTCTCAATTCTAACAGGAACTCCGTTATCCCAGGCTCCGGGGCTCAACACTTAAAATCTTAGACCTGATCCCACAGACCCAGCAATGAGTCTAGTCTCACTGCTGGTTGCACCTAAATCCTTAAACCCACATTCTGGATTTCCTAAACTCTGTGTCAGGGGCCTCCAGGCGGAGAATTTCTGACCCACGGTTCTGACCCGCCTCAAACCTCTAGGGCTCTGGATCTCAGACTCGAGCGCTAGCTTGGGACCCCCCACCTGGAGAATCCCACTTGACCTGGCCAGTGCTTGGTACTTCATGATGCCTATGCGTAGACTCAGTCCAGAGTTTTTCAAGCCAGATGCAGACCTTTGGAACTGAAGGAGGTTTCAAACCTGATTTTCTGTCCGTATGCCACAGTCCAAGAACTACCTCCCCCAGAAGCCCAGACCTCACCCCGAATGGGCCCTTAAGCCCCAGCCGGAGGATAGGTCTTCGCCTAGAGGTTTCATATTACTTCCTCACGTCCAGCAGTCAGAAATGCGTATTTTTGTGGGGGAAGGGGCGGGCTCAGGGACGAGACAGCCATCTGACCCCTTTCTCCCTCCTCAGGAATCAGCCATGTTCCTGGTTAACTCGTTCTTGAAGGGTGGCGGAGGCGGCGGAGGAGGCGGGGGCCTGGGCGGGGGTCTAGGGAATGTGCTTGGAGGCCTTATCAGCGGGGCCGGAGGCGGCGGCGGTGGCGGAGGTGGAGGCGGTGGAGGCGGCGGCGGAACTGCCATGCGCATCCTGGGCGGGGTCATTAGCGCCATTAGGTAAGGCGGAGCCTGGTGATGGGCGGGGCCTGAGGAGGCGGCTTGTCCAGCAATAGAATGGGGTAACCTGGACACTGACCAGGAACCTTAATTAGGCTGGGCCGGGCCTGGGCTAGGAGACCCGCTTTGAGGGGGCCGACCTTAATGAGTTCATGGGGGCGGAGCTTGACATGGGGGTACTCTGATTACTGAGGGGACACAGTCTGATGGACCAGCGGGGCTTTGGGAGGTGGGGCTTAACGGGGCTCGCGGGGCCTACTTCCGCTAACCTGGAGACAAACGTTAAGGGGGCGGAGCCAGTGAGGCTGGTTATCACTTCATGGGGGCAAGGCTAGCCTTGTGCACGCGGTGTGGCCCTCGTAGGTGGGTCAATGAGGTGTGCTCAAAAGAGGTCTAGCCCTTATAGGATTGGGGAAAAGGCCATCAAGGGGCAAGGCTAGGCTGGGAACTGACTGGATTAAAAATGTCCTAGTGAAGGGGTACGACTGAAGCGACTTAGCAGCAGCAGCAGTGAAGGGAGAGTAGGGGTCGGTAGGTGCCTGGTAGGTCTTAGCCATTGAGTGTGATACTATGAAGGGGTGAGGACTAATGGAGCTGGGGTGGGATACTGAGAAGACACAAACGTTAGAAGCTTTGGTGGAACCCAGGAGGGTGGGGCCCCGGGAAGCTGGGGCCAAGCTTCTATGAGGAGAGCCCTTGAAGGGGCTGGGTCCTTTGAGGAATCTGCCGTTATGAAGGTGTGCTCTGGCAAGGGGGATCTTACTGTGGGGGCACAACCAGGGCGGCAAGGATAGGGATAGGTGAGGACAAGGACTGATGAGGGCGGAGGGAGCAAGCAGGTAGGGTGGCGAGCTGGAGGTTGAGGGATGGGGAGTGGGGGCTGGCTGCCGGCTGGAGGCCCCGCCCCCTGGCACTAACCCCCACCCCCATGTTTTCCTTCAGTGAGGCGGCTGCGCAGTACAACCCAGAGCCCCTGGTAAGCCGCCACCTGTTTTCTCATTCTGAGGCCTTTTCTAACGCCCATCCTTGTCCCTTTGAAGAAGCCCCATCCCTTTCCTTATGAAATTTATCTCACTGAATCTCTCCCTTATAACATCCTCAAACTTAGCTATTATTTTCCAGTCGCTAAGTCATATCCAACTCTTTGCGGACTTAGTTATATCCATTCCTATTCATTGCCCACCTCTCATTCATTGGTCACTCACCACTCAGCCCACTCAGACTTTGCCAACCTACTGCTGTCCCGGCCAGGGCACCCTTCCCCCTACCTGCTCTGAAATCTCCTCCCTCTGCAGCCCCCTCGCACACATTACTCCAACATCGAGGCCAATGAGAGTGAGGAGGTCCGGCAGTTCCGGAGGCTTTTTGCCCAGCTGGCTGGAGATGTAAGTAAACAGGGGACCCCAGACCTGTCCTTAACCCTTCCATGCCTTCCCTTGGGCTGCCCTTTACATGTACACTCCACCATGGCAATCCCAAAGTTCCCATCCTCCTTCATCACACCCTCAGACCCCTCAGTCACCCCTGACCCATTCCTAACTTCTCCCCCCAGGACATGGAGGTCAGCGCCACAGAACTCATGAACATTCTCAACAAAGTGGTGACCCGACGTGAGTAACCGGGGTCAGCAGACAGGGCAGGTTTGGAGGCATGGTGGCTGGGGTAGTTGTGATCTCTGGCCTCTGACCTTCAACCTGTATCCCACAGATCCTGATCTGAAGACTGATGGCTTTGGCATTGACACATGTCGCAGCATGGTGGCCGTAATGGATGTATCCTTGAGAGTAGTCTGGTGGAGAACTTGAGGATGAGGGAATTTTCTCTGGCCATGCTGCGTGGTTTGTGGGATCTTCATTCCCCAAGCAGGGATTAAACTGGGGCCCTGGCAGAGTAGGGAGTCCTAACCACGGGACTGCCAGGGAATTCCCAAGAAGGGATTTTCTGCGAGAGTGGCTGGGGCAGTCAGGGTGTAGGTTTCATACCCACAGATGTGGACATGTGTACATTAGAACACACCCACCTATGGACATGTGGCAATACATAATAACATCAGCTGTCATAACTGGCACTTTACTTACATTTACTTGACAGCCACCTTGTTGGACAGGTGTGATTATTATATTCCATTTTACAGATGAAGAAACCAGGACCTAGAGAGGCAATCATTCACTGACCTAATAACCTTATAACCCCACCTTGTAACTGCCATAGGTTTGTCCACATGCACATACACATATATAAGGGCACACCCACATACATGAAGATATGTAGGGCGTGTGTATGGGAACACACATCATTCACTGACTTTGGACACAGGCACATACTGCACAAAGCATTATAGACATACATATATATGCATGTCATGTGATGACATACATGTGTTGTCTAGGGTGAAACAAATGCAGCTCAGCCTCCTAGCAAGGTTATTGAACCTCTCTGCGCCTCAGTGTACCTCTTGATAAAATTGGGTGAATGATAATGGTGATACCAAATTGGCGTTTCATGCAAAAGGCTTAGCACAGTGGGCAGCACAGAGTAAGTGGTCTGCACACACTAACTGTTACTGTGATCTCACTTGCGTAGATTTTTCAGCTCTGAAGCTGTTTCTCTGTCACCCAGATACAATACTGATGGGGCTGGTATCTTGAGGATTTAGTGAGACAAGTGATGTTCCTGAGAAGTTTAGCACTATCTAAAGTCATGTGATAAGTCTTGGCCATTGTTGCTATTTACTGAGAATTTATCAAGTGCCAGCCCTGAGCTGAGTGAGGGCTTTATACCAATATCTCATTCACTTTTTATCACAAATGCATCAGGTATTTACTCTTATCGCCTCATTTCCCTAGAGTTCTAAGATACCCTGGTGTTTTACATGTCCTAACATTTGTAAGTTTGAATTACTATCAAAGAATGTTATAAATGAGGATTTCATGTGATTATGTGTAAAGAGAGTCTTTAGAAATACAAACTAAAGTACCTATGGGCAAAACGAACAATGAAGCCACACACAAGGTGGCAGGCCGAGGGTGGGATGGGAGCTGGGCTTTTAGCCCAGGCTCCCCTGCTTGGCCCTTACCATCATCGTGTACACTGTTCACACTTCTGGGTATGGCTATTCTTAACCCCCTCCTACCAGAGTGACACGACTGGTAAACTGGGCTTCGAAGAATTCAAGTACTTGTGGAACAACATCAAAAAGTGGCAGGTGTGTTCAGCCTCTGAAACGACTGGCACAAAGACAGTGCCCCAAGCCTTGGAAATGCCACGCCCCCTGAGGCCCAGTTGAATCCTGACCTCCTTATCCCCACAGGCCATATACAAACAGTTTGATGTTGACCGTTCAGGGACCATTGGCAGCAGTGAACTCCCAGGGGCCTTTGAGGCAGCAGGTGTGGCTGGCAGGAACATGGTGGGACTCGGGGTGGGAATGGTGAGGCAGCCCCCACTGATCTGATCTGAGCCTGAATCCTGGGGCTGGGAGAGGGTTCGGCTACGTGGCCCCCACACCTGTTAACTAAATCGTTCTCAGGATTCCACCTGAATGAACATCTCTACAACATGATCATCCGACGCTACTCAGATGAGGGAGGGAACATGGATTTTGACAATTTCATCAGCTGCCTGGTCAGACTGGATGCCATGTTCCGTAAGTGACACTCTAGCTCTCTTCCCAGGTGGGGATTTGTCCAGCCTCCTTGGGCCAAGCCTCCTTTGAGCCTGACACTGAGGTAGGCAGTGTTAGGGGCACAGCAGTGACTGAGACAGCCCATGTTCTTGCCCTTATGTTGCTCACAGTCCACAGGAGAGGCAAAATACCAGACAGTGACAGCTCGGGATGGTTAAGTCTGGGATCGGGGAAGCCTTTGCACAGTGATGGGGGCTGAGGGGAAGGTCAGGGTAGATCAGGTTTAGACTTGTAACTGGGAGCTCGTCAAACTTAACTAGGCAGCTGATGTACCTTAAGTGATCAAGAAGGCCTTTCTGGAGGAGGCAGAGCATGTGTGAATTGAGACCTGGTGGGTAAGAAGTGACCCCAGCAAGCGAGTGGGGAGCAGTGTTGCATTGGGAAAAGCCTGTGTGAAGGCCTAGGAAGGAAAGAGGAGATGGTGATCTCGGTGATTTTGGTTAGAGTATTTATTTCACAGAGGAGGAACCTAGGGTTCACAGAGGCGAATTTCTTGCTCACAGCCACTTAGCTACAAGTCACAAAGCTAGAATTTGAGTGCAGATTTGTCTGAGAGGGGGGGCAGGAGCAGTGGGATGGTCAGGCCATGCAGGGCTGTGAATGCCAAGTTTGGAGGTGCTCAGACACTAAGGGGGTCGGTGAACAGGGTCTAGGCAGGGGAAGAACAGCGTCTCAGGTTTCCTCTAGGAAGATCTCCCGGCATGCCGAGAGCCCAGGGCGGACAGCATATTAAGAGCATGCAGGGAAGAGAAGGGGCCGGTATGTCGGGGACATGAAGGGAAGGTGGGAGAGGACAACAGGGCAGATGGTGCCAGAAGCCATGTATGAGAGGGTCAAGAAATGGCCTGGGGTTTACCAGCATAGGGCCAGCTGTGCATGGAGTGTCCAGGGTACCACACGCGTGGACCCCGAGGGTGGTAACTGAGCCGTGAGTGAGAGAGAGCCACGCAGACTGTGGGCACCTGTTTACATACAGGTTTGGCTCTGAGTGGGGAACATGGAGATGAGTTTCAGGGCAGGAGTAGGGACCACAACAGACTGTAGGAGTAGGAAATGCAGAGCCTCCTTCCAGTAGCTTGTTGCAGCTGGAACTGGAGGTTGGTTGGGGGCTGAGGCTTGGGCAGAGGGTGATGAGGGGCGTGAAGGTCAAGATATGGAGGCCATTATTGAGATGAGTAGCAGTCTGGGTTCTAATCCCAGTTTCCTTTTTCTCTATGTAACACAGGCACATCACTTCACCTTTCTGTGCCTTATTTTAAAATGACACTTAGCTCCCCAAATCGGATTAAATTAATTCATACATGGAAAGCACTTTATATAGGTGGTTTCCAGAGCAGACAGACTACTAGCTGTTAGTATTATCATATATTAGTATATTTTAGTCCTAAAAGCCAGTCCCACCAACCCTTCCTTTCCCCAGGTGCCTTCAAATCTCTCGACAAAGATGGCACTGGACAAATCCAGGTGAACATCCAGGAGGTAAGAACCCCCATCTCCACCCTGGGATGTGGGATCCTAGCAGGGGGCCCCTCCCCTCAGCCCCATGTACCAGCTTGGAGCTAGGGCTCCCTCCCTCCCATTTTCCCAAAGAGCCCTGGGTGAGAGCAGAGAAGGGCTGCTGGTGTTCCTGGGTTCCCTGCTCCTCACTGTCTGTCCCTTCCTTTCCCCAGTGGCTGCAGCTGACCATGTACTCCTGAACGGGAGCCCCAGGCCTGCCCCCTCATCACCTCGCTGTAGGAGTCACCTTGGACTCTTCGGTCTCCCCCAGGGCTGATTCTGTCTGCAGTCACATCTTCGTGGGTCCTGCTGACCCACAGGCCTTTCTGTCCTCTCAGCCCTTGGCACCTGGATTCTCAGTCAACAGCCAGGGCCCAACATGCTTCAACATGCCTTGCCCCTCGAGTCACCCCCACCCAGCACACTCATCTCGTCTACTCCATAACCCTTCTCTTGCACCTGTGCCAAGCCCAACATTTTTGTGGCTTCCACACCCCAAGGGCCCTTCTCTTAGTTCTGGGAGGATCACTCCAGTCCCTCCACACCCAGGCACACCCATTCGGTTACCACCCAGGCACCTGAACTCCAGGCCAAAACAGGGCCACATGCCCCAGTGCCTTTGTCTATATTCTGCTCCCAGGCTGCCAGGCCTGGGAGGAAATAAATGCACCCTAGTTGCTGCTCTCTTCGAGATCTGCCTCCTGTTTTGAGTTGGGGGGTGGCTCTGCCTCTGTTTGAGGCAGAGGAAGCCTGTCTGTGTGTGTCTCCTAGTCCCAGTCTTTTTTCTCATTCTGGATCCCAGTTGAGCTGTAGCCTTATTCTTGCTGAGGTCTCGCTCAGATCCCATGGAAACCAAGACTAGAAGTCTGGACCATCTCTGCTTCTGCTGCAAGAGCCAGACCTGTGGGAGGTCTCAGTGTCCCCCTGGCTGTGCCCCCCAAGGCCATGTTTGCCCCTCTCAGCTTCTGTGCTTGAATAAGTCTGTCTTCACTTGCCTCTGCCTCTCTGGTGTCATACATTGTGCTCAGGATCTTCCTCCCCACCCCCGGGCCTCTGCAGGGAGAGGGACTGCCATCCCAGGATACAAAGCAGGTCCCCAGACCCTGAGGGGACAGCCCAGGGATGCTGTTTGGGGCTTCTGGGAGGGCTGAGAGGCAGTGACATCCTAGGGATAACCTGGTCTAGTAGGAGGGTCCCAGGGTTGTCCACAGGGCAGAGATGACTTGCTGGTGGAAGGATGGGCTAGGAGGCACAAATAGGGAGCATGGAGCTGGGCTGGGTTCCCCAGGAAACCACATTTATTGATGCCTGTTCGGGTCCTGCAGACTTCTTGGTTTCACTTCTTGTGAGGGAAGGAGGCCCAGCCAAGGCAGTACAAGCTGTAGAGAGTGCCTAGGGAGGGAGTGGGGGGGATACTGAATGAGGCCCCAGTTCCCTCCCTGAGCCCCATCTTGCTTCTGAGCCCATGCTGCAGGCTCGAGTCCCTTCCCAAACTGCCCTTCAGCTGGGGAAATGCTGGACCTTGATACAGACCAGGCTTCAGGCTTTCTCCCCAGATGCATCACTAGCCCAGCCATCTTCCTGGGACAGGAGCCCAAGCCCTGGGGTGCCCTCCGTATTTGTCAGCCCAGGCTCCCATAGAGTCCCACATCCGCTCAGAATCCAATTCTCTAGCGAAACCCTAGCGCCAGAACCCGCCCCTTCCCCTCTCCATCTCGAGCCTCGCCGCCTCCTCCCGCAGTTCAGGCCTAGCCTGGCCCTGCACTCACCCCCCAGACACAGAGTCATCGTCACTCGATACAGGATGTTGTCTGTTGCACCGCCCTTCAAGTGCACCGGGAGGCCATTGTCCTCCTGGAATTTGGGGGCACACGACGAGAAAGGCGCTGTCAGCACCGCAGTCCTTAAGCTCCTGCCACCCCCAACTTCTCGGGAGCAAGCGGGCGGCCCAGGCTCCTCCCCCGCTCCGCCCCCGCTCCGCCCACCTGGAAGAGTTTCTGTTTCTCAGCTACTCGGTTCTCGAAGCGGTTCCGGGCGGTTGAGCTAAAGGAGCGGACCAGCGCCTGGGAGACCTGTGCAGAGGGGATGGATGGACATTGGGGGAGTCTGGAGGGGCGTCCCGGAGGAGGTCCCTTTGCGGGGAGGGTGTCGGACTTTGCGAAGCTCTGATTTGGGGGACACTCCTGTCCCTTGGGAGCGTCTCAAAGGCAAGATGCGAACTGACAGCGTGAGTGGGGGAGGGTGTCCTGGCAAGAAAGGCCTAGATGAACGGAACTCGTGCCTAGAGGGTCTGGCTTGAAGGTTATCGGACCGTCTAGAGGATCGGACCCAGAAGGAAGGCTCACGTTCCGCGGGTCCCAGTCCCGAGAGGTTTTTTTTTTCTTTTCGGTTCCCAGGGTTAATGGGAGGAGCCCAGGTCGCGGGAAGGGCAGGGCTGGATCGGGGTGCTTAGGGAATTTCCCGGCAGCCTAAGAAGTTAGGGAGAGGGGAAGGAATGCTAAGGGAGCCCTGGATGAAGGGAAGAAGTTCCAACTCTGGGCTTTTGGTCAAGTTAACGGGTTCCCGGCTGTCTCAAAAGATTTTGGGTTGGGAGCGGGGAGAGGGGCCCCAGGCTTATTAGGAGGGAGTCCCGAGCCCTGAAGGGGGCTCACGTTCCAAGTCCCCAGATCCCGGAATTTGGGGAGAGTCTCATATAGGGGTGAGAGTTTCCGAGTTGGGGGCCGCAACCCGACCCTTGGGGGCCCTCACCCGCAGGGCCCTCATCCTGTGTCCTCCTCTTCGGCCGGAGTCACCTCCCCTCTCTGCCCAAGGACAGACGGCGCCCCACCCTCGGGGGAGTCCCAGGCCACGCCCCCCGCGCGCCCCAGGACACCGCGGTCCCGGAGGACGCTTTCCGATTCGTCCAATAGATGGGCGGGGAAGACGCTGCAACCCCATCCCCGCATCCCAGCGCCGAATGGTTGGAGCACCCATCTGTTACTCATCTCAGAATTCTGTTGGTCCACGCGGAGAGGAAAGCGGTCCCAGAGAATACATTTTTAGGTTGTTTCTGCGGAGGTATCCGGCTGGGGCAAGTGCAGTTCCTCCGGTGGGTTCCTCGGATCTCTCCTTATCCGGTTAATGTTGAGAGCAACTAAAGGAAGGTAAGACACCATCTTTCATTATGCCATTTTCCTCCCACGTTGTAACAGATGGCTATGGCTTTGGCTAAAGGTCAATGTTCATTTTTGGGTTCAGGGACTACGTTGTATGGAAAGTACACTCAACTCACACTACATCCAGATGAGATACGAGACCCAAGGAAGTAGATTACGCCCATATCTCATAGAGGAGGGAGCATACGCTGCTTATTTATTAAGTGGAATGAAGGGCAGGATAATTTCCTTGTTTAAATAATTATTTTTCATTATCTTTGTTTATTGTGAACCCATGTAGCTGACTGCTTAAGTTAAACTTGCGCACAAAATGACTGCGCTGCATAGCAATCGTCTTTGCTTCTTCATCTTACCCCCGCCTCCACAGTCGGTTCTTCACCCTGGAAAACAGTGTAGTTGCTCTGTCTGTTGACCTTAGACTCCACTGCATCCCCAGCACCTGACAAATGGGTGGATTTGATAAATATTTGTCAAAGGATATACAATATAAGCCAAATGTTCTCTAACTTGGTCACTCCCACCTACTTAACCAAGTAGGGCTTCAGTGCTTCTCCTAGATTCTACTCATTTAGATATTTCCAGTCATCCAGGAAGTGGCCACACATGTGCTCATTCCCCCAGCTGTCCCCTGTTATCTGCAGCTGTGTAGGATCAGTGTTCAGGGAAGAAAACAAAAATTGCCCTGGGTTGGGATACCAGAAATGTTGGAAAGGCTGAAGGAGTGTCCTCTAAGCAGGACTGCGAACTGATGTATGGGGCCCTGTGCAAAATGAAAATGTGGGACTCCTCCTTCAAACAGCAAACGGAAAGAAAAAAAACCGCTGTTAAAAACACTAAGATATTGGGACTTGCCTGGTGGTCTAGCTGTTGGGGCTCTGCGCTTCCAAGGCAGGGGGCACGGGTTCGGTCCCTGGTCAGGGAACTAGATCCCACATGTTGCAACTAAGACCTGGCACAGCCAAATAAATATAGATATTAAAAAAATAAAAATACTAAGATATAAAGCATTTTCCTTTCTTCCATGATTGTTCTTAACCTGTCGTGGTGTTTTTAATGTGCTATTCATTGTCATGCTCCCTAGAGCAAGGGATACCCTGGGGTGAGTCCAAGCTCTCACAGTCACCTGGGTGACCTGCCCTGCAACTTTGTGTGTCTGTACACATGGCTGCTGGCTGCCAAGTTCTCCTTCTCTCCCCACCAACCACTGGACCAACTGGTGCCTTGGCCTGAAGTGGAGAAGTCAAACAAGGCATATCTCCTTCCCACAGGCTTGCTCCCTACAGGGAGATGCAGCCTCTCTTCCAAGAAGACACAGGAACTGGGATCAGCGGTAGGCAGGATACTCGCCCCTGCTGGTCACCTGCTGAATATGCCATGGACTGCCAACTGAGGAGGGAGTAGCTGCCACTCTGCCCTGCCCTCAGAGGCCATGGGATGTGTGTAGTGGACCTTGACCCTCCTGAAGCCCAGGCCCTCAGGAGGCAGAACAGGCAGCTAAGAGCCTGTCTCAGGGGTGACAGTGTGCTGGGAAGAGAGAATGCACACAGGTCAGGCTCTAAGTTCCTGATGCCTGCTCCATTGTCCCAGCAGACTTCACTTATAAACACAAAACACAAATTCAAAGATAACATGAAGAATTACAAGGTAGCGTGCTTCCCTGGTGGTTAAGAATCTGCCTGCCAAGGCAGGCGATATGGGTTCGATCCCTGGTCAGGGAAGATTCCACATGCTGTGGAGCAACTAAGCCCGTGTACCACAGCTACTGAAGCCTGTGAACCTAGAGCCCATGCTTCACAATGAGGAGTAGCCTCCACTTACCACAACTAGAGAAAGCCCGGGTGCCATAAAGACGGCCCAGCACGGCGTATAAATAATAAATCACAAAAATCTGGGTTGAATGAGCAGCAGTTCATAAAAAATAAAAAGGAATTACATGATGGCAACTGCGGAGGATTAAACTCCCCACTTCTGAGGGTGGGGCTTGGCGTAGCTGCACTAGACACATGCCTCACTTTTAGGCTAGTCCTATAGGACTGACACTCAGGACCTAAAAACTGACCTAAGAAGGCTGTTCTCTGAAGCTGCCCCTACAGGGACAGAGTCCAGAACACATCCTGTAGCACTGACCTTGGTCAGGAAGCCCTAGTCACCAACTGCTGCTGGGACTCCCCTGGTGGTCCAGTGGCTGAGACTCCTCACTCCCAATGCAGGGGACCTGCATTCGATCCCTGCTTGGGAACTAGATCCTACATGATACATCTAAAATTTCTGCATGCAATAAATAAATAAAAATTCTGCATGCTGCAACTAAAAAAAAAAACAAGACCTGCATGCTCCAAGGAAGATCTGTATACGGCAACTAAGACCTGGTGCAGCCAAATAAATAAAAAGAAATATTAAAAAGAAAAAAGAAGCTGCTGCTGCCATCACTCAGGTCGCCTTTAGGAATGGGTTCATCAGCTTGCAAGACTAAAGAGCTCAACTTCAGGATCAAGAGCCAGCTGGGGGATGTAAACTCTGTTGCCCTGTGTTAGGATAAACGCTTATTGATATAACAAAAAGGTACCAAAATTCTCTGATTTGAAGAACACAGAACATATATTTACCAATCTCACCCTGTGGTTATTATTTGGATCTTGATATGGGCAAACAAAACAAAAAAAAAAACCTGCAACACTTTGAGACAATTGGAAATTTAAACAATGATTGACTTTAAAAAAAATAAATGTAAAAAATATATTTACTTTTGGCTGTCCTGGGTCTTTGTTGCTTCGCGAGCTTTTCTCTGGTTGCAGGCTTCTTATCTCAGTGGCTTCCCTTTTTGTGGACCACAGGCTCGAGGGCACTGAGCTTCAGTAGTTGCAGCGTGTGGGCTCAGTAGTTGCGGTTCCGGGCTCTAGAGCACAGGCTCAACAGTTACGGCCAACAGAGTGAGTTGCTCCTTGGCATGCAGGATCTTCCTGGACCAGGGATCGAACCCAAGTCTCCTGCATTGGTGGGCAGATTCTTTACCACTGAGCCACCAGGGAAGCCCCGATGATTGACTTTTCCCACAACATTTTATGAAAAATTTCAAAGATACAGAAAGGGTAAAGGAATCTTCTAGTAAACACTCATATACCCACCACCTAGATTCTATAATAAACACTTTGCTACATTTGCCTTATCACATGAATAGCCATCTATACCTCTATCCATCCATATAATTTTTTGATCTATTTTAGAATAGATTGCAGACATTAATATTTTTAATTCAAATACTTCATGTGTCATTAACTAGACTGCTTGGATATTTTATTATAGTAAATAATTTAAACTTTTATTTCTATTGTGGTTGTGTGTTTTTTTAAGAGTGCGTCTCTACGTTTTGGAAATACATACTCAAATACTTTTTGGTGGAATAGTATGAAGTCTAGTATCTAACGGCCAAGTAACAACTCACCTCAAAATGTGGCCTTCCCTGGTGGCTCAGAGGGTAAAAGCGTCTGTGTACAATGTGGGAGACCCGGGTTCGATCCCTCGGTCGGGAAGATCCGCTGGAGAAGGAAATGGCAATCCACTCCAGTTCTATTGCCTGGAAAATCCCATGGACAGAGGAGCCTGGTAGGCTTCAGTCCTTGGGGTCACAAAGAGTCGGACACGACTGAGCAACTTCCCTAGTATCTAACGGCCAAGTAACAAATCACCTCAAAATGTGGAGGCGTAACACAATAGTAAACATTTCACAGCCTCTGTGGGTGAGGATCTGGGGATTTAGTTCAGCTACAGCGTCACAGCTCAGGGCAGGAACCTACCAGAATTTGCCTGTCCTGAGTGGGGAGGGAGACTGTCGGCAGCCAGGCAAACTTCGAGTCCAGAACCAAGCTTTGGTGTCACTCTGCTGCCGTCTTGTGGCAGGTCTGGAAAACAGCCCTCCCACCTTTACTTCCCACATTTTAATCCCTTTTGATGATGTTTGAGGACTTGCCTTTAGATAACTTTTTACTTTTAACTCCCCAGTTGTTGAGTAGATCATGAGTTCAATATGGTTTAAAATTCATAAGTGTGTATAGGAAGAAAAACTTCCTTCTGATCATTCTCTGTGATCCTCTCCAGGGGAACTATTCTGTGTGTCCTTCCAAGGAAATTTTATGCATGTAGAAAACAAAACAAAAATAACCCCTCAAATACAACAACAAAAGTACAAAAATATACTCGGCCTTCCCCAGGCATAAAAGGATAATTTATTCCTGAAGTCAGCAGGTATTCAGTGATATTTGTTGATCCTGATTTGAACAAGCAGTATGTATATATTTTCAACAAAGAAAAAATATAAAAATAATATGACCAAACAGGGAAATGTGAACACGGACTGAAAATTTTATTATAAGAAGGAATTAATGTTCATTTTTTAGGGGTAATATGGAGCTTGAAACTGTATATAGGCCCCTGTGTCCCTGATTTTTGAAGTAAAAGGCTTTTGCTTTAGTCTCCCAGTCCTCCCCAGAGTCCCAAAAGGCTTGCTCAAGAGTTAATGATTAGAAAATGTGAAGATGTAGAAACAAGAAATAGCTGTTGGACTGGGAAGCCAGTAACAGTTTACACTATAAACCAGTCACATAGCAGAATCACAACACCCAGTTCCCTGAAGATATGAAGGTCTGATACACCTTCCTAAGTTGTTCCTGTAAGGAACCAGACCCCCACCAGCTGAAAACTGCTGGCCTCAAGCACATAGACCCCAGAACAGTTGAAACCAGAAGACTGACAATGTGCAAAACTTCACCTTGATCCCACCAATCAACACATTTCAGTATAATAGCTCCAGTGTTTGAACAAAATATTTCATTAATTCAGCTCTTTGATGAGATTCATTTTAACGATTCTTACTGCATTTGGAAACAATGCATCTAATAAAATTCAGAAGAATCTCTTTGGGTGCCAAAGTTTTGTCATATAAAGAATTATTCCTGTAATTCTTCCAATAGTTTAATAGCTCCACTATCTTTTCTGGTCATACTTATAGCTCCATTGCTTGTAATTCCTTCACAAAATTTTCAATTTCATGTGTACTGATTAATAATACCTTTTTATAATCCTGTTGGTATGTTCAATCCTGTGAGTATTGAGTTGAATTTAAATAAAACTAAACTGTCATAAAATTATCTTTTTGTGTTTTTTTTTCCCCTTTGGCAGTACGCATCGCTTGCAGGATCTTAGTTCTTTAACCAAGGATTGAACCCAAACCCTTGGTGATAGCATGGAGTCCTAACCACTTGACTGCCAGGGAATTCTCATAAAATTATCTTGATATGTCACATAAATGAAGAGTATTGTGAAGTTTGCAGTATTAGTAATCTAAGGAAATAGACTATATCAAATCTATGCCAGACTTGATGGCCTAAAAACAATTGCTTCCTAGTATTTCACAGCAGTGTAGGTTTGGTTTGATGAGATATATGCCCTTATTATTGAGAAGTAGAGTTCTAACTTATCTGTTGACTTATTATGGAAAAATTATATACACTATATCCCAAAATAGAAGTTTTTTTTTTTTCTTGGTTGAGCTGTATGACTTGTGGGATCTTTGTTCCCCCACCAGGGATTGAACCTGGGCCCTCAGCAGTGAAAGTGCCAAGTCCTAAATTGTTTCACTGATACTTTGTCACACCAAATGCAAGTGAGTACAAATAAGGTTAAGGTAAAGGAACCCTCCTTTAGCAGTGAGGTGAGTAGGAGACAATCAAAACAGATCACCCCACCAGGTAAAGAACCTGGAGCAGGTGAGGTTCTGGATGAGGGTGATGGGAATACAGAATGGGCTGAGGAAGAAGGAAGCTGTCAATTATGGCCTTGTGACCGGTTACAAAAATGAAAATTGTAGTGGCTTTCCATATTTCCCATTTTCCTATTAAAAAAAAACATGTACTTGCTTGACTGTGCTGGCTGTTTGTTATGGCAGATGAGCTCTTTAGTTGCGGATTGTGGGACTGAACCCTGTCAAGGATTGAACCCAAACCCTTGGTGATAGCATGGAGTCCTAACCACTTGACTGCCAGGGAATTCTCATAAAATTATCTTGATATGTCACATAAATGAAGAGTATTGTGAAGTTTGCAGTATTAGTAATCTAAGGAAATAGACTATATCAAATCTATGCCAGACTTGATGGCCTAAAAACAATTGCTTCCTAGTATTTCACAGCAGTGTAGGTTTGGTTTGATGAGATATATGCCCTTATTATTGAGAAGTAGAGTTCTAACTTATCTGTTGACTTATTATGGAAAAATTATATACACTATATCCCAAAATAGAAGTTTTTTTTTTTTCTTGGTTGAGCTGTATGACTTGTGGGATCTTTGTTCCCCCACCAGGGATTGAACCTGGGCCCTCAGCAGTGAAAGTGCCAAGTCCTAAATTGTTTCACTGATACTTTGTCACACCAAATGCAAGTGAGTACAAATAAGGTTAAGGTAAAGGAACCCTCCTTTAGCAGTGAGGTGAGTAGGAGACAATCAAAACAGATCACCCCACCAGGTAAAGAACCTGGAGCAGGTGAGGTTCTGGATGAGGGTGATGGGAATACAGAATGGGCTGAGGAAGAAGGAAGCTGTCAATTATGGCCTTGTGACCGGTTACAAAAATGAAAATTGTAGTGGCTTTCCATATTTCCCATTTTCCTATTAAAAAAAAACATGTACTTGCTTGACTGTGCTGGCTGTTTGTTATGGCAGATGAGCTCTTTAGTTGCGGATTGTGGGACTGAACCCTGGCCCCCTGCGTTGGGAGCCCCAAGTCTTAGCCATTGGCCCCCAGTGAAGTCTCTTATTTGCCTGTGTGTGTGTGTGTGTGTTGCTCAGTCGTGTCCTACTTTTGCGACCCCATGGACTATAACTCGCCAGTCTCCTCTGTCCATGGAATTCTCTAGGCAAAAATACTGGAGTAGGTTGCCATGCCCTTCTCCAGGGGATCTTCCTGGCCCAGGGTTTGAACCAGGATTTCCTGCATTGCAGGCATTCTTTACCATCTGAGCCACGAAGAATGGCCAGTCGCCCATTTTTCTACTATATGTATTTATTTGTACATGCTATTTTCTCCTCTTTCCTTGATACCTTTTTAGTTTGTATGCAAGTTGTTGGAAGTTAGTTTACAATTGAGCCTTTAACTAGTATTCAGTCAGACTGTGACTTGAGTAATTAATATAGCCAGTAATGGATACAGTGACTTTTGGGGTCTGTGCATCTCACTTAGGGGAAAGGGGGAGAATTTTTTCATTCCTAAGGAGGACAGCTATATCTTGTTACACGACTGTTTCTCATTTTGCAGTTGTGTAGGGGTTTACATGTGTGTAGAGCGTGCTACACTAATTAGTCCAAGAGATAGACAGTGTTGATTACTGATTTATTGCCCTTTAGCTCAAATTCACCCTTTTGTCTGTTTCGTGAAAATGAATATAGGGTCCTTAAAAAAAGTTTTTTCTTTGCCAGTTGGCATGATGGTAAGCTTCATCAGTAGAGGTTAATGGAGACTGCAGAATGGAAAGGGGGGTCTGCATCCTGGCTCTGTTGTGCTCGATGGCCAGGCTCCTACAGTGTGCTTGGCTTCCCTGATGCCCAGTTCCTGCAGTGTGGGCAGTTTCTAGCACCAGGTTCCCACGGCGTTCTCAGCTTCTCCTGAACCAGGGCGCTGCACAACATAAAGTACATAGCAGCCAAGTAGCACCTAGTGGCCAGTAGCCTTGTTTCCCCCCACCCA